>CM076577.1:1185727450-1186127898 GCA_034641835.2 Pinus albicaulis
AACACAAGAAGGTGGGTCTCTCACAACTATGCTGAAAAGAAAGGGAAAAAACTATGGAAACACACACAAAGGAAGCTCAACAAATCTAGGGTCAAAGGGGACAGAGATCTAGAGGATAAAGCTGCAGACAAGGGGTGCAGATCATAGCCAAGAGACAGAGGCAAGGTGGCTGGAAAAAAGGGAAATCAGCAAAAAACCAGGGGGGCAAGGCAGAGGCCTTTAGAGGAGGTCCAAACAAAACGACAAGAGGTGATTTGAAAGGACAAGAGGCTGATTTCAATGGATCTGAAAGGGAGGTAACAGATCTGGAAAAGAGGGGGCTGAAGCTCTGAAACCGACGGCTGAAACAGCAAAAACTCTTCCACAAAAAGTGGAGGGTACTAAAGCCCTAAGGGGTGGGGTTCCCACTTGTATTTATAAAACAGATCAGACTCGGGGTCAAGGCTGGCCGCGAGACAGAGGGTCGGAAGACCCTGCGTAAGCCGCAGCGAGAAATCGTAAAAATTATGCGTAAAAAATGCCGGAAAAAGTCGTCGCAGCTTTCGACCTAATCTCGACGCTTCGAGGTCTGAGAAACAAAGGAAAGGCCCTGTGTCGCAGGTTTTGGGCCAAAAGGTGCGACCCCCCCATTCCGGTTGTTTCGGCGGCAGATTTTTCTGAAAAGTTGCCGTCTCAGTTGCGGCTGGTGTCGCTTACCTGCGCAATAGGGCCAGAAACACACGGAAGTTAGAAATTTTAAGTTTTTAGGGTTTTATGTGAGAAAAATGACATGAAAAGAGAAAAACTAAGTAGCTGAAAAGAAGCCCTAGGGCCTGAAGTAGCTGGATATGCAGGAATATGAAAAACGACAGCGGTCGTAATTTAAAACCCGTGTGGAGTCGCCATTTGTTAGTATGAATTCTTCGTCGAAGTGTACGAAAAGAACCACTTTAGCTACGCATAACTAATAGCCCTAACAACAATAATGGCTGCAAAACATCTTCAGATCTGCAATTAGTAGTTAAAGTGCTGCAACAAACAGATCTATAAATGGAAAGACATTAAGCAGTAAAGTAAAGAGTTTGTTCCATGCATCCAACAGACAAGACAAGAACACGATTTTTGAATGAATTTTTATATTACAGGGCACCTGGGAGGAAACAAGAAGGTGTATCCAGATCTCCTCAATGGGATGGGTTCTTTGTAGTCCTCAGCACTTCAGATCTAAGCTTTCTCTCTCTTGTAGATGTAGAAAACCCAATGTAGAAGGTAGAGCTCAATGGGAGCAAAATGGCGGAAAATGAGACCAAGTGGACAGAAGGTCTTACAGGCACAAATACCAAAGGGAAAAATGAATCCCAACATGGGGTACTCTTTGTAATTCTCCACCACTGCTACCTTCCATGCTTCCTCAAACTCCTCTCCAACCTCAATATCAGTGCTAGTAGTAGCATGAGAAACAACACTACGCTTAGCAAAAATAGAAGAATGCATTTTCCAAACTACACGAGAACTACTTCCCTCACGACTCACCATGTGCCATGCTTGGTCTCGGTGGTTCTCTTCCTTCTACTCCTGGTTCAATTACCATATCTTCATTGGAACCAACACCCCAAACTCCACTAGACAACGATTCACCATTTTGTGGTAGTGATTCGCCATTTGTACTGGTGATTCACCATGATTTTACAGGATAATATAATCTCGTGAGAGATTCGCCAAAAAATTATATATACATATTATATTATTAATAAAATCACCTTCCATTTTTCCTATGTATCATGGGGATTTGCCTATTTATTATATATATAAATTTAGGGGGGTTCTTAAAATTTTCCCTGTAACTTATCTATCACAAGCAGAGCTCCAAGAGCCATTGAACACTATTTACAGGTAGAAGTCTCAAGCTCAATTACATTTCAAAGTTCAGCAACCAACTCAACCAACCCCTCTCTCATCTTCTCCAGTAGTATTTATAGAAGAATGAGGAGGCGAGATATGATAAAATATCTCCAAAGATAATTAATACAGACTTAATGGATTCTCGGCCTTTGGGGGGCTCAATGAAGAAGCTTACATAGGTGTCCTCTGTATTAAATAATTTATATTAAGATTTAAGCTTGGTGGGAGCTCTTTTTTACTTTTGAGGCTCTCTGTTATGTTAAAGTAATTCTACTGATATTTTGTCATTAAGTTCATTTGCAGAATTAACTTTCTGGCTACGCTGTGGCGAATATATGATCTTGATCAATAACTTCAACCTCTGTTTGAACGCTTTGAGGCACAAGTGGCACCATGGTAGCTATGAGGAATCAATTTGCCTCAGATGTGGTTGTGGAGGCCTTTTGTCTGATAAAACACTTTGATTTCCTTCTAACTGTGTCTTAATTGGGAGGATTAGGCTTTTGATAATCAATATTAGCCGTAATCCTCATGAATTTTTCTTCAATCTTCCATTCTGGTACGTTCTGCCTTCGAAACTGATACCCTTTGATTTTTGATTCATTTATTGTGTTCTATTGGTGTGCAGTGTTGCGCAGGGGTTGTGAGGCATCAGTGCCTTTGGAGAATTGGCGAGGCGTGAAAATTTTGAACCATGGATGGCCCTTTTTTAAAGAATCGAAGGTGCGAGAGTTAAACCCCAGCCTTTGGCCTTTTTTCAGTATATAATGGAAAAACCAAATAATCACCCTTTATTAAATAACATAGCCAGACTTCAAATTTTTTTATTAAACCAAGGTGTGTAACCATTTCGGGTCACAAAAGGTGTTTGCTGACGTCAGGGTGTTTGTGACCTGAAATTTTTATAAAATCTACCTTATGGAGCTTATCGGGTCCATTTTGGTGCCTGCTAACGTCAGGGTGAGTGTGACCTGAAATTTCTTTCAAATCCGCTTTATAATGCTCCCTGGGTCCGAATTTGCTGACTGTGCGAGGAAGCAATGAAAAACCGCTCCAATCCGTTGATGTCGCGTGGATGCTGACTAGGTGTTTGAGACCACCAGTTCTGTCGGACCGTTGATTGCTACCGTGGCTACGGGGACCGGAGCGACTGATCTTGGGCCGTCGATCTGCAAATTAGATCAACGACGGAGATGTTTTAATGAATGCGTCATACCTCAGTTTATCCCCCGAGCTTCTTTTGAGTGCGATCACTGTCTGATGAGCCGGTCTCAGATCAAACAGTGCACATCAATATCGCGCTGAGCCCACGGTCGATTTTTAATGCACGATGAGGGCGGTATCACCAAACCTCTCAAGGCCACGTGTTGACCTATGACATTGATCGCGCTGAAATCGGAAATACTACTCAACCCACAAAAGAGGTGCGATGAAAATAACTGGTTGTGTACAGTGATTGACCACGGGGACCATCGGGGCGATTGATCTATGGGCCATCGATCTGCGAATCAGATCGACGGAAAAGAGCGATTTAAGATTTGCACCAACGGAAAACTTTTCATACCCTTGAAAAACACAAAAATTAATAAAAACAAAGGTTTAATGGCTTCGGGGTGGAATATATATTTATAATATAGCTTGGTGCCCGTCTGCGGAGCCATGGTATATATGGAGTGCAATATGATCGGGGGCTATTATATACAGGGCTAATCGGCATCGGGGTTTATACGTAACAAAATACTTACGCACTATCAAAATTTTCCGATGCGATAAGCGCTCGGGACTATAACTCATGGTTTTTCACAAAGGAAGCATGAGATCTAGAGTTATAACAAAAGGAGCTAATCGCATCAGGGGGTTTTATGTAACAAAAAATATGTGCTCGCCAAAAGTTCTGATGCCGATAAGAACCATATGAGTTTAGCGCTTGGTTCTAGCACCAAGTCGCATGATGGGGAAGTGGTTTACAACTTAGCCCAAGGGGGCTTAAGTTTGTAATACAAAAATGTATTTTTTATGAAAATTTTCAAGTTTTTTCAATGCTTGTGAGGGTTTCGATAAGGAAAAGAAAGGGTATTAAACCTTATCAAAGGGGTTTTGATGAAGGGGAAAGGGGAAAAACATGAAAATGAAGGATTTTTTATGGAGAATAAAGGGGGTGAAAAGGAGATTAGTTTTGGAAGTGAGGAAAAGGAAAAACGTCATTTTTGCAGCAGTTTCTTCTCATGAAATCAGCAGAACTCTAGAGTGTAAAATGGGCACAGTATGGAAGGTTTTGGATAGAGGCATGAGGCCTTTATGAGTCTTCAAGAGCCAACACTTTTTTTAATAAAATTTTTTCCTTTAAGGCTCCAAAAATGATCTAGCCACCTTTTGGTATAATAAATTTCATAGGTGGCTAACAGTGGCTCCACTTGGGGATGGTGCCTTCTTGAAGGCATCAAGAACTTCAGACTTGCATTCTCTGGGAGGCTGATTAGTGCCTCATCCATCGAGCTTCCCTTCCTTTGCTGGGATGATTTTATTTTGCTCTGAAAACATATTATCAGTCATAAAAACAATGGATCTTTCAACAACAAGCTTTGTACCTACCCAACCCTACTGTTAGTATGAATCTTTCACCGTAAAAGATCACTTTAGATACGCATAACAAATAGCCCTAACATTGATCATGGCTGCAAAACATATTTAAATCTGCAATGAGGTGATCCAAATAATGCTGCAAAAATCCAGATCTAAGGACAAAAGACATTAAGCAAATAAAATACAATGTGGCTCCATGCATCCAATAGACAAGACAAGAACAATGTATTTGAAAGAATTTTTTATATTATATTAAAAAATGGGGCGCCTGAGAGGAAAACAAGAAAGGTGTTTTTCGGTTCTCCTTAATGGGATGGGTTCTTGAAAGTCCTCAGTGTTTCAGATCTAAAATCTCTCTCTCTAATTGGTGTGGAAAACCCAGACAAACATAGAACTCAATGGGAGCTCACAAGGCAAAAAATGGAAAAGGTGACCAAGAGTAGATCCAGAGTGATCTAATGCAATGACGGTGGTTAATGAATGGGGAAAACCCTCCTATTTATAACAAAATATTAAGGTTATCTAGAACTTGTTGCATGAATAAAATATTATTAATTAAATTCTAGAACCACCCTTTAGGAATATTTTATTATATTTGTTGGAGGGAAAAGGTCTTTTGATTTGGGTCAATTCCTTTATTTATAAACAATAAATAAATAAATGATTTATTTATTATTTTAGGGATATGGTGGGAATATAATTAGATAAATAATGATTTATTTAATTATTTAAAAATGATTTAGTCAAATTTAACTAGGAATATTATTTAAATAATGATTTAAATAACTTATTCCTAGGAAATAATTAAATAAATAATGATTTATTTAATTAATTTCCTTGTTTTGGGTTAAATATGACCGGGAAATATAGACAAATTTTATTTCACATGGTGAAAGCAATTTTACTTAGGGTAAAATTGGTCTTACATGATGTACTTGGGTTCATCTAATGATAATAGGTTAGATGACCAAAAAAATGGTGTAACACCTACAGATCTAACATTTTTTCTTCATTAGAGTGCACTTGGATTGGCAAACTCCTTTACAACATTTTATTCTTTTGAAAGCAGGAAATCTAATCTATTTCTACTCCTTATTTCTCTATGGACTCAGATTAAACAGTTGAGCCCACATGATTCTCTACCTAATCTACCATCTGTTGGGATTAAACTGTCCAATAGATTTTATTCACTAAATTCTACAACAAAAATTAAAAAACAGCCAAGTCAAGATTAATATGTTTGACTTGCTGTGATCTATGGCATAAAAACAAGCTGCACGTAGACATTTATTCTACATAAAATAAAATCAAAATGCAAGGCTTAGGGTCTAAAATTTCAAAGCATTTCCTTCATCCTTTTTTTTTTTACAACTCTGTTTTGACTTGTGTTTTGAGTTGTCTTTCCTTTGTTAACTGGTTCAGATTTTGAGCTAATTGGAACCATATTTACATATTTCTTGACTCAAAATTTGAAACAGATTTGAGTCATTCTTTTTGGAAACTTAGGTTCATATTTTGAGCATGTTTGAACCTTTAATTTCTATCCTAAACTATCTACTGATAAGCCAAGATTAAACAGTTTGGAAAATTGAATTCACTATCCTATCAGCAGAAATTTAAAGCTAATTAGTCAATATTAGGTTGTTTGACTAACTAGGAGTGTGTTTTTCAGGAGTGGCATTTAAGCTTGTACACTTTCCGATTTGTTTCTCTTTTTTGGTATGGGGCTATACCTTTCTTATTTTCACAATCTGCCCTCTTTTCTTTCTTTCTTTGTTTTTGTATTTTTGATTTTCATAACTTTGAATGCAATGAAGGGTGAAGTATTTATAATGGAAAAAGATAAAAATTCTTTCGGAACATGAAATCTATCAAGAGAAGTAATGCTTAAGCATCCTGCCATTGACAGGACCCCCAAACAATTCTGCTCCATTCAACTCTTGTAAGAAATAGGCATTGTTACCAGCGGCTAAATGAATAGAGTAAGGGCCAAGCCATAAGTTGTCAAATTTTCCATGCTTTCCCTTGTCTTCCCTCCTTGATTCCCACTTCAAAACTTTGTCCCCAATATTGAAATTGCTGGCTTTGGTTCTTCTGTCAAAAAGATTTTTAATGTTGTCCTGTTTTTGCAATGCTTTGTCATAAACCTCCTCTCTGGTTTGTTGAAGATGAATGGTCTGATTTATTCTTCTAATCATGTCATTATTTTTATTTTGCAACTCTTGAATCAACTTCATGACTGGTACACCAAGGCTGGTTAGAAAAATTTCATCAGTACCATACACAAGTTGGAAAGGCGACATACCAATAGATTTCTTCAAAGTCAATCTATCAGCCCAAAGTGTATGAACTAGCTTTATGTGCCAAGACTTTTTGTTGTCCTCCAACAGTTTCTTGATTATGTTCACTAAACTCTTGTTTGAGGATTCCACAAGTCCATTACCTTGAAGGTAATAGGTTGTGGAATGCCCCAATGTTATCTGATATCTGTGACAGAATTCAACCATCTTCTTTGATCCAAATGTTGTTGCATTATCAGTGATGATCTTGGTAGGACAGCCAAATCTAGAGAGAATATTATTTTCTATGAATTTTATAATAACAGAATCATTAGCCTACCTACAAGGTATGACTTCTATCCACTTAGTGAAATAGTCTGTGGCAGTGAGAATCCATCTATGCTGAGCAGACGATGGTGGATGGATTTCTCCTATGAAGTCAAGTCCCCACTATTGAAAAGGAGCTTCAATAGTGATTGGATGCAGAGGTAGGGGTAGCAGTTTTATTTTGCCTTCAAAAAGTTGACATTTATGACATGAAATGATCATCTTGTGTATATCAGGAAAAAGAGTAGGCCAATAGAAACCAGCCCTCAAAATTTTGTTAGCTGTTGTCTTCCAGTACAAATGACCTCCACACCCTCCTTCATGGAACTCGTGCTTAACCTTCTCTGCATCATACTTAGGAAAACATTTAAGCAATACACCACTTGCATTTTTCTAATAAAGACATCTATCTATAATGCAATAGTTTACAGCTTTTAACTTTAGGAACCTTGCCTTTGTTTTTGTCACACCAGGAGGTGTATTTAAATTAAGAAAAACATAAATAATGTCAGCATACCAAGAGGAATTCATGAAATGGTCTTCAACAATGGGAGTTGAGGTTTCCTCTTGATCATCTAAAGCATTAATCATATTTATATCAAGAACTTAAAAATTTGATTCATCCATTAATCTAGCAAGACCTTGGCCTTTGATCAGCTAAGTGGGTTTTATCTCTAAATCATATTCAAGAATAACAGAAATCCACTTACCTCTCTTACCATCTGGGTCCTGTGTTAGAATGTCTTTAACAACTGAATTTGGGACAAATGCAATGATGTGTGAGTGCAAGATGTATACTCTGAAGTCTTTCAAAGATTTAACCAAAGAAAAAGCTTTCTTCTCCATAATGTTATACTTTAGAGGGGCATCCCTCAATGCCTTGCTAAAGAATGCAATAGGCTGCTCTTTTCCTTATGGATTTTTCTGTAAAAGGACAGCAGCTATGGTATGTTCTGATGCAAAGGAAAAAATATAAAAATCTTTTGAAAAATTAGGACTTATTAGAACCGGTGTTTTGGTTAACGCTTGTTTCACCAGCTCAAAGGAATTCTTTGCTTGCAAGATCCACTTTACCCCTTGCTCCTTTTTCAACATGTTTGTTATATCTCTAAGGAGCTCAGCCAAGTTGGGGATGAACCTTCTCAAAAATTTAATCTTTCCAATGAAATATTGCAACTCCTTGATGTTTCGAGGATGAGAGATTTGCAATATGGCCTCAATCATCTTTGGATATACCTTAATACCCTCTTCTGAAATGATGTGCCCAAGAAGTTTACCTTCATGGAGCCCAAATAGTGTCTTCTTAGGGTTTAAAGATATCCCAAACTTTCTACATTTCTCGAAAATTTTTCTTAAGTGTTCTAAGTGCTCTTCATCTGTTTTTGAAAACACAGTAACATCATCAAGGTATATAATGATGAAGAGGCCCAATTCTTTCGAGAATGCTATGTCCATGGCTCTCTGAAAAGTTGCTCCAGCATTCATTAGACCAAAGGGAATTTTCACATACATGAAAGTTCCCCATGGTGTAGTAAAGGTTGTCTTTAATTGATCAATAGGATGAACTAAGATCTGATTGTACCCTGAGTAGACATCAAGCAAATAAATTCTTCTAGACCCTACCACCCTTTGTAAAATATGATCCATCTTAGGTAAAGGGTAGTTGTCTTTTAATGAAGCTTTGTTTAAGTATCTAAAGTCTATACAAAGCCTGATCTCTCTAGTTTTCTTCCTAACTGACACCAGATTAGACACCCACTCAGAATATCTAATAGGGACAATAATACCAGCTTCATACATATTTTTAATCTCCTTCTCAACCAAAGGGAGTTGTACAGGGTTTATTCTGTGCAGTTTCTTTTTGAATGGTTTTTGGTTTTCCTTGAGGGGGATTTTGTGTTGTATTATTTCAGTGTCATAGGATTTAAGATCTTTGTAACTCCACGCAAAAACATCAAAAAAATCTTTAAATAGCTCTATGTATCTGAGTTTAATGTGAGCTAGTAAAGTTCGAGATAGTTTAATCATTTTCAGTTCAAGCTTACTGCCTATGTTGCACTCTTCCAATTCAGTCTCTACAGGTTCCAGTTTTGGCTTCCTGGCCACATCGTTAAAATCAAACAACTCTTCTAAAGGTGCCAGACGTTTAGGCAAACTTTCATCCTTGGACTGCAGGGTTTCTAACTCTTTTGTTTCTAATTCTACAGTCAGTTCTGTGTTTTTTTGAAGTTTTCTAGTCATAAGATTAATATTGGCAAGTTCAAGAGACGGTTCTTCTTCACCAAGAATTTTTTTTTCACTGCAGTCTATATCATAATCTGAGTCTGAACTTTGTAGTTCGAATTCATTTCTGAATTGCATGAAGTCTTCTATTTGTTTGTCCCTGTTGAAAACTTTCCAGTATTTTTCGTTATCAGGTACGGCTGGTCTGAATTTTATTTGAGTTGTGCAGTCTTTGGTTTCATATGGCGTTGAGCATGTTCTAGCTACAAAGGCTAAATTGTGGGCCGCAATATTTCCTCTTCTTGGGACAAAAATTAGCTGGGACTCTTCAAAATTTTTTGAAAGGTTCATGACATTGTTTTGATAGGCCCTAAGTCTGGGATGATTTGCGTTATACTCCCCATTGACTTGCCTAATGACTAAATCTGAATCCCCATACACATTGATTCTCTTGGCTCCTAACTTTTTCAACAAATGTAAGCCTAGAAGCAGGGATTCATATTACTCTATGTTATTAGAACACTAAAAGTTTAATTTGCAGGGAATGTTTTCTGTGTGGTTGTTTTCAGTGTTGCATATCCAGACACCTACACCAGCATTGGTCTTAGTGCAAGACCCATCGAAGTGCATAATCCATAGAGGAATAGTCTCGAGTTTATCATTTGGGTTACTATGCTCTTCAATAAGTGTGTTATCGAATTGCTCTTGGAGGTCAGCACACTGTTTAACTTCTTTTAACTCCTCAGATTTTTTATTGGGTTGAGGACTGCTTTCTTGACTCTCAATGTTTAAAAGCAAAGAACACATGATTTGTAGCTCAAGACCTATGTTTTTTTTGCTAGAGTTTACAGGTTCAGCAAACCGTTCTGAAACTCCTACATTATCTTCTTTCTCCTCTCTATCTGTCAATAAATCAGACAAGGTCACTTGTTCACTGAAATTTTCATCATTAAAAAGGATAAATGAATCTAGGCCTGTGTTTACAAAATACAGAGGAGAATTTTGTGGTCTGTCTTGACTTGTAACTGTGTATTTCATATGAGACTCCCTGTAAAGTCTTCTAGTCTAATTGAAAACATGGATAGTCGCATAGGTCATGTCCATTTCCATAGTCCCTTGTAACTTAGCCCCCCAAGATCTTGATAATAACATTCCATACTTTGGGGGCACATCAACCACAACAATATCCATTACTAAGCATTTGGTTGGAATCTGGGCTAAGGTAACGTAGAGGTCTTTGATTAATCCTAGACATTTTACTCTGCTTGAGTCAAAGGAGTAAAGGTATTTGTAAGGTCTGGTGATTTCTAGACAAAGGCTCTCCATTACAGCTTTAGGCATTAAATTATGAGAAGCCCCGAAATCATGCATAACATTGTGCAAGATTTTGTCATGAACATTTAAACTTATATAAAATGGAGGAACAGGTCCCTCTTGATATCTACCTTCAATCTTAGGACCAAAAATGAGCTCTGGCTGGTCATCATTAAGATTGACTGTGTCATTATTATCTTCAATATTTAAAGCCTTCAAAATTTGGGTCCTATATACATTTTGGGCAGCTAACTTAGTCAGAGGAACAAAGATTTTGATCTTTGAAATTTCCTACTCTAGGCTGAAAGGAGTTGGGTTCTTTGAAGAACTTGTCTCAACCTTACTAGCTGCTAGTCTATCAGCAACATCAGCTTGCTGATTTGTTCTATTTAAATTTGACAAAATGGTTTTAACAGGAGTACTAGCTGAATTGTTAGTACTACTAATGTCCGCACTCTGTTTTTCATTGTTTGGAGTGCCTTTCTCTTTACCTTTATCAGAATTAAAAACCACTATTTTGTCCTTCTATTTGACAACTTTAGGCTTGGTTGCAGTGCTGTTTTGTGAATATTTTTCAGAAGTTTTGGTGTTGGGGGTTTGCTGACTAGTGTTTCTTCTAAGGTCATATTATTTTTGAGAATCTATGATGACATTTTCCATGTCTTGATAATAACTTTCATCATCATCTCTTCTGTCATCATGAGGTGTATAAAGACCTTGTTTTCTATCGTAATGAATTTCAAAGTCATCATCATCTACCCCCAGCATGTTGATATGATCTTCCTATGTTATCTCATCTGTTTCCTCAACCTCACTTACATATTTTTGATGAAAGGGAGGAGTGATTTGTTGATCATCTTCCCTGGGTTTGTTTGGAGGTTGGTTCCTTCTAAAATTCTGATTCTGGTTCTGGTTTCTGTTTTGAGGAGCAGTTTGGTTTTGACTGGCTTGTGCTCTCTCAAGGATGCTCAATTTCTTTATCATCTCTTCCATCATTCTCTCCATCTTTGAGTTGGAACTAGAGGGTGTAGATTCCTCTCTAAAGGACACTCTCTTTTCATTTTTCATTTTTTCTCTCTTCTCCATCAAGTTGACTTCCATAGAAAGAGCACCTTTTTGCATCTCTTCAAGAATTGCAGGATCTCTTTTCCTCAGCTGATAGGCCATATCAGGGTCAAACCCTTCAAGAAATTTGTTTAAAGCTGAGCCTTGTGGAGGTTTTAGATCTAGGGAAAGTGCATTATATACACTGTTAAATCTGGTACAATAAGCTTGTACACTTTCCCCGTTGTTCCTATGGAGGTTCTTGGAATCAAAAAGGACTTGGAGAGGATTCTTCTTTACTTCCCATTTGTTTAAGAATGTCTGATGGAAGGCTTGGAGATCATTGATACTATGGGGGGTTAAGCCTTTAAACCATTTTCTAACTTCCACTCCTAAGCTTTGAGCAAATAATCTAAGCTTGACAGAATCATCATCAATTTCATTTATGTCAAAGTAGTCATTCATCTTATCCACATGTTGTGATGTGGTTGTAGCATTGCTAGCATCTTATAATGGAATTTTGGACTGATAATCTTGTGGAAGATTGACTAATGCTATAGGAAGGACTAAGGGAGCATACCATGTAGCCATGGCAGGAGGTGGAGGTGGATTAAAAAGAGGGAAAGTGGGCTGGACTAGAGTGGTTTGAACAGTGGATGTAGGGTGAGCAGAAGTGGATGGACCAGGAGTAGATTGCTAAGCTGATCTTGGATGAGAGACACCTAAGTTGTGAAGGAAATGTAAATCAGGAGGTGTTTTTTCTCTGCTACCAGGATGTTCACTTGTTTCAAGAGAGGAAAGTGAAGACTCGGAATCTAACTGATCTAAATCATCAAGAGACCTATTTCTAAAGGGATTTACTAAGTCAACTTTTGATTGCTTTAGAGCTGAAATATTTTCAGGAACTGAATTAGCTCTTAAGAGTGATATGAAAACAGTTGAAAATTTAATCTTAGGAGACTTCCTAAGGATACTTTCTGGGTCATCAACTATCTCAGGTGGATCAGGGTCAGGATAGGCTCTAGTATGAATCTTTCTAGGAGCCACTATGTCGTGTTTTTCAGACCCAAATAAACAAGAAAAGTTCAACTAGGTATGACAGTCTTTAAAAGGTCAACTAAACTGTTTACAAAAATTCTAATCCTACAGTCCTCTAACTGAGCTTGAATGATATTAAAATGATAAGGGTTCTTCCCAGTGGAGTATTAAGGTCTGTTGGGGATTGTGGAGTCGCCAAGTGGAATATTTTAGCTCGTAAGGAGGTAAAAGGTTTTATGGTCCACCACCATGTTTATTGGAAACCAATCTGAAATATTTTTTGGGTTTTCTGAGTTATTTTTCATTTGTGTGGTTTCTAAGAGTGTCCTAACTTTGTTTCAAAACTTAGCTACGGTTATGAGACAAAGACAGTCTACTCTTATGGCTAAGCCAGCTAATCTTTGAAGGTTAGATAAATTTTTATGAGAATCCTAGGATTTACCTAGTTTGTCACTGATTCAAACAAGATTCATCATGATTACCATTTCTTGGTAGTGCTTGAAAAGGCTGCTTCTTACTCACAAGGTTTTTATGAAGTTTTAAAGGGAACCAAAGATTCTGGGTTCCATTCCCTAGTGGAGTCACCAGAAATGTTAGCACCCTGTAATTAGCAAGATTGGAAAAATTCCAACTGCAAGGAGAACATTATTTCAACCACTTTGGGATTCCAGGATCTAGCCCTCCTGAATCCAAAGAGGGATCTCTCCAATAAGTGCAAAGATGGATTTGTCTTTGGAGTTTTGGGTAATGATATTAGGCTAGTTATGAAGGTCGAGGGTTTGTTTTTTTTTTTGGATGGTTGAGCATGATTACTGTTTGAGGTGGAACGTTCTAAGTGAAAAGAGTTTCAAAGGTGAGAAGTTGCAAGAAAACAGAACAAGCTTTGGCCAAGAAGATAGATAATTGCAGGTTTTAGTCCATTGGGCTATGGAGTCATAATAGGGTTTAATTGAAACAGCAGGTTCAAGAGTGGTCCATGGGGCAAGTCATCTATGTGTAAAGATCTCTTTGAAGTTTGATTTATGGAATGAAATGAGACAAAAAGAAGGGGAATTAAACAGATGAAGAAAAAAAAGTAGCCTAGGATCTGGTAAGTACTTTGAAACTATCCAGCCTTTGACAAACACTTCAGAAAAACATAAAAGCAATCTAGGATCTGGTAAGTACTTTGAAACTAGCCAGCCTTTGATCCACTTTCAATACAAAAAATAATAAAAACAGAGGGAAACTTGAAGGAAACTTTTGGAGTAGAAACTAGCGGGCCGGGCTCACCACAAATCCTCTCCTAGCTCTACTTTACTTGGTTACTTTCAAGACAAACACAAAGATAACACAGAATGGCCTAAGATCTGGTAAGTAATTTCAAACTAGCCAGCTTTCAACACATTCCAAGGGAAACATTCAGACAGTCTTTAGGGATGAAACTAGGACCAGGGCACACCATATCTTCCTTAGTTCATCTCTACTTAACATGAAATGAAAGTAACATCCAAGAACAATATTCATCTAAGACAATAGGATGAGGGAACACCAACATTCCTATGCTTAAACTGAATTAAATTATTCCTAAATAACACAGATTTGGAAGAAAACATGAAGATAAATATTTTCAATCAGAGAAGGGTACTGATATATAGTAGGTCCTAACTCTATGCATGTTGTTCTTTATAAGAGAAGATGAACACAATGAAAACAGAAATAAAACAACAATTAACAATAAGAAATAACATCACTGTTGACATAGATGAAGATCCCATAAATCAGCTTGTATTGATGCTCCAAACCAGTTACATCTTTAAGTCCAATGCTTTAGTTTAGCGATCATCTACACTTCCCAGACTAACTTATCTATCACAAGCAGAGCTCCAAGAGCCAGTGAACACTATTTACAAGTAGAAGTCTCAAGCTCAATTACATTTCAAAGTTCAGCAACCAACTCAACCAATCCCTCTCTCATCTTCTCTAGTAGTATTTATAGAAGAATGAGGAGGCGAGATCTGATAAAGTATCACCAAAGATAATTAATATAGACTTAATGGCTTCTCAGCCTTTGGGGGGCTCGATGAGGAAGCTTACATAGGTGTCCTCTGTATTAAATAATTTACATTAAGATTTAAGCTCGGTGGGAGCTCTTTTTAACTTTTGAGGCTCTCTGTTATGTTAAAGTAATTCTGCTGATATTTTGTCATTAAGTTCATTTGTAGAATTAACTTTTTGGCTGCGCTGTGGCGAATATATGATCTTGATCAATAACTTCAACCTCTATTTGAACGCTTTGAGGCACAAGTGGCACCGTGGTAGCTATGAGGAATCAATTTTCCTCGGATGTGGTGGTGGAGGCCTTCTGTCTGATAAAACACTTTTATTTCCTTCTAACTGTGTCTTAATTGGGAGGATTAGGCTTTTGATAATCAATCTTAGCTGTAATCCTCATGAATTTGTCTTCAATCTTCCATTCTGGTGCGTTCTGCCTTCGCAACTGATACCCTTTGATTTTTGATTCATTTACTGTGTTCTGTTGGTGTGAAGTGTTGCGCAGGGGTTGCGAGGCATCAGTTCCTTTGGAGTATTGACGAGGCGCAGAAATTTTGAACCATGGATGGCCCTTTTTTAACTAATTGAAGGCACGAGAGTTAAACCCCAGCCTTCAGCCTTTTTTCAGTATATAATGGAAAAACCAAATAATCACCCTTTATTAAATAACATATTCGGACTTAAATTTTTTTTATTAAACTAAGTTGTATAACCATTTCGGGTCACAAAAGGTGTTTGTTGACGTCAGGGTGTTTGTGACCCAAATTTTTTATAAAATCTGCCTTATGGAGATTATCGGGTCCATTTTGGTGCTTGCTGACGTCAGGGTGAATGTGACCCAAAATTTCTTTCAAATCCGCTTTATAATGCTCCCCGGGTCCAGATTTTGTAACTGTGCGAGGAACCAATGAAAACCCGCTCCAATCCATTGATGTCGCGTGGATGCTGACTAGGTGTTTGAGACCACTGGTTATGTGGGACCGTTGATTGCTACCGTGGCCGCAGGGACCGGAGCGACTGATCCTGGGCCATCAATCTACAAATCAGATCAATGGCAGAGATGTTTTAATGAATGCGTCGTACCTCAGTTTATCCCTCGAGCTTCTTTTGAGTGCGATCACCGTCTGATGAGCCGGTCTCAGCTCGGACGGTGCACATCAATATCACACTAAGCCCACGGTTGATTTTTAATGCGCGATGAGGGCGGTATCTCCAAACTTCTCAAGGCCACGTGCCGGCTTGTGACAATGATCGTGCTGAATTTGAAAATACCGCTCACCCCACAAAAGCGGTGCGATGAAAACAACTAGTTTTGTACAATGATTGACCGCGAGGACCATTGGGGCAATTGATCCGTGGGCCATCGATCTACGAATCAGATCGACGGAAAAGAGCTATTTAAGCTTTGCACCGGCGAAAAACTTTTCATACCCTGCAAAAACAAAAAAATTAGTAAAAACAAAGGTTTAATGGCTTCGGAGTGGAATATATATTTATAATATGGCTTGGCGCCCATCTTTGGGGCCATGGTCTATATGGAGTGCAATATGATCGGGGGCTATGATATACAGGGCTAATCGGCATCAGGGTTTATACGTAACAAAGTAATTACGCACTATCGAAAGTTTCCGATGTGATAAGCGCTCGGGACTATAACTCATGGTTTTTCACAAAGGAAGCATGAGATCTGGAGTTATAACAAAAGGAGCTTATTGCATCGGGGGGTTTTATGTAACAAAACATATGTGCTTGCCAAAAGTTCCGACACTGATAAGCACCATATGGGTTTAGCACTTGGTTCTAGCACCAAGTCGCATGATGGGGAAGTGGTTTACAACTTAGTCGAAGGGGGCTTATGTTTGTAATACAAAAATGTATTTTTTATGAAATTTTTCAAGATTTTTCAATGCTTGTGAGGGTTTCGATAAGGCAAAGAAAGGGTATTAAACATTATCAAAGGGGTTTTGATGAAGGGGAAAGGGGAAAAACATGAAAATGAAGGATTTTTTATGGAGAATAAAGGGGGTGAAAATGAGATTAGTTTTGGAAGTGAGGAAAGGGGAAAAGGTGATTTTTGCAGCAATTTATTCTCATGAAATCAGCAGAACTCTAGAGTGTAAAATGGGCACAGTATGGAAGGTTTTGGATAGAGGTATGAGGCGTTTATGAGTCTTCAAGAGCCAACACTTTTTGTAATAAAATATGTTCCTCGAAGGCTCCAAAAATGATTTAGCCACCTTTTGGTATAACAAATTTCATAGGTGGCTAACACAAGGATGGCCTATTTAGATGGAAGAGTGGTATCAAGGAAATCCTGAGCTGAAGATGAAATGAGAGTCCAAGCCAGAGCCACATCTCCATCCAATTCCTCTGATGAAAGAGAAACTTGAATGGAATCTGCAGAGTCAACAATAGAGCTATAAGCAATCTCAGCTGTAGACATAGGAAATGCCATTCCACCCACTTGACCTTCTTCTAATGTGGAGGTAGAAGAAGGTAAGTTCCAAGGGTCAGAAAAATAATGAGTTCTGAAGCAATCTCTTCGAATAGGAACCTTGGAGGATGAAATAGCATTGACATGAATCGAAGGAGGTAGAAGATCAAAAATACTCATCAAGGAAGTGTACATTACAACCCCCAGATTTTCAACAGGTGGCTTGGTATCCTTCACCAAAGGAATGGTTGAGTTAGAAGATGCATTCAGATCTATAAGAGAACAATCCAATTGGTCAACTATGACAATTCTCCCTTCGTGAGGGAAACAAACAATACGAAATAATGAGGATGCAATAGAATCCATCTCATAGATCTAATTTCGCCCCAACAGAAGGTTATAGTCTAAGCTTGCATCAAATATCTCAACTTTGATATTAGAAATTTTTCCCCAACATAGATGGGCAAAGCTGGAACAATACCATGTGACTTGCGAGAATGACCATCAAACGCAGTCAAAAGAATGGCCGAAGGGACAGTTGCGGGAGATCCAATACCCTTCTAGCATGCAAGAGACATTACACATGTGGAAGCATCCTCATCAAAAACCATTCGAAAGATATTGAATTTTCGATAAGTTGACCTAATATGGAAAGCCATATGATGAGGAAGTCTCTTTTTAAAATTTGACATGTCAAATGTAACCATTAGAGAATTACTTGGATCAAAAATCCCAATAGAAGTGAGAAAAACACTCCACTGAGTAGGATAAAACTGGAGCACCTTTAACATAGACATGGTACAAGGACTTTGAGCCAGATCTTCTAGAATCAAGTAGTTCTGGGTAGCATTGGCATTAGGATTGATCGTCGTACGCTTCAAAGACCTTTTTCAGCATTCGAGGTATAGGCTCAATAGTCGGCCTCATAATATGAAGTGGCTAAGTACTATCAGGAGCACCCTTAGCTTTTGAAGACTCATCTTCACCATAATCACGAGATCTTGTAGTGATATCTGCATGAGCACTCATCATATATATGTTTGATGTATTTTTCCCTTTCTGACTGCCCCCAGATGGAGCCCCAGTATTTGGATTTGGGCCAATAAGTAATTGATGCCCTCGGGGAAAAGGTTTTGTTAGCACAGTCTGGGAACTAGAAGAACCCTGTTGAGCTAACAAGTGTTGCGCATCTTGAATTTTAGGGTACAGGTGCATAAGATGGTCTCCAGTGCACAATTTGCATGGAAACTTCACTTTCTTTTTACTATCATTTTTACCCTCTCCAACATGATCGTTGGATTTTTTTTTCATTCCCCTTCCCATCCTTTTACTTTTTCTTGTTATTTTGTCCTTTCTTCTTCCCATTGGATTGTTGATTTCCTTTGGGATTAGAAGTTTGGATGACATTAATTGCTAAGGATTGGGAAGGAGTTGACACTGAAGGCACAGACTGACCAAAGGAAGTAGATTGTATAGACACTTGTTGCAATTGACTTAGCAGTTTAGTCGTACCGCTATCAATCGAATCGATAAGTCTGTCACCATGAGGACCAGGTTTATTTTTGGCTAAGTATAATTTGGAGTGAGGAGCATCAGGAAATTTTTTATTAAGGACTCTAGATTGAGAATAAATTAGTTCTAGCTGTTGAGCCCTAAAAATAGCCTGCTCTTCAGAGAATACCCCTGAAAGGGATATATCCTTAGAAATTTATGGCTGTAAGAATTTCAAAAACCATTCAAGAAGGAATTCATTTGGGATTTTGGCTTTAATGAGCCTCTTCCTTCTTCTCCATTCCTGAATATGGTCAAAAATGTGAGTTGCATTATCCTGCTGAAAATTTGCCAAGAGGTCAGTCCCGGCGTCATAATGGATAGGTAACTAAAAATGATTTAAGAACATGGTATCCAACTCTCCAAAAGTAGAAAAACTACCCCCAGTTAACTCTATGTACCATTTGGCCACATTTCCAATTAATTTTAGTTGAAATAGTCTTAACCTAATCGAGTCATTGATCAGGGAGTTCGATGAACACCATAAATGGAAAGTGGTGATATGATCTGTCGGATCCTCGCCATTCTTCCCTTCAAACTTTGGAATGTCTGAGGGGATATTGGTGGGGACTGGAGGACAGTGTTGACTATATCGAATAGGATCATTAGTAAATTTCAATATATCTGGAAAGTTTAACATTGCCAGAAATGGTAAGCGTGGAGGATCCTGGGAATTCCATCCACCATAGGAGGGATTCCCCACATTCTGAGAAGAATAACATGGATTTTTTGAGGCACTAGGTCACCAGATGTTGTTCGCAGAAAATTTTGGGCCATAAGAAAATCCTTGTGACCCAACATTCGGAGAAGGACCCCCTCCCAACATGGAGTTACTATACGCAGGAACATTCCTTCCAACTGAGGTATTGAATGGAGAAGAAACCCCTTGGCAAGGGTTCCACGCATTTGCAAATGGAGAAAAATCCTGAGAAGTACTTGATGAAGGGAAGGGAACATTCCCTTGCTGACCAGTGAAGAAATAACTCCCCATTCCCAATGCTGTAAAAACAGGGTTCCATCCTAAAAAGACAATAGAACATGGCCTCCACAAAAAGGATTGAAACCTTGAATCTGAGAGGTAAAAGGCAAGGATCCTAAGGAAGGGGTTGAATTCAGGATAAGCCCACTTCCAAAGGGGAACCCTTGCAATGAAGTTGATCCACTAGCCATCGAAGGTATGGGTGTGGAGACAGCTAAAGCAAAAAAAAAGGAGAAAGAAGGAATTTCACTAGTGGGCATTCCATAAGAAAATGGACCAGATTGAGAAGCATGTGCTTGTGTGTTTCTAGAGCCAAGCACATTAGCACTAGAAGTGATTGTCTATATGGCGATAGTTCCTCCTCCTTCAACTGAAAGAGGAGTCTGAACACTTTCAGTTTTCACATCTGAAACTATGTTCCTAGTCGTGGCCATCGAAAGAAATGGATATGATGGAAAAGGATTAGCCAGTCTCTGAGACTCAGGCCCGATGTACTGAAGAATGTCAGGATAAATAGCAAAAAGAGGAGATGGAAGAGTTGTAGTAGGCTGAGGGAATTCCTCTATTTCAACTTCTTGTCTTGGAAATAAAACTATAGAGATGAATGGAGCACTCCTATCTATACTGAAACTGAAACCGTAACCACCCACAGAAACAACAAGCCCCGACAGAGGATCACTCTCCGCTACATTTGAAACCACCAGGTGGAAATCACCCACCAAATTACTCCTACGCCTTCTTGAAGAAGGCTCGACTCTCATGGGAGATAACCCACAAAGCTTCCTCAATCGACGAGGCGATCGGTTAACCACTTTAAGAGATTAATTTTAGACTAAAAAAATATAAGAAGATAATAAATCTAGGAGTAAAGAGTACACTCTAAAAATTTCCTAAGATATAGCCAGACAAGAAACTCTCAGGTATTTCCGCTCCGGGTGATGAGGACCGGATACCAAAATACAAGACAGCAAAATAATAGGACCTTCTAAAAATAGTCTGGGGTAATTACGCCCCAGGACTACTAGCAAAGGTAACAGAAATAGTTATGCTGACCTCCTAACAATATCCTTTGCCCGTGCAAGTCCCCAAGCTTCATAAGGGCACCCTCCAGAAGTATTGATGGAAGTGATGCAACATCTGTCTCAAGTACCATGGCTATTCCCCTCCCCCCCCTTGCCCCCCGTAGTCACCTATATAGTCCCTAGGATAGGAAACTAAGGGCACCAATACGTATTGGCAGCTGGGAAAAATTATCTTAGGTAAAGATTTAGGAAATAGGAGAGGGGGTATCTCTCTTCTCTGCCTGCACTATCGCTCGCGCTTGACTCTCTGGAGGAGAGATTTCTCTATCCACTTAACGGTGTTGGATATTTCTCTTTAATAAACATTCTATGTTTAACAATTTGATCTGCCTTGGAGAGTTAACTCTCCACTCACCTAATCCAAGGCCCTACAACCTAGCTAGTTGGTGTATGATTAATGGAAATGATACAAAAACTTCTAGTTTCTTTTAATTATATCACTTGTTTTAAATTAGTTGTTACTTAAGTCAAGGGAACACGAAAGTGAAACTGATGGTGTTTTATGACGCAAAAGAAATCAATGAAAACCTAGTTACATGCAAATGCAACAATTTCCTTTCGATGAAAAGTGATTTCTACATGGATTATACGAAACTAATAAAGAAAAAATTTTGTTTTTTATTTTCAAACACTCACACTTCACGTGATACAGAAAGCTATGAAAATAGATAAAATTTTCAAATTCACTTACTGCAAACTACCAATGATATGAAAATTCTAAGATGCTAACTCTAAAGAAGAGAAAAAGAGTCTTTAGAAATGAAATGGTTCAATCACTTTTTGACAAAAAAAAAAGGCTAGCTCCAAACATAACTCCTATGAATAAGAACACCAAAATATACTTGATATAAAAGAGAGAAATCAAGAAAATACTTCCTTCAAAGTCAAGCCAAGAACCAAAGACTATAAACCAATGAAAAAACTTCAAAATATACGATGAAACCATAAAAACAAACTTAAAGCAAAAGCTACGGAAAACACAAATGTTTTTTGGGATTTTCACTTATAATGCAAGAAAACGATTTCAAGAAGACAAGAATAAACTACCCAAGTACTAAAATCAACAATATAAGTCTCAAAAAGGCTTCAAAGTGCTCAAGCCAATGATGCTAATTTCGTAGTGGGACTCAAATGAGGAAAAATAAACACAAAACTAAAATAACTGATTCAGTATAGTAGCACAATATTTCAGAAAACAACAACTCAAAAAACCAAAAAGAGATTCTGCAATATTCACAAAAAGGCAAGTTCGAGAAGTCAAGAAAACCAGGATAGGCCAAGTAGGAAAAAACACAAGTGGAGCAATGCATAGGGCCAAGAAGAGCAAAAAAGTAGAGGCTCACTATTCTGAATGGTCAGAATAGCCAAGAAATTTGGGAAAATATCTTGGTGCTTCAGCCACAATTCCAAACACACAAAACAGGAAATTCGCCAAATAGCTAGGTTTTCACCAAAAAAAAGAGAAAAATAGATATGCAATCACCATAAACACAGTCCAGAAATCTTAAAGACACTACCAAAATGGTTCACCACAAACAGAAAAGACTACAGAGGCTGAAAACTCAAATTTTCAAATTTTTCCAGGCATACGTGGTTTCTCCATATGCAACTAGCATGTATACGTGACTGTAACCAAGGAAACTTGCATATACGCGGATCCCTTTGGAAAATACAGGAAGTATACATAGCTGTGTAGAGAATAAATTACGTATGGAAAGAGAGATGAGGCAAAAGAATAAATTCAAGCCTGATCAAGGGACCAAGTCTTCTGTTTGATTGAAAAAATACTTACTAGACTGCACAAAGTTACAAAACCTATCAGCAACCTACAAGACATATAAAACAACCCTAAGTAGGAAATACTCAGAGCTAATCCCCAGTGGAGTTGCCATTTTTGTTTCAGGAAATGTTACCCTAAAGGTCTTGGGTTGATAAACCTTCACAGATCTGGGGCATGTCATTACAAGAAGGACTCACTTAACCAAATTCTATGTTTTAAACTAGAAACTATAGGTTGCAGATCTTACTCGGATATCCTTCGGTTGTAGTAGATCCCGCTGGGTGCAAACCCCCCGAAATTCTTTGTGCTCCGAAATCTATAAATCAACAAAGAACGAACACAAAATCCTAGTTGTACAACATATATATGTCCTAGATGTTAGTGAAAAGCATGCATAATCTCATGAAAACAATATTAAATTAACAATTTAAGATCATTACACATGTATAAAAGATCATGGACACGTAAACATCAGGAACAATATGGCACTTTTGTTATTAACGACATGTACAATAAAAAAATGTGGAGAGATCACCTAAAATATGCCACGACCTTCGAGCATACCATCCTCTAGATCCATCCAGCCCTAGCCTCTCAAGATTTCTTCCAAGAATAGTGCACAATGCATGTCACATAGGATGAGTGAGCATCTCAAGGAAACAAGGGTTTCCTAAAAATATTTGGGAAGTGCAGGAGGGACAGGGAATATATCATAATTGGATAGGGCTCCAACAACATATAATATCTATATTTCTCTCTCTCCTCCTCTAGGCCATTCCCTTGAGGGGATTTTATACTCCCTCAAATTAGTTTTTACAGTTGGGAACGATTTGGACACGGGCTGGGGTAGTTAAGTTACAGGAACAACCATAAACCCGCCTCTAAAATAGGGAAATTATATATATTTTTAATGTTTAAAAAGGCATACATGGTTCTCTATGTATGGACTCACGTGTATATGAGGAAAATTTTGGGCAGAGTCGCTTATGTGTTTTAAGAAACTTTTTTTTGAGAAATATGTCCAAGTCTGAAGGGAAGGGTTGCCCAAGGCCAATGTATAAGTCGTAAAGTATATGATGGTGATAGTGATGCTATAACACTTGCCCCAACTAATCCCATGACCCAAATAATTGGCTCAAATTTGGGCACACCATCTTCAATTACCTGTTCCAAGTACAAGTGTGGATCTAACGAGGAAAAGCTTCCAGTTTCCCTAGGTCATGGTCATCGAACTTGATGTTAGGAAGTTGTCTGAACATATCACCCTTTTGGGGAACTTCCTTAGGGACTATAGGCATCTGCAGATAGGAATGGATGACATCTACATTGGAAAGATGGGTTGTTGTTCTGCGTGGCCGAACATACGGGGGTAACCAGGTCTGCAGGGTCGCCCATAGGCCTTCTACTACGAGTGCCAGTGGATTCAGGGTTGCAGCAGGATATTGCTTCTTAGGCACCTTCCAAGGGGATTTATTATTGTAGGAGGAAGTACGAGGTTTCCCCCCATCCCATTTCATTTTTTCAACCTTGCCCTTTCCCTTCCTGGGTGCTGAGATCGATCCAATTTCTTCTGCGGGAGGGGTGACTTCTCAGACCTCATCAGAGCCTATCTCTTTATATGTTGTGTCAAGCGGAGGCGCATTGGGGTTGGTAGTGGTCATCCTTGCTTGAAATATAAATTCAACGTGGCTACCTCCAGACAACGGAGCTTTCTCAGTCATGCGGCCGACATAGAGAAAAAAACAATGGGCTATACTAGAGGGGCCGAAGTGTGGCAAATATGAGTAATAGATGAATCCTATAGAATAAATAGTCGATGCTTTATAGCATCCGTGAGAGAGAAATGGCCATCGGACCCTTAATTTCCTTCCATCATTATGGAAATGGTAACAGATCCTCGTAAATCGCTTCATTAATTGCTAGTTACCCATGTCCTTAATCGAAGAGCGCAGGTTTCCATGTGCCTACTATGTTCCAAGGGATATTTTTGTCCTATTTTACGATTCCCTGCGCCTATCTCGCAGCCATCAGTTCTACCGGTCCTGTGTATTACCCCTGTGCATCCATGCCTGCATGCCATCCTTGTGCAATCGCTCTTGCGCATCCTCTCTGTGCTTAGTGTCCCTTGTACAACTATTCTAGCCATAGAGTCATTTGGTCAGCACTGTGGAGTCCTGGTATGGCTTTAGTCGACTTCCATTATCATATCCTATGAGGGACGAACCTCTTAGAGTAGCCAGTCTGACCACTCTGCCACTAGTGATTTATTTGACCACATACAGACCTAACCAGTGCTGTCAGAATTTCCCCGGGTGCTTTGTGAACTAGCTATCATATAGTAAGACCAATGTGTCTTCTGAAAATTCCTTCTGTCGGATGTGGTGATCATACCATGCTTTTTCCCAGGCTTTCTGAACCTGTTGGTGGAATTGGGAAATGAACCAGTCTTCTTCAAGTTCTAGCAGGTGCGCCAAGCGCTCCTTCATAATGTCAGGATCAACCATATTCTTGAAGGCCAAGATACGCAAAATAGGAACAATGTATTCCATAGGAATAACAACTTTCTTTCCATAACCCAGGTGGAATGGTGTTTTTCCTGTGAGCTTCTTACATGTGGTTTGATAGGCCCAGAGGATAGAGGGGATGTGCATGTCCCAATCACTTCGTTGCACGTTACAAATCTTGGTGAGCTCTTGTTCCAAGATTTTACTAAAGGCCTCTACGGTGCCATTTTCTTGTGGATGGTATGGGGTACTTTTGGCATGGTGGATCTGGAATTATTTAGTCAGTTCATTAATGAAATGTGTACCTCTATCACTCATCAGGACCCTAGGGCGCCCAAACCTAGTTAAGATATTCTCAAAAAGGAAGTGTGCCACCTTGTCCACAATGCAGTCCTTGACAGCTGTAGCTTCGGCCCACCTGGTAACGTAATCTGTAGCCATCATGATATATCGATCACCTATTTTGAAGTCAATGTCCCAGTTATAAAACACCTACAAATATTGTCTATGGCTGTAAGGGTATCTCATCCCAGCGCGAAGGTCTGCTTATCCATTGGCACATGTCACAGGATTTACAATATGCATGGGAGTCACTATGTAGCATGGGCCACCATAACCCAGCTCTTAGTATCTTCTGCACAGTTGCTTTGTTGGCATAGTGACCTCCTATCACTCCTCCATGGGCTTTTGCTAAAATGGTCTGTCTTTCATGCTCCAGAATGTACCTCTACATCACCTCATCAGATCCTAGTTTGTACAATTGGCCCACAATGATGGTAAAGTCTGCGGCACGGGTGACCAATTATTTTTTCTATTGTACTGAGTATTTAGTCGGTGCCCACTCCATAGTTAAGGATTGAATAATATCTGCAAAGTTCTCGTCAACTATTTTAATAGCGAATAGCTATGCATCGGGCGATCCTTCTTCTAGGTTAGTTGGTTCTTCACCACTCTCGATTTGATACAAGTGGCTCCGTCCAACATTTAGTTTCCCAGGCCTTACAGTTATCTCAAAATCATATTCCTAAAACAATATTAACCATCAGCATATCTTCCCCCCCAACACAGGCTTATTGACTAGCTAATTTAGAGCTGAATGATCCATGAACATCTTGAAGTGGCCACCTAAGAGATAGTGCCGGTATTTTTGCAGGGCATACACCATGGATAATCCTTCTTGTTCGGTAGTATAGTAGTTATGTTCCACACTGGAAATCTTCCTACTAGCGAATGCAACCGGGTGATCAATGTCCCCTTCCCTAGGTTGCATGAGGACTGCGCCCAGGGCAAGGCATCGACATGAACATGAAAAACCTTCGCCCAGTTAGGAAATATGTGGATAGGTCCAGAGACCATATTTTCCTTAAGTAACTCGAAACTCTTCTGGAAATCCTCGTCCCAAAAAAAAGAGACGTCCTTTTTTAGCAGTTTTTTCATCGGTGCCGTGATCAGGGCATATCCTTTGATAAATTTCCTATAGTAACCAGTGTGCCCGAGGATGGAGCGCAACTGCTTTTCAGTTGTGGGGACTACTAAATTGATGATTACTGCCACCTTGGCTAGGTCAACCATCAATCCTTGCCGAAAAACCACATTCCCTAACAAGATCTTGAAAGGTACACAAAATATGCACTTCTTAATGTTTAGGGAGATTTGGTGGTTTCTGCAGGCATCTAGCATCATGCGCAGATTTGATACATGTTTCTTTACCAATCCAAACACTGTCCAATCATCGAAATATACCTCCAGGAACTTGTGAATAAATTCTTTGAATATTGTCACTACTACTCGAGAGAAGACGACAGGGGCATTCTTGAGCCCAAAGGGCATGACAGTGTATTGGAAAGATCCCTATTTTGTCGCAAAAGTAGTTTTGTTGTGATCATCAGGTGAGATTCTGATTTGGTGGCAGCCCAAAAATCCATCGGTGAATGAGTATGCTTCCTGACCACCCACATTGTCAATAATTTCATTAGAGAATGGTATATGGAAAGGATGATGTACGCATTCATCATTTAATTTGCGCAAGTATATGCAGATTTGTATTTCCCCTTTCGTCTTGTTTTCTTGGACCACCATGGGGCTTACCCAATTAGATTTTTCTACTGGCTCAATGATGCCAACAACTATCATTTTATCGATCTTGTCCCTGAATTTCTACTTATATTTAGGGTTCAATCGGTTAGGTCGTTGCTTGATAGGACACGAATCAGGTTTTAAGGTGATCTGCATGACACCCAAGCCCCCGAATATACCTTTGAGCTCGAAAAATTTTGTGGGAAACAAATCCTGATATTCAGTGAGTAGTTTCACGATTTTACCAATAGTATCATCATCCCAGTAATCTCCAATTCTTGCCATCTTTGGTTGCATTTTCGTTCCAATGTTGACTTCCTTTAATTTGAGAGGCTTAGTGGTGTCTACTGCTTGTAATGGGGGTCCAGCAACTGCGCGTTCACCATCACACTCTAGGATAGTGATATTTCATGGGTCCTCATCACACTCTTCTATTGATAGATTCTGATAGTTGGAAATATCCTGCATATGTGCATCAAAAGCTGGTTCCCCACGTTCTATGTGAGGGCGTGAGTAATAAAACAATAGAGCATCTATGTACTGCAAGGCTTCGTCTTATTTCTCACTCCCCCCTATTAAGCCGAACATCCCCAAAAAAACTTCCCTCATGGTATCCCAGTGGAAATTGTGATGGTGTAGCTCTGCATCCAAATACCACGTGGTGGGTATAAGTCCCAAGGCATGGTTAAACATGTGGAACCATTCATCCCAAGTCCTTTCGCACCATGCTGCCATCCATACTGACAAGGGCTAGCGTGGGTCCCCATGGCCAAGGAAAATATCCATAGGTAGGTTGACCAGAGGTTCGAATATTAGGATTAGCATTCTGCGACATTTATCGCAATCCTGGAAAGTCCCCTTATGAGTTTCCCACCACCGTGCAGGGGTCGCATACATAGCCAAGTTAAGCGCCTACATCCTTCGTTCCCTTGGGACTTCTACTTTGAATGCTTTAAGAAATTCCTTAATACTAACAGAATCATCAAAATAGGGCAACTCTCTTACCTCAAAGGAGATGCAGTGGAATTTCTTTGAGATCTTTAGGAATTTTAGCGTAGATACATCATGCAACCGGTTCTACCAATTTCCAATCTCCTCGTATGAGTTAGAGAGACATTCATTTTCCTTCTCCCAGCAAAGCACGCCATCTGTGGTAGGGTTGATCCAATCCTCATTTTGGGTTGTTAGTTTGTATATCTGGTCAACATCATCCTCTTCGTGCACTGATTTTGTATACCTCTCACCCTCTGCCGGATCTAGAGGGACTATTACTTGTGTACCCTCATTTTAAAAAGACATGGTTCGTCTTTTTAAATTGATAATAACTCCCATGTCAATAGCCCAATCCAGCCCCAAGAGCGCAGGGTAAGGGTCTGCATCATATAAAATTTGAATCACCTCAAAGGATGTGTATACCTTAACTCTCATGATTTCTACCAGAACTTTTGATAACCTTCCTAGCAGTATGATCTTCTGTTGGTTCGCCATGCGGAGTTGTATAGTAGACCATTCTAGCTTGGGTTCTCCCATCCTCTGCCAAGTCTATTTAGGCATGAAATTTGCATCGTATCCTAGATCAAGGATGACCTGATCCATTTTTTAATCTCCGATCTAGATAGTTAGCCACATTTCTCGCACAATCCTCTTCTTATGCTTATAAAGTTTTTTGACATCTCTACTTCCATGGGTGTGGCAATATTTTCCACGCAACTGTCAATCAATGCTTGGAGGTTTTCAACTACCTTATGGTTGCATATTAACTGCATACATGCCTGTAGGAATGGATTTAATTCTTCGTCTGCTTTCATATCTACTGGGGTCTTAGAGGTAGGTGCCTCCTTTTTTGTAAATTCTTTTCCAGCTTAAAGGAAGGTTTCTTTTTCTTTTTGTAAGTCCAGGCTTTCCCTTTTGTCAGAAAATTTTATGATAAGTGGTTAGGCCATGGATTTTTCCTCAGCTCACCCTATGTCCATGCCACTACATGTAATTATGTTAATACTGGTCCCCTCATCGTGCAGTTCTTCCTTAACCCTTTGCACATTCTGTGTTGGTATTTTCTATTTTTCCTGCATCTTTGCTATGAGGATAGGACAATATTCAATCACATGATCCACCTATCTGAAATATCTGCACTATTTTCATGCAGGGTTCAGACAGTCCCTTGTGAAGTATCCCACTTCTCCACAATTATACCAAATCAGCTATCCTCTTCCCTGTCCTCTGCTTCCACCTCCTCCACCCCCTCAACCTCGTGTGGGGGAACCCCCTCGTCTAGAGGGAGATAGTGGTGTAGAAGGTTCATCCTATACCATATACAGGTTTCCTCTATCTACCATCAAATCGTATGTTTGGAAATTGTGTTCATCATGTCCTACAAATGAGAAGAATCTACACCGTTGTTTCTTTAGTTTTGGGACATAGGCACTGAGTTGGGGACAGTGATTTGTATTGTGCAATCCAACCACTTGACATTGTGCACGCAATAACGTGGGGCTTCTTGATTCTGCAACCTCTTTGGGGCGTAATGAGTTAGGTCCTTCAGCCTTCATGTAGTCTAATAGTAGAGGGCACTGATCCTTGGTATGACCTGATACCCTGTACCGTATGCTCCAAATGTCTATACTAGCTTCTTTTCCTCATTCCTTTCATAGATTCTGGATTTCTAGGTGCATTTCCTCCAATTGGCCCTAGATCTGCTGCACCCTGAACTGGGCATTGTCCCTTGGCATGAATTTTATCTTCATGACAATTTCTAGGGCCTTTTATTGTGTATCAAACATCTGCTGGCCCATAGGCCCACGCAGGTGCGGTAATAGCATGGCAACGAACCATTCCTTTTTTTGTCTATCTTTGTACTTAAAATCACCATCCCTAATAAATTTCTTTAGCCATTGATCGGCCTCCCATACCGATTCTGTAGGTCCTTGTCAGAAATATTTCAAGTCAATCACTAGTTGAGAGTAGGACTTCGACTTCCAAAACTGTTGTTTTAAGGCATCCTTAATTTCCTGTATTGAAGGATCTGTGTGTTGGTTGACGTATCCCAACCAATCTAAGGCTCTTCCCTCAAAGGCTAGGGATAGTTGCACCATTTTTACAGCATCACTAGCAACATTCTACACAGTCCATACTGATTCTACCACAAACTAAAATTGGTCCATGTCCTCGTCCCCCACACCCTTAAAGGTACATAGCTTCATGTGCATGGCCATGTCGTCTACTGGTGATGGTGGTGGGGTAGGAGAGTTCTTTCCCTTTCGCAGATTTGACCACGGGGTGACCGGAGGACTAGTTCCTTCATGCTTAGGAGGCTCTTCTAAGTGACTATATACCGATCGGTGCCCTTCTTGGTTAACCCTGTAATATTTACCGCTTCACATTGTACTTTCATTCTAATCATAGGTTTCACATGGTATGACTGCACGACACACATTTTTCGCACAATAGTATATTAATTAATAGCGACAACGTTTTCAAGAACTTACCTCTGAACCCTTTGAAGAATCTTTTCTCAGCTTCAGAATAAGATACGAATTGATCAATTGTGAACTCAGTTACAAATCCTCCCAAAATACTATCCACCCATTGATCTATGGTCCGCATGATTTTATTATCTTCCCTTTCCAACTATTGGATTAGTTCAAGAGTCCACTGCGTAATATTATCATTCTTTCCACAAGTCTGGAACTCCACTGACCTTGCTAACCACTCTTGTAATTTGTGTGCAAAGGTTACAAAGAAAATATCATATACTTCGGTAAATATATACTTTTTTTTCCACGCTTTAGCTATCAGCTTCATAATTTGATTTTGTTTTAAGGAAAATTCCTGGATCTGTCTCTCAAACCAGTCTTCGAGCTCAGACTTCTCAAGCCGCCAACGACCCTTTGGAATTACCCTCTTTCTCCAAAAATGCTCCTGGTCTCGGCAACAGAACCATTTGTTGGCTTGATGGGTCCTAACCCAGGTTCATATTTAGGGTTTTCCAAAAAAACCCTTATACTACTAGCCCTTTCAGTAATGATCTGCTTGCACAGGACAACGTCTCACCCGGAGTAGTATGGGGGGTGGTGTTGGAACCAGGTTTACACACCCTAAGAGAAAGGTGATTTCAATAGAGGCGACCTTGTTTAAGATATGTCATACCTGCATAGAGGGAATCTTATCACAGAACCACTCATAGTATACATGCAGAATGAGAAGTTCATAACCCCATAGATAGCATAAATAAGCAATTATTACTACTTAGATCTTAATAATACCTTTGCATCCACATGCGCATCAATACAGATTAATAAAATAAACCACTACAATAAGAAATATAGCCAGAATATAAAACAGAGATGTGATCAAATAGATTTATCATTCATTTGCTCCAAAATCCACTTATAGACTTAATTCCTGGCCCACGCACACAGCCAACTTTATCCGCACACAGTAGGAATGAAGATCTCTACGCACACAACCATCAAGAGTCCTTACCCAATCATGAACCAAAAACAGATCTCAATAGTTCGCAGCTAGCATCTATCAATATTAGCCTACCTCTAGACTTGATCTACTTGTCTATTTATAGCACCTTATCCTACATTCTCCTATGGTCCGGAAACCATGTTTTGCAGACCCCAGGTCTACCCTTTTGACCCATTACAATTCACTGGGGGTTTGATCCACCCCAAAACCCCTCCATTATACCAAATAATACCAAAATATTACAAAACTTGGACAAAAATAGGGCTAGGAACCCCTACTCCAACATGCCCTTACATTATTATCATTAGGTCGGTTAGGATTATATTGCGACCCCATGGAACCATATATATAGAAGGAGGTTTTATCATTTGTATCATCCAAGAATTGTTCATTTTCCTGATGTAAAGGAGGTTTCCCCCTTGAGGTGGCTTATTTATAAGGTGGTCATCTCTCTTTTCTTCTATTTTTGGAGTTGGTTTCATAACATTTGGTATTAGAGCTTTGGATTTTAGGGTTTTGGTGCTCCAAACAGGTCATTGTGGAATATTCACTATAACATTTTTTCTACGAAGTTTCAAAAACTAAAACTTTTACAGAGTGAATCCAAAATCTTGAGGAATGTCGTGTAAACATTTCATATCTTGGTACGCAATATTTTCGGAGATATGATCTTTTGAATTTATGATTGTTTCAGGCTCCCGAATTTCATTTAAAAGAGTTGACCATGGGAAAATCATCATAACCCTCTCTCTGATCATCAGATTGGAATTCTGTAAAATGTGACTGCAATTACACGGAATTTAGTTTCCTATGTATAAATTTCATAGCTGAAGGAGGAAAAAGTGACATGTGGCACACCATACAAATTCACTCTAGCGAACCAATCCATAATTAGCTCATTGTGGGAGATTGGGCATCCCTTTTCCTTGAAGAATCCAAATCAGGTCAGACCTATGGCATTCGAAAGAAGATTCATAGGGCTACCACAGGACCAAATTTAAGATATGAAGATCCTAAATCACAGAGAGAATTTAGTTTCAATATCAAGCTCCTCAAAAGAAAGAAAAAGATGTATAATTTTTTTTTTCCGAATTGCATAAGCCTTGTTTGAATAATCAATTTGAATTTATTCCAAGGGCATATTGTAGAATAGATATGAGTATTGGGTTATAAAATCCCCCCTAAGAATAATTAAACACCCATCAAGCCTTCAAAAGTCTCTACTATGACTCATGAAGACAAAGAAATGCAACATGAAATATCAAAATTACAAGAGCAAGTGCACCGAATTTCGCTCTTGCAAATAGCAACAAAAAATGAAATGGAAATTTTGAAGAAAGGCGTGGAAGCTAATATGGATGGTTTGAAGAAAGGCATGGAAGCTAAGATGGATGGTTTGAAGAATGGCATGGATGGCATGGAAGCTATCATGGAAGATAAGATGGACGACATGGAAGAAAAAATGGAAAACATGAAGAATGATCTAAAAGTAGACATGGAAAGTTTGACAAAGTTGATACAAGAAATGTTTCTTAATGGAAAAAAGATAGTAGAGGAAACTCATGATGAGAAAAAAAATATTTAATCGTGATTTCATAAACTCTAATGTTTTATGGAAGACCCACCATATTCCAAATATCGATATGAGGAATTTTGATGACAAGGATCCCATAACATGGATACTATAGATGGAGCAATTTTTTGATCTCAATAATATGCAAAACAAACAAAAGGTATGCATTGAAACTTTATGTTTAGAACAAAATACATTTGTATGGTATCGATGGCTTTGTTCCTGTAAAAAAATTGTCACTTGGTCAATTTTTACGGAGAAAATGATAGCACATAATGAGGATACAAAGAGAAACACCTTTTTTATCCAATTGATAAATCTCAAACAAAAGGGTTCAGTGGTGGAGCAAATTGAGGACTTCAAAATTGAATATAAGGGTAACTGATATTCCAGAGGAACACATGATTGATGTCTTCATAGGGACTTTAAAGGATAACATCCAACGTGAGGTTCATGTTTGGGAACCTAATTCATTGGAGAAGGAATTTAGGTTGGCAAGAGAAATTGAATGTAAAATTATGGCGACAAGGAAGCCTACCACTCACATCTATAATCATGGAAGTGTTGCTACTCAACTTCCACAACCTACAAGGTTGACACCAGAACAATTAGAATAAAAAATAGAAAAAGGATTTGCTACAGTTGTGATAGAAAATAGGCTAAAGGTCATAAGTGTGCTGATAAGAAATTATTTTACATAGATTGTGAAGAGGAGGAAGAAAATGAACAAGAAAATTCAAAAGAAGGGGATATACACCAAGAACCAACCCTAGAAGAAGAAGAAATGAGTCTAACCATATTGTGTAATTCATTGGGAGGAATTACCACTCCTCAAACTCTTTGTTAGGTTCATATATTAATAATGTAGTCCCTTATTATGTTAGTGTATCCCCCCTTATTGTTGTTGTTGTACCCCTGTAACCCCAATATTGTTACTACTGTGCCCTTAAATTATTATTTTTAGGTTAGCTAGGATTACATTGTGGCCCCATGGACTCCTATATATAGAAGGAGGTTTTGGTCATTTGTATCATCTAAGAATTTATCATTTATTTAATGTACTGGAGGTTGCCCCCTTGAAGTGGCTTATTTATAAGCCGTTGATATCTCTTTTCTTCTATTTTTGGAGTTGGTTTCACAACATTTGGTATCAGAGGTTTGGATTCTAGGGTTTCACTGCTCTAAATAGGTCATCGTGGAATTTTTTCTATAAATTTTTTTCTACAAAGGTTCAGAATCTTAACGTTTTACAGCGCGAAGCCGAAATCCTGAGGAAACTCGTCGCAAAATTTCAGAGCTTGGTTCACAATATTTTTGGAGATATGATCTGTGGAAGGTAGTGCTTTTTCAGGCTCCTGAGTTTCATCTCAAAGAGGTGATTGTGGGAAGAGATTCATAACTCTCTCTCTGTGCAATGGATTGGAGTTCCATAAAAAGTGGTCACAAGTACACAAACTGTAGTTTCTTTTCTATCAATTTCAGAGCCGAAGGACAAAATAGTGACACATGGCAAGTCATACAAGTTTTCTCTACTGAACCAGTCCATAATTAGGTCATTGTGGGAGATTGGACATAAATTTTCCTTGGAGAATCCAAATCAATACAGACCTTTGGCATTCGAAGGAGAACTCAGAGGGCTACATCAGTGCCAAATTTCATATATTGAAGTGTCGCAATCATAGAGCTAATCCAATTTCAATATCGAGCTCCTCAAAAGCAAAAAAAAGGTGTGTATTTTTTTCCGAATTGCATAAGTCTTGTTTGAAGAATCAATTTGAATTGATTACAACGGCATATTGTAGAATAGATATCAGTATTGGGTTTTAAAAAAGGCCCCATAAAAATAATTCAACACCCACTAAGCCTTCATAAGGCTCTACTATGACTCATGAAGATGAAGAATTGCAACATGATGTTTCAAAATTACAAGAGCAAGCGCACCAAATTTCGCTCTCGCAAAGAGCATCAAAAAATGAAATGGAATTTTTGAAGAAAGGGGTGGAAGCAAAGAAGTATGGTTTGAAGAATAATATGGATGGTTTGAAGAAAGGCGTGGAATCTAAGATAAATGGCATGGAAGTTGGCATGGAATCTAATATGGATGACATGGAGTCTAAGATCAATGAAAAAATGGAAAACATGAAGAATGATCTAAAAGTAGACATGGAAGGTTTGACAAAGTTGATACAAGAAATGTTTCCTAATGGTAAAAATATAGTAGAGGAAAATCATGATGAGAACAAAATAAATTTTAATCGTGATTTCATAAACTCTAATGTTGATGGGAAGAACCACCATATTCCAAAAATGGATATGATGAAGTTTGATGGAAAGGATCCTGTAACATGGATACTACAGATGGATCAATATTTTGATCTCCATAATGTGAAAAACACACAAAATGTACGCATTGCAACTTTAAATTTAGAACAAAATACATTTGTATGGTATCGATGGCTTTGCTCTCGTAAAAAAATTGTCACTTGGTCAATTTTTACAGAGGAAATGATAGCACATTATGAGGATACAAAGAGAAACACCTTCTTTAGCCAATTGATAAATCTCAAACAAAAGGGTTTAGTGGGGGAGCACATTTATAAGGACTTCCAAAAATTGAGTATAAGGGTATTTGATATTCCCGGAAGGGAACATAGGATTGATCTCTTCATAGGTACTTTAAAGGATGACATCCAACATGAAGTTCGCGTTTTGGAACCTGATTCATTGGAGAAGGCATTCAGGTTGGCAAGAAAAATTAAATGTAAAATTATGGCGACAAGGAAGCCTACCACTCACTTCTATAAAAAGGAAGTGTTGCTACGCCTAGATTTCCACAACCTACAAGGTTAACACCACAAAAATTTGAAGAAAAAAGAGCAAAAGGGCTTTGCTACAGTTGTGACAGAAAATACACTAAAGGTCATAGGTGTGCTGAGAAGAAATTATTTTACATAGATTGTGAAGAGGAAGAAGAAAATGAACAAGAAGAGGATACACTAGGAACCAACCCTAGAATAAGAATAAATGAGTCTGACCATATCATGTAATGCATTGGCAGGAATTACCACTCCTCAAACTCTCAATATAGAAGGACATATCAAGAAGAAAAAGGTAATAGTGTTGATTTATTCGAGTAGTACCCATAATTTTATTCATTATAAGGTAGCCAAGGAATTTAATTGTTTCCTATACCCAGCACCAGAATGTCAAGTGATGGTTGCAAATGGAGGAACTATAAATTGGTCTAGAAAATGCCATAATATCAAACTATACATGGGGGAATATATATTGAATACTCCAATGCTTTCATCCCAATGGGAGGTGCTAATGTTGTACTAGGAGTACACTGGTTACAATCTTTAGGGATAGTAGCTTTTAACTTTCAAGAACTTTTCTTGAAATTTTTTTGGGAAGGAAAAGAAATCGAATTACGGGGTATCATAGGGAAGCCAAGAAAGATAATAAGCTTTAATGTCATGACAAATCTTCTAAAGAAATAACAACGGGGCGTAATTGCACAATTATGCTCACTAGAAGTTCTAACATCAAAATCATCTATTTCTTCAGATCTCCAAAAAGTCTTGGACAATCATTCCAAGGAGTTTGATACTCCCAAAGGACTCCCACCTAGTCGTGATCGTGGTCATGCTTTTCATTTGATTCCAAGAAGTTTTCCTCCAAACATCAGGCCTTACAGATATCCTTATCTCCAAAAGAGCGAAATTGAACGTACGATTGCAAAAATGTTAGAGGCTGGTATAATTCAACCTAGTCAAAGTTATTTCTCTACTCCAGTAGTATTGGTGCACAAAAAATATGGATCACGTCGCATGTGTCCGGATTATAGGGAGCTCAATAAGCTCACTATTAAAGATAAATTTCCCATTCCCATGATTGATGAATTATTGGATGAATTACATGGAGCAATTTATTTTACCAAGTTGGATCTTCGTTCAAGATATCATCAAATTAGAATGAAGACTGAAGATATTCTGAAAATAGCATTTCGAACTCATGAAGGTCATTATGAATTTTTATTCATGCCTTTTTGCCTTACGAATGCACCTTCTACATTTCAAGGGTTGATGAATTCCATTTTCAAACCCTTCCTTAGAAAATTTGTGCTAGTATATTTTGATGATATACTAATCTACAACAGGTCTTGGAAGGATCATGTTCAACATGTTGATAGGATCATATTTTCTGCATATTTTATGTGTTGCATTGCTCCATAATATATAATTTTCTAACAACTGGTATTAGAGCCGAAGGTATATTTGGCTAATAAACTCGCAGGAAAGAAGGGTTCCTAGTTTGAGTGGGAGCAATGGCGGACGATGGTAAGTTTAGGGTCGAGAAATTTAACGGCCAAAACTTCCCACTATGGAAGATGCAGATGGAAGATTATCTGTATCAGAAAGATCTATACCTACCATTGAGCGGAAAAACAAAGAAGCCGGTGGCCATGACAGATTCAGAATGGAACATTCTTGATAGAAAGGCACTCGGAACAGTACGGTTGTGTCTTTTGGTGTCAGTCGCCTTCAATATTTCGAAGGAAACAACAACAGAGGGTTTGATGCAGACGTTGGCGAAACTATATGAAAAACCCTCAACCTCAAACAAGGTATTTCTTATGAAACGACTATTTAATATGAAGATGTCGGAAGGTGGAACTGTTGCAGACCATTTAAATGAATTTAATACAGTTACTAGTCAGTTAAGTTTTGTAGGGGTAAACTTTGATGATGAAGTTAGAGCTTTGTTATTCTTTTGCTCATTATCGGAAAGCTGGAATGGTTTATTTATGGCCATTAGTAACTCTGTCTCTAGATCTAGTACTTTAAAGTTTGATGATGTTGTTGGTGCTATCCTTAGCGAGGAAATGCGACGGAAAAGCTCTGGTGAGACATCGGGTAATTCTTTGAGTGCAGAGTCTATGGGAAGAAGAATGGAAAGAGGAAAGAGCTCGGGATATCGCAGTAAATCAAGGAAAGGCAGATCCAAGTCCAGATCAGCAATAGTGTGCTGGAATTGCGGAAAGAAAGGACACCTAAAGAAAGACTGTAGATCTCGGAAGGGAAAAGAAGGAGACACACAACAAGAAAAAAATCATGAAGAAAATGTGACAGATGATGTGTTACAAGATGCTTTGATTCTTTCTTTCGAAAATGTTACTGATTCTTGGGTTGTAGATTCAGGGGCTTCATTCCATGCCACACCTGATAAGAAATATTTTCATGACTATGTTCAAGGAGATTTTGGACAAGATTGTTTGGGTGATGATAAACCCTGTAAAATTGTTGGAATGGGTAAAGTTCTTGCAAAACAACAGAATGGAAACCAATGGCTACTAAAGGAGGTAAGGCATGTTCCAGATCTGAAGAAAAATCTGATTTCAACAGGGCAGTTAGGCAGTGAAGGTTGTGTGACAACTTTCACAGATAAAACTTGGAAGGTCACCAAAGGAGTGTTGGTAATAGCAAAAGGTGAAAAGGTTGGTACATTGTATTTATGCAATGGTATTTCTAACTCTGTTAATGCTTTAACTTCCAAAGGAGCAGATGCAGCATTATGGCATCATAGGCTCGGACACATGAGTGAGAAGGGGATGAAAATTCTTTACTCAAGAAATCTGCTGCTAGGTTTGAAGAATGTTGATTTGGATTTCTGTGAGAATTGCATTTATGGAAAACAGAAGAGAGTTAGATTTCTCAGAGTTGGGAAAGAAAATAAGAGCGAAAAATTGGACCTTGTGCATACAGATGTATGGGGACCTGCTCAGGTATCATCTTTTGGTGGCTCTCGTTATTATGTTACTTTTATTGATGATGCAACTATAAAAACATGGATTTATTGTATTCAGAATAAATATGATGTATTTGATACTTTCAAGAAATAGAAAGATTTGGTTGAGATTGAGACAGGAAAGAAGTTGAAGTGTCTCAGATCAGACAATGGAGGTGAGTATTGCAGCAAAGAGTTTGATAGGTACTATTCAGAGCATGGAATTCGTAGAGAGAATACCGTTTCAAGAACACCACAAGAAAATGGTGTGTCAGAAAGGATGAACAGAACAATCATGGAGCGTGCAAGGTGCATGAGATTGCATGCAGGATTGCCTTTACAATTTTGGGTAGATGTTGTAGATACTGTTGTTTATCTAATAAACAGAGGGCCTTCAAGTTCCTTGGATGGTGGTATTCCAGAGGAAGCATGGACAGGTAAAAAGGTAAACTACTCTTTTTTAAAGCCTTTTGGTTGTGAGGCCTTTGTCCATATTAATAAAGAAAATAGAACAAAGCTTGAGGCAAAATCAAATAAATGTACCTTTATTGGATATGGTGCTAATGATTTTGGTTATCGCTTATATGATTATGAAAATCACAAAATCATTAGGAGCACAGATGTAATATTCAATGAAAAGGTCTTGTATAAGAATCAGTTGCAGGAAAAGAAACAGGAAAAAGAAAGCAAGGAATACGCGGTTCTTGATGAGATATATGAAAAATTAAAGGTGCCTGAAAATAATAATAATCAACAACCACAGCGGCATCAACCACCACAACAGCAACAGGCACCTCAAACACCTAAAAGTGGTGTTAGAAGATCTACCGAGATAAGTAGACCCCCTGAACGATACTCTCCTTCATTATATTATTTATTGTTGACTGATTTTGGTGAACCTGAATGTTATGAAGAAGCAATGCAGGTTGAAAGTAGGAAGAAGTGGGAGCTAGCCATGGAAGAAGAGATGGACTCCTTAATGCATAACCAGACTTGGGACTTAGTTAGGTTGCCTGCAGGTAAAACTACATTGCAGAATAAATGGGTTTACAGGCTGAAGGAAGAAGATGGAGGAAAACAGAGGTACAAAGCTAGACTTGTGGTGAAGGGGTTTGCACAAAAGAAAGGTATTGATTTTGATGAAATATTTTCTCCTTTTGTTAAAATGAATTCAATCAGAACTATTTTAAGTCTTGTAGCGGCGGAAGATTTACATCTTGAACAGTTAGATGTAAAGACATCATTTCTCCATGGAGATTTGGAGGAAGAGATATACATGCAGCAACCAGAAGGATATGAGGTAAAAGGGAAAGAAAAATTGGTGTGCAGGTTAAAGAAGAGCTTGTATGGCTTAATACAGGCTCCAAGGCAGTGGTATCTAAAATTTGACAAGTTTATGTCTGAACAAGGTTATACTAGATGTCACTCTGATCATTGTGTTTATCTGAAAAGGAAAAATGATGGCAGCTATATTATATTGTTATTGTATGTAGATGACATGCTTGTTGCGGGGTCTAACATGCAGGAAATAAATGTGCTCAAAAGAAAATTGGCAAATTCATTTGCAATGAAGGATTTGGGAGCTGCAAAACAAATCCTTGGTATGAGGATAACTAGAGATAGGAAAAATCGTAAATTAACACTGTCTCAGAATGAGTACATAGAAAAGGTGTTGAAAAGATTTAATATGCACAATGCAAAACCAGTTAGTACACCTTTTTCTAGCCATTTCAAACTTAGTAAGGAGATGTGCCCAAAGACCCAAGAAGACATGGATTATATTTCTAAAGTTCCATATGCATCAGCAGTTGGAAGCTTAATGTATGCAATGGTTTGCACAAGGCCTGATATTGCACATGCAGTGGGAGTTGTAAGCAGGTACATGAACAATCCAGGAAAAGAACATTGGATGGCAGTAAAATGGATTCTCAGATATTTGAGAGGTACCACAAATCAAGCATTATGCTTTGGTGGTTCAAACATTGCTCTACAGGGATATGTTGATGCAGATATGGCAGGTGACAGAGATAATAGGAGGAGCACTACAGGATATGTATTTACTGTAGGTGGAACAGCTGTCAGTTGGGTTTCAAAAAATCCAAAGTGTTGTTGCACTTTCAACAACAGAAGCCGAGTATGTTGCTGCTACAGAGGCTAGTAAAGAAATGATTTGGTTACAAAGGTTTATGGATGAATTAGGTAAGAAGCATGATATGGGCACACTATACAGTGATAGCCAAAGTGCTATTCATCTTGCAAAGAACTTATCATTTCATTCCAGGACTAAACACATACATCTCAAGTACCATTTCATATGGTCAGTATTGGAAGATGGAGAGTTGAAGCTGGAAAAGATACACACTAGCCATAATCCTGCAGATATGATAACAAAATTTGTAACCAGGGAGAAACTGAGAACATGCTCAGTTTCAATTGGTCTTCAAGGATTTCGATGAAGATGAGAAACAACCAGGTCCAAAGAGGAGTCATTATCCAGCAAATGAAGCAGCGGTGGAGTTGCTACAATCAGTCTCCAAGTGGGAGATTGTAGGGTATGGAGCCTGATTATCTTGTTTAATTTGTATCACAGCATTGGACCCCTGTACCTTAAAAGGGGCGGTAACATCGCCCGTAATTAATCGTTGCTGTGGGCAGTCCATGGGGGGGCGGCAGCGCTTTTCGGAGCCCCCCCTTGGCGGGGGTTTTCGAGGGCAGCACCCTCGAAGCAAAAACAGATGTAAAATTTCCTTGTAAAAGTATAGTAATTTCTAGTCAATCTGGGTCGTTCATTAGGAAAATGATCTAACGGTAGAAGTTATGTTTAGATTAGGGTTTTTTTCCCTAGAAGGCAACCCCTCGTTTTTATGAGGGCATTGTATTGCGGCTGTGTAATGTATGTGTATTCTCGGAGTGAGAAATAGAGATGGAGACTGTGAGAAAGAACAGAGGATATTACAGTGGATCTGCTGTAGGTTTTGTCTTTTCATTTAGCTGGATAATAGAAAGGAAGGACTGGTTGTTCAGGGTGGACGTAGCCCAAACTGGGTGAACCACGTATATTTGTGTCTCTCTGGTTTTATGTTTTTTTTGTGTGCTTGTATTTTCCACATATTTTATGTGTTGCATTGCTCCATAATATATAATTTTCTGACAAAAATTGCACAGAATTAACCCTATTCAATTACCTTTGTTTGAGAAGGAAATCAAGAAAATGTATGAAGCTAGAATTACTATTCCCATTAGATATTCAGAGTGGGTGTCTAATCTAGTGTCAGTTAGAAAGAAAACAGGAGAGATTAGGCTTTGTATCGATTTTAGGAACTTAAAAAAAGCCTCATTAAAGGAAAACTACCCTTTACCCAAGATGGATCATATTTTACAAAGGGTAGTTGGTTCTAAGAGAATTTCTTTGCTTGATGGCTTCTCAGGGTACAATCAGATTTTAGTAAATCCTGATAATCAATTAAATACAGCCTTTACTACACCTTGGGGTACTTTCATGTATGTGAAAATTCCCTTTGGCTTAATGAATGCTGGTGCTACATTCCAGAGAGCCATGGACATTGAATTCTCGGAAGAATTAGGCTACCTAATCATTATTTATCTCGATGATATCACTGTTTTTTCAAAAATAGATGAATAACACCTAGAACACTTACGAATAGTCTTTGAAAAATGTAGAAAGTTTGGGTTATCTTTAAATCCAAAGAAAATGTTGTTTGGCCTCTAAGAAGGTAAACTTCTTGGGAATATCATATCAGAAGAGGGGATAAAGATAGACCCAAAGAGGATTGAGGCTATATTTCAAATCACTCATCCTAGAAACATCAAGGAACTTCAATATTTCATTGGAAAGATTAATTTATTGAGAAGGTTCATACCCAACTTAGCTGAACTCCTTAGAAACATAGCAAACATGTTGAAGAAGGAACAAGGAGTTAAATGGACCTTGGAAGCAAAGAAATATTTTGAGCTGTTAAAACAAGCATTAACCAAAACACCAGTTCTTATAAGTCCTGATTTTTCGAAATATTTTTACATTTTTTCATTTGCATCAAAACATACAGTGGCTGCAATCCTATTGCAAAAAAAACCACAAGGGCAAGAGCAGACTATTGCAATATTTAGTAAGGAACTGAGAGATGCACCTCTGAAGTACAACATCATGGAGAAACAAGCCTTTTCCTTAGTCAAAGCCTTGAAAGACTTCAGAAATTATATTTCACACTCCCATGTAATTGCATTTGTTCCCAAATCAGTTGTAAAGGACATTTTAACACAGGACCCAGATGGCAAGAGAGGAAAGTGGATAGTTGTGATACTTGAATATGATTTAGAAATCAAGCCCACTAAACTAATTAAAGGCCAAGGACTAGGAAGATTAATTTCTGAATATAATTTTGAAGCTCTTGATATTAATATGACAAATGTGTTAGATGAACAAGAGGAATTTCCAACTCCCATTGTTGAAGATCATTTTATGAATTCCTCTTGATATGTTGATATTGTGTATGTTTTGCTCAATCTGAATACACCTTCTGGTTTGTCAAAAACCAAGGCAAGGTTTTTAAAGTTAAAAGCTATAAATTACTGCATTTTAGATAAATGTCTTTATTGGAAAAATGCTAGTGGGTTATTGCTTAAATTTTTTCCTGAGAATGATGCAGATAAGGTCAAGCACGAGTTCCATGAAGGAGAATGTGGAGGCCACCTCTACTGGAAGACAACAGCCAAAAAAATCCTTAGAGTTGGTTACTATTGGCCCACCCTCTTTTAGGATGTACATAAGATGATTATTGCCTGTCATAAATGCCAACTCTTTGAAGGCAAAATAAAATTACTTCCCTTACCTTTGCATCCAATCACTGTTGAAGCCCCTTCTCAACTGTGGGGTTTAGACTTCATAGGAGAAATCCATCAACCTTCATGTTCCCAACATAAATGGATTCTCACAGCAACAGACTACTTTACCAAATGGATAGAAGCCATCCCTTCTAGGCAAGCCAATGACTCTGTTATCATAAAATTCTTTGAAAACCATATCCTCTCTAGATTTGACTATCCTAGGAAGATTATCACTGATAATGCAGTTTCATTTGGATCAAAAAATATGGTTAAATTCTGTCACAAATATCAGATTACATTGGGCGATTCCACTACTTATTACCCTCAAGGTAATGGGCTGGTAGAATCCTCAAACAAGAGTTTGGTAAACATAATCAAGAAGTTGTTGGAGGACAATAAGAAGTCTCGGCACACAAAGATATTACATGCTCTTTGGGCTGATAGATTAACACTTAAGAAATCTATTGGAATGTCACCCTAACAGCTTGTGTATGGAATAGATGCAATTTTTCCAACCATCCTAGGTGTAACAGTCATGAAGCTGATCTAAGAAGTGAAATCTGAAGACAATGACATGATCAAAAGAATAAATCAGACCATACACCTTCAGCAAACCAGAGAGGAGGTCTACAATAGAGCATTGCAGAAGCAGGAAAGCATCAAGAAGCTTTTTGATAGAAGGAAAAAAGCCAGCAATTTTAACATTGGTGACAAAGCGTTAAAGTGGGATTTAAGAAGAGAAAACAAGGGCAAGCATGGGAAATTTGATAACTTATGGCTTGGCCCTTACCTCATTCATTCTACTGCTGGTAACAATGCTTATTTTCTACAGGAAATGAATGGAGCTGAACTGTTTGGGGGTCCTGTCAATGGCAGGATGCTCAAACATTATTTCTCTTGACCATATTAGTTTGAAAGCCTTTTTATTTTTCTCATTGTGAGTATTTCATCCTTCATTGCATTCAAAGTTAGAAAAATAAAAAATACAAAAAAAATAGAAAGAGAAAAGAGGGCAGATTGTAAAAACAAGAAAGGTACAGCCCCATACCAAAAAAGAGAAACAAATCTGAAAGTGTGCAAGCCCAAATGCCACTGCTAAGAAACACACTCCTAGTTAGTCATACAGCCTAATCATGACTAATTAGTTTTAAATTTACTACTGATAGGTTAGTGAAATAGATCTTCCAAACAGCTTAATCTTGGCTTATTAGTTAGGTAGATTAGGATAGAAAAATAAAGGTTTGAACAAGCTCAAAATCTAAACCTAAAAATTCCAAAAGAAAGAAAGGATCTAACTAGATCAAATCTTGAGCCAAGGATATAAGTAAACTGGTTCTAATAAACTCAAAACTTGAACCAGTTAACAAAGGAAAACGACTCAAACAAGCTTAAAAACATAGCTGAAGAAAAGAGAAGGATATTCTCAAAAATTTCAAAGTCTTCACCATTTTGATTTAATTTTATGAAAATAATAATCTATGTGCAGCTTGTTTTTATGCCATATATTAGCAACAAGTTAGATTGTTCAATCCTGACTTGTCTGCTTTCAAATTTCCTGTTTTAGAAATTAGAGAATAAAATCTGTTAGACATTTTAATCCTAATAGGTAGTAGTTAGGTAGAGAATTTTATGAACTCAACTTCTTAATTTGAGTTCATGGAGAAATAAGAAGTAGACTTAGATCAGTTTTATGTTTTCAAAAGAATAAAATGTTTGTACAAAGAGTTGCCAATCCAAATGCACTTTGAAAGAAGAAAAAATGTTAGATCATTAGGATTGGGTAAGTAGAAATCTTGTTTTGATAGAATTCCATTGTTTTTGGTGACTGCTAACATTACCACAGCAAAAGATAGAAAGTTGCAGCCCAATGGATGAGGCATTAATCAGCTCCCAAAGAATACAAGTCTAGAGTTCTTGACACCTTCAAGAAGGTGTCATCCCCATGTGGAGCCACTGTTAGCCACCTACAAAATTTTTCATATCAAATGGTGGCTAAATCATTCTTTAAGCCTTCAAGAAACAATTTTATTGCCAAATTGTTAGTTCTTAAAGTCTTATGAAGATAACTTATCCTTGAGTTAATCTTCACTGTTGTTTCCTTCATAACACTGAAAAAATCTGTTGTTTACCAAAGGAAAAGACTACTGAAAATTTCCATTTTCCTTCATTTTCCCTTCTCCATTTTCCTTCTCCTTGTTTCATCAAACTATTCATTTACCTCTCATTCCCTCGAAATTTCCTTTAAACCTTTAAAAATTCCTTTTGAAGGATTAAAAACCCCTTTTTTTCCCTTCTAACGAAAGCCAAAAAAGCATTGAAAATATTTTATTTTGGCCTAAAAAACTCATTTTCCTACTAAGGCCTTAAGCCCCTTTGGCCTAAGCCCCCAGCTCCTCTTCTCTGCATAAGACTCGGAGCCGTAACCCGAAGCTAAACCCCCATAGCGCAATCACATTCAGGGAATTCTTATGTTTCTTTTTCGCCTTTGCATTCCAAAAACTCCAGTGCGATTTGGCCCTTTCCTTTAAAAAGGCCCCGATCCCTTCGTTTCTTCACAAAACCATAAGCCCCGCAACCAAGAACTTAGAGGGTCTAGACCCCTGTCGTAAACCTTCATTTCTTTATTTTCCTTTATATATTTTTAAAACCTGACTTTTTGTTAAACCTGACAGTTCATTGTTTAAATGAATGTCAACCGTTGATCTGCTCCACCACCCCAGATCCAACGATCCATATTGTTTCTTGTTTCAAAGCCACCATTCCGCCTTTTTCCTTCTTGATTAAATCTCTACCATCGATCTAGTTTTTAGATTGACGGCTCTCGTTCCATAACCTAATCGTTATCACAATTTTTTCTCAGCGCAAAATTGAAAGTCCCTTTTAGTTGTTCTGATGTCAATTTCCCTAATTGAATCTTAGCCGTTGATTCACTTCCATCTGACGGCTAAGATCTTGTCACAAATCTGCCCACACCCTTCCTCCTTTACCCCTCTGATTGAATATTGACCGTCGATCTACTCCTAGATCTGACGGCTCATATTCCATTGCATCACAAAAATTTCATTATTGTGTCCCCCTTTTCTCCTCTGATTTGTGACCCTGCGATCCCATCTGGACCGTTCATTTTACTAATCGAATGGTCCAGATCAAACCCTGAACCCTTTGTTGTTTCATAAACCCTGCTGTGTAAAGTTCTGCGGTGAAGATCCACTGTTTATCTCTGTAGATCAATGGTTCACAATAACCCGATCTCCGCCCGACTCTTGCTTTATATTATGTTTCATTAACCCCAAGGTTCAATTTGAGCCGTTAATCTTTTTGATCCTACGGCCCATATTCGACTCGGTAGGCCCAACTCCTTTGGGACCTACCTCCCCCATCGATAAATTCAGACCGTCCTTTCCTCTAATCCGATGGTCCAAATCAATATCGCCTTGACCCTGCCCCACCGTTTTCCGCCCATGCATCTTACCTCCATCACAATCTCCTCACAACCGTCCAATCTAACGCCCAAGATCTGACGGGTAGTGCGCAATTTCATGTGATTTCGCGTCCGAAGGTTAATTTTTCAAAGTTACATGATATGGGTGGTTTTAAAAAGCCACGTGTCAAGCTCTAATGCATATCATGTTAAGAAAGGAAATACTGCCTTTCCGCCTTTGATCTGCGCTAAAACCATTATGGTTTTCCTCCAAACCTCTTTTCCCCCATTTTACATTACATTCCCTTGTTTTTAATCTCCACCGTTGATCTCTGAGATCTAACGGTCCCAGTTTAACCTAAAAATTACACTATCGCCCTCCGCCTTTCTTCCAAGAGTCCTCATCAATGAATCTCCATCATTGATCTCTGTTGGCTGATTTAATCTGACAGCCCAGAGTCTTTCCAAAACCCCAAATTTCATTTAACTCCATTTTCCTTCTGCCAAAGGTTTTTTCCCCTTTTCATTATATTTTCTTCCATTACACTATAAAGCCGCCCCTTCTACATTATATAAACCCGATCAATCTCGACCGTTGATCTTTGCAGATCAACGAACCAAACTTATTTTCCCCACCGTTTGTCTGTCGCTTCCCCTTTTGATCCCAGCGAGAAATCCTCACCGTTAGATGCTTTCATCCAACGGCTGTGATCTAACCTTAACCTCTAAAGTAGTTTAACCCATCTATGCAGGATTTTATAATTTTCGCTTGTTTGTGCAAGTTTTTAAAGGTTTTCCATTGTTTTAAACGTAAATCAAGGGCCGAGGATGATGATCCTCCAGGCCTTTATTCATCAAGGAAATAATTCTGCAGGGTCTCACATCATGTTTTGTCCGTGCCTCATGAGCACTGATGATATTATACAACCCTCTATGTGCCTGCGAGAACAACAAAAACACGGCAAACACCACAGACAGAGAGTATCAGTTTGACAGCATAAAATAAAAGCAGAAATGAATGTTTAAAGGTTTAAAATTTTTTTTTTGAAGGATTAAGGCATAAATTCGACTATCAAAAGCCTAATCCACTGTTAAAGACATCATGAAGAACAGAAGACATAGATAAAGCTTAATCTGTCCTAAAACACAGAACTAAAGTGAATTAAAGGTGTTTTTAGGGAAAGATAAAGAATTCTATCAATCCAAGAAGCCTCCACTGCCACATCATAGGCTAATTGAATCCTCTCCAGCTACCAAAAGCCACCTACATCCTCGCAACAATCAAAGGAGGCATAGTTATTGTAGAACAAAAGATATTTTCCTCAATACATTTGAACAGTTACTTCAACCAAAGGAACTTATTGTAAACTGTCAGCAGAGTTATTACAACGATAAGAAAGAGCCTTAAAGTCAATAAACTCCCCCAGCAAGCTTAATACTTAATTAAAATCAATTAATACAGAGGAACTATAAGAAATTTTCTCCATTGAGCCCCTCAAAGGCCGATAAGCATTAAACTGTATTAATTGAACCTAGAAGATCTTTTATCCCATCCCACCTCCTCATTCCTTTTATAAATATTTCTCTGGAAGATGAGATAATGTTGGTCACTTCATATCTGTAGCCTGTAAATAGTTTTCTGAAGCTGTTGTAAGCTCTGTTTGTAATTTAAGATACATAGGTTGAGATGAGAAGTTTGAAGCTATAGAGACCCACTAGACTTGAAGATTGTAACTGGTTTGAGCATCAAATACAAGCTGATTTATGGGATGCTGGTCTATGTCAACGGTGATGTTTTTCTTATTGTAAATTGTTATTTTATTTCTGTTTCCATTCTTTCCATCTTCTCTGATAAAGAAAAACAATTATAGAGTTAGGATTTACTGTTAAAGGTACCCTTCTCTCACTGATAAGCTTTATCTGTATGTTTTCTTCCAATTGTGTTGTTTAAGAATGATTTAATACAGTCCAAGCAGTCAAGATGTTGGCATTCCCTTCTCTTACTGTCTAAACTTTAAACATTGTTCTTGAATGTTATTTTCAGTTTCTGCTAAGTAAGGTTGAACTAGGGAAGTCTATGGTGAGCCCTGTCCTCTAGTTTCATCTCCAAAGGTTGTCTGAAAGTTTCCTTAAGAGTATGTTGAAAGCAGGCTAGGTTCAAAGTCCTTACCTGATCTTAGACTATTCTTTTTTTATCTTAAGTGTTGTCTTGAAAAGTTTGCTAAGTAAAGCAGAGCTATGGAAATCTATGGTGAGCCTTGTCCTCTAGTTTCTTCTCCAACAGTTGCTTTGAAAAGTTTCCCTTTGAATATGCTAAAAGCAGTATAGGTTCAAAGTCCTTACTTGATCTTAAGCTATTATTTTTGTGTTTTAAATTTTTTCTATTGAAGTGCATCGAAAGCAGGATAGTTTCAAAGTAATTACCTAATCTTAGATTACTTTTATGTTTTTCTTAAGTGCATGCCAAAAGCAGGATAGTTTCAAAGTACTTACTTGATCTTCGGTTGTTCTTTGTTCTTCATTTGTTTGATTCCCCTTCTTTTTGTTTCATTTCATTCCATAAAATCAACTTAAAGAGATCCTATGACATAGATGACTTGCCCCATAGACGACTCTTGAACCTTGCTGTTTCAATTAAATCCTACTATGAATCCATATCCCAATGGATTGAAGCTGCTTCTTGCCTATCCTGTTAGCTGAATTACTGTTCACTTTCATTCATCTTCACCCTTCATGTAAACTTCCTTCACCTTCACATATCTTTGCCCAACCAAAAAAAACAAAACCTTGTTCTTCATAACTACTCTAATATCACATTTCAAGCCTTAAAGATAAATCAATATTTTCACTTATAGAGAGATCCCTCTCTGGATTTAGGAGGGCTAGATCCTAGAATCCCAAAGTGGTTCAAGTGTTGTCTCTGTAGTTTTAGTCTCACCAATAAGCTAAAATTACAGTTTCCTAACACATTGGAATCGAGATCTGCCAGTTGCAGGTAAGAGGCCTAACCCTACTCTTTCAATTAAGGGGATCAAATTTCGATTTAGGTACCCAAAGCTCATGAACAGGCCAGGTCGCACTTTTTGGGGTCTATTTTGCGACCTGGGTAGTAGGTACTGGGCAGAAAACTACGACCTATCCCAGGAAATGACCTGAAAAGTGAGGCCTATCAGAGAAAGTGGGCTTCAGTGTTGTTTTTGGCTGAGTTCTATGATTTTTATGGTTGAGGGGCATGGGTGCCCCCAAGCATGTTGTGGTCATGCCAAAATGTATTTAGAAAAGGGGAATCTAAACACATTTAAATGATGTGGTGTGCCATTTTTTTTCGTTATGGTTATGCTGTTTGAGAAACATAATGGAGGATTACCAATACCTTTTGGTACTGCATATATGAAGCAAATGGACTAAGTTTTTGGGTTGGCATACATGGTGTCACTATCCCAAAGAGTGGATTTAGATATAGTGAACTGGTGCTCTCCTAGAAAGCATATAGGTTGTTCAATGACAATGTCGAAGGGACTGGGTTATTGATGTAAGATGAAGGAATGATGAGGGGTATCATACCTAGAGTGATATGAAGTGATATGATACTCTAGAGGTTCTTCTAAACAGGGAAGAATGATGGTACTAAATTTGACACAACCAGATGCACTAGGAGAGTTATGGAGAATTGATTCTCCTGGCCTCTCAAATATGGGTGCCCCCTTACCCAAACATTGGGTGTCAATGTAATGGCCACAAGGTGTATGTGGTTCTAATGCATGGGTTCTATGTAAGGGGGGATGGATAAAGTCAGGGGTGGTGATGACTTCCATAGTGTCTTCATCGTAATATAATATGGGGTGACTGGAGGAAGAAAAACCACCTGACGCGGCGAAGCTACCTGACTCATCATCATGAGAAGAAAGGTTCACATGCACATTGTCATAGAGGGTGACTGAAGAACAAGTAGATGAAGGATCCACTGATGTTGAGCCCAAGGTGATCACTGAAAGGAGGTTAGGTGAAACAGAAGGGGAAGTCCCATGGGGGTCTTCCACTATGGATCTCATAGATGATGATAGGTAGTGGACAGTGGCCAAATACTCTGTCATTTCGACATCTGGAGGGAGAATTTCAATAGGATTGGATGTGTCCTCTAGTTCTGCTAAAGCAAAACATGCAAATAATGGAGCGGTGGACTCATTGCGCTTGGCCTCGAATTGGCGAACTGCCGCTAGAGAGGTGTGGAAGTCCTCAAGGCAGGGATAGAGGTGGGTATAATGGCCATGTAGATCACACAAATCACATGGGTGGTTGGTGTGAATAGTCTTGGGGTTCTTGGTTGAAGTCGAGGAAGGAATAGAGGTTTCCAGGACCGTCAACTCAGGGAACACAACATTAACCATGGGCTTGAGGTGAGGCAACTCCGGATAGGTATGGGTGACATGACCAACAACATCACAAAAATCACACTGGATAGCACGTTTTGGCACAAAGGAGGGGCAGGGTTTGTTTGGCCATCCTTGTCTTTACATGCCTTCTTGTGATCTTTTCCCTTCTTACCTGAAGTTGTTGCAACATGAGAAGGTTCTTGTTGAGGTGTTTGAGGCTCTATAGCAGTGGAATAAGTCATGGGGACTGGTTGAACTGGGGTTAAAGCAAGATAAGGTTTGCATTGACCAGGTGGGGTAGCGGCTGGGGGATCAAGGTACCAGACGGGGATCCCCAGGGTCAAGTTAGGAAGAGATAGAGTGGCCATGACAGGTACCGAGAACACTCCAGGAGGGGGAGCTAGGATTGGTATCTGACCGGAGGGGTAATGACCAGGCGAGACAGCTCCGAGATGGTTAAGGCCTGGAGGAACCATTATAGGAGGGTAGAGAGGCTCATGGATACTAGTTGTAGGTGAAGGGCCAGGGGGAGGAGGTCCAGAAGGCTGAATCGAAGGGCTAGGAGTAGGCTACAGAGGGCGAGGTTGTTGACTAGCTGAAGTAGGCAGCTTGAGGGAAGTCTGAGATGATTGCATCATGCAAACATTCGATGAGCTAGGATTAGAGATAGGAGGAGGAAGACTAGGGAATGTACCAAGCAAAGAGGAGCATTTGTAGACTCCAGGTGAGACACTGGTCAAAGGATCGATAGTTTTGTTATTGGCCACTGAAGAAATGATGGACTCAGGGGAGGTCTGAGACTTCGATTCGTAATATGTCAACTGGTCAATGGTGACTATCTTTCCATTATGGGGAAAGGACATCTTGCAGTGAACCACATATGGTACAGTAGACATCGCATAGGTGTAGCTATGACCCAATAGAATGTTGTAATCTAAGGGGGCATCAATGACTTCTACGTCAATGCAAACAGTCTTGGCCGCAAGAGTAATAGGACAATTTTGGAATAGGCCAATGGGCTGGGAGGCATGGCCATCCCACACTCGGAGAGTGATCATGGAAGGGGCCAACTTAGGTGATCTTATTTGCTTCCGAATTAAAGCTCATATCACACATGTGGATGCCCCCTCATCAATGATTCACTGGGAAACATTGGCATTCTGGATCTTGACTTGGATTTCGAAGGCGATGGAGGTAGGAAGAGGAGGATGTTCTGACCAGTCAGCGTCGAAGACGATCAATCGATCATTTTAAGGATATACAATGCCCATGGAAGATATTAGAGCTTTTCATTGTGAAGGTCACAACTAGAGGAGTTCTAGCATTGAGATGGCATCAAGAGATTGCAAAAAATCATCTACTATGCTATACGAATGGGAAGCTTTTCCAGAAGCAACATTTCAGCATAATGGTCCCTTAGGGATCTTGGCATGAACCTGCACCTTAGGCTGAGGGATCTGCAAAGGACCATTAGGTGTCGAAAGAGGCTCTGTAGAACCTGAAGAAGGGGGCTCGAGGACAGACGTAGCGGGAGGCTTGTTGTACTGACGGGACCGATTCTGAAGGTTGAGGTCTACGGTTATAGGTTGGTAAAAATTCATCATGATAATCTGGTAACTGGAGGTACCAAATGGAGGATATTGAGTGGCCACCTGACCTTCAGGTGGTTGGGTAGCCACGAATCCTTGCTAAGGGAAAGGATTAGTAAAAACAACCAGCTGACTACGCATAGCACTGGGAGGACGGAAGGGGAGGCTTTCCATCATCACAATGTTGCTTGAGACTCCCACATCTGCTTCATCTGTGGTAAAAGAGGAAAATCATGCATGTAATGAGCATAAACACCACAACAAGAATAAGGTTTTTTCATGCAAATAGGCCTATCCTGCTTGGGCTGAGTGCCCTGTTGCTAGTTAGCAGTGTTAGGTGCATTATTTTGAGGATTAGTTCCAGGATTACTGGGAGAAGATTGATTTTGAGTGCCTTTTCTATTCTTTTTGGAAGGAGGAGGATTATTCATGCCCTGCTATGCATACAATGGCCCCTGAGGGGGCGGTGGTTGTTGTTGTGGGGGTTGAGAAGGAAAGGGAGGGGGAGGTGCTAATGCTGGAGGAGTTGGAGCACTAGGCTACGAATACGGATAATAAGGAGGTTGGATAACATTGTGGTAAACATGAGGTTGGGCAAAAGGAGGAGGCATTCCATATCCTGGATACATGCTACCAGGAGGGGGAAAAGTGCAGGAGGTGCTGGCCCTCCCCTGTGGAAAACCATAGCCCATGGGAGGCTGAGCGTATGGATGAGAGAGAGCTCCAACGAAACCGTCGGCGGCATGAGATGCCCCTGGTGCGTTGGCACCACAAGGTCTAGGAAGATCAGGTAGAATGGTAAACATAACTTGACTAAGTGTAGATCAGGTCATATTTTAACACAATTTGGAGAGAGGCTTCTTCGGTTTGAGGGAAATGTGATGCAACATATTTTCCTATAGCAGGAAAAATGGATCTAAGGAACCATTACATGTAGACACAGTATTTAAGGTATGGGCTTGACATAGGATCTTTCTTCTCTGCCATTCCTGAACATGATCGGATAGGTAGGTCGCAGATGATTGACAGAAAGAAGTCAAAAGTTTGGTACCAGTGTCATAACAAAGGGGAAGCTAGAATTAAGACAAAAAAAGACCAGGTAAGAGTCGTAAAGGTGGTATGAGAGGATGAGGCCTGATCAACATACCACTTATAAGCTTCGCCAGTAAGAAAATTTTGGAACAACTGAAGATGGACAAAGTCATCGGTAATGGAGTTAGACGAACACCACATGTGGAAAGATCAAACATGATTTGTAGGATCTTCTCCAGCAAGGCGTTGAAAATTGGGGATGTCGGAAGGGAGCTTGGTCGGCATAGCAGGAAAACTAGCGTCATGGTGTATATGTTCATTGATCAACTGGTCAAAATCGGGAAGACTAAGACCTGCCATATAGGGGAGCAAGGGAGCAGCCAGGGTAGTTCCTGTTGTAGTCCCACTAGTAGTATTCCCAACATTAGTGTCGGGGCTACCACTAGTGTTAGGTCCTGAACCAGAGATGGTGAAGGTGACAATAGGAGAACCGGGGGTGGAACCAGAAGGGGAACCCAATGAACTAGAAGAGGAGTCAGAGTGTGGACTCGGTGGAGGACTCACTCAAATCCTACACGGAGGAGTAAGCCTTCCTACCTGAAACTGAGGATGAAGACCAAGAATTCTATGAGATAAACACCTTGGTGGTGCAACGATGATGGCACAAACATGACACAAAGGTAAGAGAGACCGACAAGGGCAGAGAGGTGCGGGATCAATTGATTACAATGTCGAAACAAGGGGAGAGAGGTGGAGGATCAATTGATCTCAATGTTTTAAATTATTTTCTTGGCGGTGTTAACCAAGCTCTTCTTCACTTCAGGTGTGTGTGTAAAGTGTGTAAATCATAATTTTTAAACCCAGACGTTTGTAGAGAAAAATAAAAAGCGTGTTGTATAACTGTAAATAAACCTGCATATAATAGTATATGAAACTGAAATAATAGAAAATAATCAGCTAAGAATGCAAAAATCTAAACCCAAGGAGGCAGGCCTCTCAACAAGTAGTCTGTATGTGGGAAAAAATCTAGTCAAAACACACCAAAATAGCCAATATATCTAAGGTTGGGAGGGACAGTGATCTAAAGGTTAGATCTGCTGGAAATAGTGTAGAAAAACAACAAACAATCAAAGGAAAAATTGTTGTAAATGAGGTGGCAAAAAGCTATAACCTGGAGGGAAGCGGAGGGGACCCTATAGGAAAACAAAAAATAAAATAAAAGGAGGTGATTTGGATGGATAAATATCCAATCTGTAGTGGATCTGAAGGTAAGGTATCAGATCTGAAAAAATGGTTGAACACTCTGAAATTTTAGACAACCTATAGCATCTAAAACTCTTCCACAAAGTGTGGAGGGTACTGAAGCCCTAGAGGGCTAGGTTCCCACTTATATGAGTAAAAAAGAACAAGTATAGGTTTAAATTGGGTGGAGACGGAGATTAGACAACCCTGAACAGAGGCCCAGACCCAGAAAAATTTCAAAAAAACTGCCGCAAAAAACTCCAGGTCCGAGTTTCTAACCTGATTTCTGTAGAGGTCATAGTTTTAGGCCTTTTTTCTACGCCATGGAGGTTGAGGTCGCAGGTTTTGGCCCAAAAAGTGTGACCTAAACTTCTAGCACTCTCGGGAGCAGGTTTCAGTAGAATGTGTCATCTCAGCTGCGGCTGATGTCTGTCACCTCTGCAATAAGTCCAAAAACACACGGAAGTTAGAATTTTAATGTTTTAGGGTTTTATAGGTTAAAAACAACATCAAGAGAAGAAAAAAAAATAAGCTAAAGAGAAATCCTAGGGTTTGAATTAGTTGGATATGCAGGGATCTAAACAATGACAGAGGTCATAATCGTAAAGCCGTGTGGAGTCGCCAGTTGTTAGTATGAATCTTAATCGCAAGTGTATGAAAAAGGGTAACTTTATCCGTGCATAACAAACAGTCCTAATAGCAAAGATGGCTTCCAATAACTTTAGATCTATAATTAGGTGACCAATATAAATGCTGCAAAAATCTAGATCTATGCATTAAAATACATTAAGCAGTAAATAAAAACAAGAGTTGCTCCATGCATCTAATAGACAAGACAAGAATATGTTGAATGAATTTTGTATTAATGGCACCTGGGAGGAAAAAAGAGAAGGATGTTACCAGTTCTCCTCAATGGGATGGGTTCTTGTAAGTCCCGAGCACTTCAGATCTAAAATCCCTCGCTCTTGATGGTGTAGAAAAGCCAGACAAAAATGTAACTCAAAGGGAGCTCACAAGCAAAAAGATAGAAAAATATGCAATGATGGTGGATCAAAGTCAGACCAAAAGTATAGATCCAGAGTGATCTTTAGGCAACGAAAGGTAGTGAATGAATGGAAAAACCCTTCTATTTATAACAAAATATTGAGTTACTCTAGATATTGGTGCACAATTAAAATATTATTAACCAATTCTAGATCCAACTTTTATAGAATATTTTATTATATTTGTTGGAGGGAAAAATAATTTGACTTGGGTCAAATCCCTTTATTTGTAAATAATAAACAAATAATGATTTATTTACTATTTTAAGGATGTGGTTGAGTAATAATCAAATAAATAATGATTTATTTAATTATTTAAGAGTGATTTAGTCAAATTTAACAAGGAATATTATTTAAATAAGGTTTAAATAATTATTCCTAGAAAATAATAATATAAATAATAATTTATCTAATTAATTTTCCTATTTTGGGTTAAATATGACTAGGAATATTAATTAAAATGTTTTTTAACTAATTATTCCTTGAGGAAAATCAAACAAATGTGGATTTATTTAATATTTCCTCATGGGGTTTCCTATTTAGACCATAAACAACTTAATAAAGGTGGTTTACTAAGTTATTTTCATAGTGAAAGAAATTTTACATAAGGTAAAATTGGTCTTACATGGTGTACTTAGGTCCATCTAATTGTAAAAGGTTAGATGACCAAAAAATGGTGTTCACCAGGCCTAATAAAGGTTGAGACAGAGGTTAGACAACTCTGAACATTGCTTCCAGCAAACCTTGTCTGTCACAGAAAAAAACTCAGAAAAAAGTTGCAGCTCGCAAGTACTTGTAAACTGTGTAAGTCGCAGTTTCTAGGCTTATAGCTATGAGTTTAGGTAGAAATCACAATTTCTAGGCCAAAAAGTGCGAGTTCTAGATCTAGTATCTTCAGGCAGCAGGCTGTGGAAAACTTTACTGTCTCTAATGCGGCTAATACTTGTTACCTACGGAAAACACCCAAAAACACACAAAAGTTAGAATTTTTACTTTTTTAGGGCATAAAATTTAAAAACAACATCAAGAGACTAAAAATAGTTGAAGAAATACCCTAGTTACTTAAGAAGTTGATCATGCAGGGATCTGAATAAAACACAATGGAGTCACCAATTGTTAGCTTGAATTCTTAAATAGCTCACTTTAACTACGTGTGACAAATAAACCTAACAAAAAATATGGTTGTTTAACTTATTTAGATATGAAATCGATAGTTAAAACAAACACTACAAAAATCCCAATCTATGTCGTAAAACCAGTTAAAAAATGAAAAGAAATAAGAATTTCTCCATGCATCCAATAGACAATACAAGACATAAAGAATTTTATATGTATTATAACACCTCGGAAGGGAAAAAATAATAATATTACTAGTCCTCCTCAATGGGATGGGTTCTTTGTTGTCTTCAACACTTCAGATCCAAAAGTTTCTCTCTCTCAATGGTGTAGAAAACCCAAAATTTGTTGAACTCTATGGGAGCTCAAGAAGCAAAGAACGTAGTAGCAGCAATAAGAATGATCAAAGCACGACAATGAAAGTGATAAAATTGAATAATGAATGGAAAACCCTCCTATTTATAAAAAAATATTGAGTTATCCTCGATAATGGCAAATAATAAAATAGTATTAACCAAGATATAGATCTATATGCTTGGAATATTTTATTATATTTTGTTGTATTAGGTCCCCGTAATTTGTCAGATTGGCAAGAAAAAATGTACAAGGGTAAAATCAAACCAACTTTGGAATCCTAGGACCTAGCCTTCCTGGACGCAGAGAATGCTCTCTCTATAATTTGTATAAAATATGTAAACTTGATTGATTTTAGGGTTTTTATTTTAGGCTAGTTAAGATGATTAGGGTTTGTTTGTTTGTTTTGTTTGGTTGGGCTGCTTGTCAAGTAGAATAGATAGAATGAGAGAGACTTAGATCATTGGGCTATGGAGTCTGCAAAATGTCTTGAAAGGTACAATAATAGGTCAAGGGTGTTTCGGAGGGAAAGTATAACAAAGCCAAATGGATCTTCAATCTTATGTGAGTGAAGTGAGAATTAAATTGTGAGATTAGTAGGTTTAAAGGGCAGTTAAGAATCCTTTAACATGCACTATAACAAGAAAATTATTTAAGAACACTATGCATAAATAAATAACCAAAGACAGGGCATACCATAAGCTTCTTTGACCAAACCCTAGCAAGTAAACATTAAGACAACAATCCAACAAACCCTAGAGAGCAAGAAACTTGTAAATTCTCTAGTGATTTCACCTCCAGGAAAAGAAAACATTTAAGATAACATACAATAATGATCATAGAGCGAGGAACTCCTAACATTCTTAATCAAACTATGAAAGGCCTTAAAAGCAACCATTTAAGATGGAAAAAAGGGTAGGGCAAACCATAAACCTCTTGAGTCAAACCCTAATTAGTAACTTCAAAATAAAGACCTCAAAAACAATGCTTTAAGTTATACCAAAGGACATGGCTAACCATAAAATACTTTGGAATTGGCTCCATTAAATCATTATTAAGATAAAAAATTTGAGTGGAACTAGAGAGAATTTTAGAATTCTCTAATCTAACCTAGCAGAGGAAAACATCTAGGCAATAGAAAGAAAACAGAGTTAAGGTGTCTCTAAACAACATTTCTTAACCTAAACTTTCTGTTCTACTGCATGAGAAAATATGAAAAAATATGAAAAAATAAGAAGACAAGTACTAAATCATAAAGACATCACTATTAACCATTCTCATGAATCCTACAAATGTGCTTGCTCCATTTCCATTCAAATAAAATAATTCACAAAACTCCAAAGCCAATTTCTCCTCAACTCCAAGTCTATGATATTGAGTTTAAAAAATAAACAAACAACTACAATGAGGCCTCCATGTAGTATTTAACTTGAAAAGGAGGACCAAAACCCTAGCTATGGCTTCAAAATGTCATTAATTACATCATAAATGTCATTTTTGTCCTATGAGACCATGCAAGGCCCAAGGCACAAATATCCTAACTCAATAAATGCAAAAACAACTCCTAACAATAACTCCTCAACTAATTTTGGAAAAAAATTGACTTTAAGGCCTCTCAATAGCTTTCAAAATATCTTCAAGTGTCTTTTGTTGACTTTCTAGCAAGGGCAGAACATGAAGGTTCAAGGGCGCAATGCCAGGCCAAGGGTGCAGCGCCAAATATGGAAAATTTGGTCTTTTGCCGCTGAGATTTGGAGGCCTTCTCGGCGTCCACATGAGCTCCATGATAGCTCATTGGAAATATTTTCCTGTCTATGTTCCAAAAATGCTTTTGGTTTCCTAATTTAATTCCATTTACCTGTTCAAAAACCACTTTTTCCAAGACTTCTCAGGGCGCAGTTCCAGCACTAAAAATATGGCAGAAATGTGATTTTTTGCATGTTTTTGGCACTTTTGGAGTACCGGTTTTGCTCCAAATGAGCTGAAACCTTTTGAGGGTGAGTTCCTTGACTTGATGAACACAAAAATGAAAATTTTTCCTCCATTGGGTGCCCAAAACAAGAGCGCAACACCAGTGGCGTTGCGTGCTTGGCCCTTCAAAATAGTCAAAAACTCAAAATCTTCAAAAATGTGCCAACATTTGGATCTGTCTTCTTGATCATGTTTGGGATGCTTGTATGGATGCATCAAAAAGAATGTCAAGTTTTTATTTTTCTTTTGCCTCCTTTAGGGATTGAATATTTTCAAGGGCTCTTTTGAGCTTGGCCCTTGCAATCTTGTTTCTTAAGGCATAATGCCTTGCCATCTTCTTTTGCATGTCAAGGTCCCTCTTGGTCTTCTCCAGCTGATACTCCAAGTGCAAATTTTCCCTCTCTAGCCAATATTCCTTATCATAGTCTATTTCCATGGAAAGAAACTCACTTGGAGTGAGCTTCTCTGCCAATGTTGTCTCTTGCTCCTTTTCCTTGGCTAAGGCCTTCTTCAAACCAATTTTACTTGGCCTCCTCCTAGGAAGTTGTTCTTCCTCTTCTTCAATGTCATCATGAGTGTCCAAGACCTCATCTATCTTTTCCTTGGATTTTTCAGCCTCTTTCCAAGCTCTGGTAGCTTTGATCTCATAGATGACCTTCTCTTTCTCTAGCTTCTTGTTTTCAACCTCAAGGAAATGGATCACATTCTTAGCACTACCGAAATTGGCTTGTAGATCCTTAATCTAGGAATCCTTGCCTTTGAGTAGCATGCTTGTGTTCCTCTCCTCATTTTCATCATCACTGTCAAGGTGAATAAGTTGAAATTCTTATTCAGTTTCATGCTTGTCTTATTATTCTTCATCAATGACCTTTTCCTTACCTTTGTCAAGTTGCTTGGTTGATGTAGAAGTCATGGCCCCTTGCCTCTTAAGGGAAACAAACGCATGCCTATTTCCCCTTTGGTAGGTAAAAAGAAAAGGTTCTATGTTGACCATCTCATTGTCATCTATTTCATTTTAGTCATTACTACCATTCGCCTCACTGTTTGATGCACTACCATCTGCCTCACTTACATCTTCCTCATCACTCTTTTCCTCACTACTTTCCACCTCATTACCTTCTTCATTTTTTGATGCACTGGTACCATGAGATGATGGTGAGGGATTGTGAAAATGTGATGAGGGAGGGTCATCATGGGGTGAAGGAATGTGAGTGGATGGAGATGTATGATCAGCAGAAGGTCATAGAGGAGTAGGAATGAGAGGATGGGATGATGAGGGTGAATTTTGTTGATGATGGGCTTGTGGAGAAGTAAACACCTCATTGGAAATGAAGGTCTCCCATGGGATTCCTTTCTGTTGTACTTGGTGCATAAAAACCATTTTAATAAGTGAGTGATGGAAGAGGCTTTGCATCTGCTGAGGATAGTCTCTCTTTTGTACAATATAGAACATTTTTTTAATGCTTCTATAGAGGTAATATGGTATGTGAAACATCCTCACTCTAGTAAAGTGCATAAGCAGCCTAATGTGATAGGAGTAAAGGAGGGAGAACCTTCCTTCACATGTGAAGTATTTCATAATGGTCCTCATCATAGGTGCATATCTATAAAGAAAATGTGAGAAATGAAAGATAGATTTATTGTGGTCTTTATACCTAGGCTTTAGGTAAGGTTCAAATTAGCTCATGTCTAGGTTTTCCTGCTTGAACCATTTCTCACCCACACTTGGTATCCTAGTGGCATTGCCAATAGAATCTGTAGATAGCTCAAAGGTGACCCCTTCAAGGTTAACATGTTTTTCATGCAAGTTAATGATGAAAATTCTGGTTAGCTCAGGGTGATTTTGTACCTGTTGTACCTTCTCAAAAAAATCAAAGCATCCCACATGCTTGAAACATGAAATAGTAAAGGGAGATGAAATTATCTCCCTTGTGTTGAGGGGTTCAAAAATGTTGATATTTCCACCTTTGTGCTCATGCCTCCTTGGAATTTGGGCCACTCCTCCACTACCACTATATTCTAACATTGTAAACCCTGCCTTGAGAAACCCTAGGACTATAAATGGATATGAGATGAAGGGATGGCGATAAAAAAGGTAGCTTTGCAAGTGGGTGAGATGAGTGAGTGAGGGTATAAGTGTATGAGAATGAGTGAGAGGCTAACAACTCAATGATAACCCTTTGCTGACATGTTTAAACTCTGTTTTGAAACACTTTTGGGCTGATGTTAATTTGAGATGAAGGAGGGCAGTGGAATGTTAGCCTTTGCAAGTGGAGGGAATGATTGAATGAATGGAATGGGTGTAGGGATAGCTTAGGTGAATGGATAACCTTCAAATAGTGTAACCCCTCTGTTTATCACTAATTTTCTTTACAAGAAAATGAAAATAATGGTAAATAGTGAAGCCAAGTTAAAGCCTTAGGGTTTCAATTTCTTTCAATTAAATCATCAAAAAATATTGAAGATGAGCTAAGGACCTGTACTTACCCCTACCATTTCTTGAAAAACCCCTGGAAATGAATTGAAGAAACTTTGAGGTGGTTTGAGTGTTTTCAAGGCTTAGAAATCCTTCCTTCCCAAGCGTGATGTGCCAAGGTCAAGGGTGCAGTGCTCAATCCCAGGTGTGCAACACTCAATCCCAGGCGTGCAGTGACAAAGGTTTTCTTCACCGAGCCTGTCGGGTAAGGGCGCAACGCCTTCCCCAGCGCATAACGCTCAATTCCAGGTGTGCAGCACATTTTTAAAATGTATGGGGGTTTTTTGCTAAGGGTGCAGCGCCTGATTCCAGGTGCACATTTCCAGTCTAAGCGCGCAGCGCTGGCCTGAGCACGCAACGCCAAGTCACTTAGCCAAATTTCGACTTGAAAACTCAAAAACCTTCTCTCCTTGAAAATTATAACCCTTTTCAAGTGAACAATGACTCAAATTAAGTGTAATATGTGCTTTATAGGCTCATGAAATTTTGATTTAATCTTTGGAACCCACTTTCTAATGTTTACAAGTCTCTTTCTTTTTCACTGATGTCATTTAACACTTCTATTTGCAGGTGACTGAAAAATTTTGAGGTGGCTCTCCCTTTTTCTCCTTGAGGCATAAAAAATTTATTTTGACACCTTTTTGATTTAGCCACATAGCAACTTCTTCAAATTCTTGTGTAATTTCCACCATGAAACTCAACTTAACCTTTTTACCTTTTTTTCTTGTAGTTTGTTGGGGTTATGAAATCTACTTTTCTTTTGATCCTGGTGCCTTGACATGTTTATTTTGACACATTTGTGATTTAGCCATGCAACATCTTCTTCAAATTCTTGTGTAATTTCCACCATGAAACTCAACTTAACCTTTTCACCCTTTTTACTAACCCCTTTACATTTTTTGTATGCAAGTGACTGAAATGATGAATTTAACCTTTCCCTTTTGCTCATTTAGGCATGAAAACCTCATTAAACACCTTTGGAATGATTTTACATAGCATCACCTTCAAAAACCTCTTTTTATTCCACCATGGAGTTCAACTCATCATTTCACCTTTTCTAGCCACTTTCCCAAAATCCTAGGTGTCTAGGCTGCTTTACAACAATCATCAATGTTGTCTTCTAAGTTCTCTATAGACCTTTCAAGTTCATTCATTTATGTCCAGTTCACCTCAAATTTTTATAAATGTCATCAAAAATCTCTGATATACTTTTCTTCATGTTTTGCCTTGTGTACCTTCATGTCATTTCATTTCTACAATTGATCATTTTTTGGCACTCTACTTGGACCATCAAGCTCAAAAACCCTAATTATCTTCAGGAACAAGTGTTTCCTCCTTTCCTTGTTGCAAATTTTCTTCATTCAAGAATGGACCACCTATCTTATCAATAATTTCTACTGATAACCTTCTAACACTCCTGCAAAAGTGTCAAATTTTGTCCATTTTTCTCATGTGCAGACTCTAAACTGAAGGATAGTATTCTTTGGAAACTCTTTAGGTCTTCCTTGAATAACGATGTCTCAAAATTATATTACATCTGAGCCAGATTCTAATAAAGGAAAAATAGTGCTTGAAACACCAATGATGACCTTAGAACATGTGAAACCCTAATTTCCCTAGTGGGAGGGTTATTTGACTTGATCTTGACTGAAAATTGGCTTGGAGGCTTCAAGTGAAAAGAAGAGTATTTTTCAAAGTGCTCTATTAAAGATTCCAAATCCAATGTACTTGATTTATCTGAATAGCCTATAGATATAGTTTGAGACCATCAATGCTTGAGGAACCTGGGGAACATGGGAATGAGTTAGCTATAGAAAAACCTAGAGGGAAACTGGAGTTGTGAATAAGGGAAAAATAGGCCAATGAGTTTATAGGCAGAGAAGGAGACTGAAAATGATAGGTATAAGCTTATGAGGATTTTGTAGGAGCAACAAGGTGACCATGAAAAGGTAAGTTGATATAATAGTGAAAAATTTTCTACTAGGATAATGAAGGCAATGAGATTTCTGAAACTCACAATATTCTAGGGATGTTGTTTTCAGAAATCTAGAACCAATCTATAGTCATCTACAAATAGTGAAAAATATTGATGACTAACATGTTGGAGGGAAAAGAAATTTAAATTGGTTAAATACCTTTATTTAGAAATAATAAACAAATAAATGATTTATTTATAATTTCAAGAATGGGGTTAAGGAATAATTAACAAATGATTATTTGTTTAATTTTTTCTAGGTGATTTAGTCAAACTAAATAAGGGATGATAACTATATAATGATTTAATTAATTATTCCTAGAGAAAAATAAGAAAAAAAATGATTTATATAATTATTTCTCATAATTAGGTTAAATATGACCAAGAATATTATTTAAACAATGGTTTAATTGATTATTCCTAGAGGAGAATCAAATAAATAAGGATTTATTTAATTATTCCTTATGGGGTTTCCTGTTTGAACCAGAAACAACTTAAAAAATATGGTTTATTAAATTATTTCTTGTAGTGAAAGCAATTTTACTATGGTAAAATTGGTATTACATGGTGTAATTCGATCCATCTAATTGTAAATGGTTAGATGGCCAAAACTGGTGTAACACACCCTTTTCTAATTGCTTCTTCAATTGCATGGGTGATATTTCCCTGATAGAAATTGGCCTTGGAATTCCCCAAAAATTGTGTTTTCTAACCTTCTTCATCAAGGAAAATAAATAGTTTATTGTAATTGTCTTGTACTACATGATGTTTTTCCATCCAATCAATACCAATTCGACAATTATATGATCCCATTTGTATTATTTTCAAATTTTAAATTATTTTTATCTCATTCATATTAATTTGAAATTAATTTGCAATTTACATTATTCATCTTTTAGTTCCCATAGCTAACTGAGCTAACCAAGTTTTACCATGCCCGATTTTCTTTAAGTTAAATCATTCACCAAATTTAGGATCAAGATAACTATGACTAGCTCTAGAATAAATTAAAATGGTAGTAGGTTGGTTGTTTAACTTACCTTGTACTTTGATCATATGCACCTAATGATCAATCAACCTACGTATTGTTCAATTTTTCATATATCATATGCATGTCTATACCCATGCTCTTCACTATATCCCCTCCTTGTATGTGATTTATAATATTTATTATATCTCCTTCATGAGGTTAGTTATTCTACATATGTTCTTCTCCGCAACCCAAACACTTGATGGGATTAAATTTTGGTCTCTTACTAAGGAATCAACATCCTTTTTCTTACTATGGGTTGACTGTGATTGTTGATTTTCTTGAGAATTTTTCATGAAGAATTAAGGATTAAACCCCTTCTTCCTTTGCTCAACCTTGGCTCTTTTCTTGTCATCTCAAGTTTTCTAGAAGTTTGTTTTTTTCCCCTCCTCATAAAATTGTTCTGCCTGCCTCATATGTTCATCCAAGTTCATTGGTTCATTCAATTTAATTCAACTGCCATAAAATGGTGGCAACCCACTCACAAATATTTATATTTTTGTAATTTCATATTTTATGAAATCAAAATACATCAACCATTCAATGAATTTCTGACGATACACTTCCATTTTCACATTTCCGAACTTGAGTTTGAGGAACTATTGCATTTTCCTTTTATAATATTGATCATAAATGCATTTCTTTGTTAGAAACCAGGACAATAATGTGAGGGGCGTGAATTATTATTGTATGTATTTTAAAACTTTTCTTTCATTAGTAAATATTACCAAGACACCAATAATGACTTTATAAAAAAATCATATGATCATTACAAGAATAAACACAATAACTACAAATAACACACACATTCTTCAAAATTCTCTTTAATTTAATTCACAAAGGTAATATTATACGTTTTGTTACAATTGTTGTTACAATGTTCTTTGGCTACAACCATAAATAATATACTACTCCCTTATATATTAACTATAATCGAAAGGAGCTACAACCCCTAGCTTATCAGCTACCACTGAAAGGATCTCCAATCCCTATCTATTTACCATCCAGTATTGAAAGGAGATACAACCCCTAATCTGCAAGCTACTACTTTATTGAACTCAATGGTTCATCTTTCATACAATTTTCAAACTCAAATCATGAAGGAAATTTAATTACATAAACAAAAAAATTCTTTCCTCAAATTGTCACCATAATCACCTTCAACAATCCATGATTACTGATTAGACCACCATCCACACCAACAACATCAACAAAACTAACACAATGCACTACACCTCTTGCAAATTTGATTATGCTTATAACTTTATAAGGAAATTTTAGCTGATAATTTTGGTTATTGAACTTATAGTTAATTTAAACTCAATATCATGCATAAATCTTTATTTTTGTCTTTTTAATTCCTCAAAAATGTCTTATGAATGTGTTATTTAATTATTCTAACTCTTCTTCACTATCTTTGGAAGAAAACCTGAGTTAATTGTTGAATTCTGCAATTCTAGAATTTTTATAGAATTTAGCAGAGCTTTTCTAAAATTTGTTGACTACCAAATTTAATGAATTTTCCAAATTCGCCTATGAATATGTCCATTTCACCATTCTAGGTTGCTTACTTATCCATGCCCTTGTTTTCCAACTTTAACACATGACATGTTTGAAATTTTCACCAATTTTGGCTTAAAGCGCAAAATTCAACACATTTGATGTTGCAAGTCGGGGGATGACTAAGGTCGGAGATTCATTTTAGTTCTTTCACTATTGACTTCTCTACAATATTTCCAAACCCGCAATCGATTTATGTTTTTTATGAAAAAATTAACACTGAAAAACTTTTACAAAATGTAATTCCTTGGGACAATATTTGATGTAGGTTAGGGGTCGGAAGTTCAGGTGTATTCTCTGCTTCATGCTGGCTTCTGCCTCTAACTTGCTTGAAGTCCTAATTGGCCCTAAGGCCTGACCTTCAACTATATTTTCCATTATTTTCCCAAAATTAAATTACATAAGAAAGTGCTACAAAATATGTCCCATGTCATGAACTTTGAGGAACTACCACATCACATTGTCTATGTCATCCATGCCACATGGTGGCTCCTGAGTGGTGCCATGTGTTATTCATATTTGGCCTACTTTTCAACCAAAAATATTAAAATTCATGCCATATGTCACACCACCAATGGTACAAAGTCATTGTTGATGTTATGATGACATCATCATCCACATGTGTGTCCACTTATGCATTTACATCACTCTTGTCAGCCAATCAAATCACACCACATGTCCTCCACCCTATCACCTCACATGACTAAATATTTCTACTAGTCCTTAGTGTTTCTTCATTTTTTATTAAATTAAAATTCTAAAACTTGAATTACATGGTCGAGGGCTGGAGATTTTGGCGAAAATTAATATTTTGTGCACCTTCTCCTGCTTCCAATATCTGACATGCATAGAAATTAAATTGGGTTCTACAAGGTCGGGGGTCGAAGGTCAGAGAAATTTCTTTGTTTCACATATGAACTCACGACGACATCTGACTAGGCTAAAGACTCAACTAGGTTGAGGCTTTGGGCATATCCAAGTCTAACTCGAAACCTTGCCGACTTGGAATCTTGACTTGTTGGGATCTTTTCACCTCTTCAAGTCTTGACTTTTGTCATGCAAAATCTTGATCCAAGAGGATATTTTCAAACTTGTATATAATGTTGGAAATATCTTTATGAGGTATATCCATATGAGTGAGTCCCAAGTTCACTTGGCCTAATATGTTATACTGAATGACTTCAAATAATCTGCACCTTTTCCACCTTTTCCTTGTTCCATAGTTGAGCTGATCTTGTTCTTTGATCGTTATTCTTGCAACCATCTATGCCTTTACCATCATATTGTTTTCCTTTTCCATCAATGACAACATATTTATAACATTCTCCCCCTTTGAAATTGATGGAAAACCCATAACAAACAAACCAAACATCACTAAAAAACATGAGCATGAAAGCAAGAAAAGAGAAAGTGTACACATTAATCTTCTTTCCTTTTACTTCTCTTTTTTCTCCCCCTATGATGCACTTCTCCTTTGTGTATTCATCCTCTTCCTTTTTGTTTTTTTGAGGTACTTCTCCCTTTTGGTACACTTCTCTCCCTTTGACATCAATTTCAAAGAAACTAATATCCCCCCCTATCAAAATTCTCCCACTATCTTGATGATCCTTTGGACCTAAAAATTTTCATCTCATATGTTGAGTGCTTTCTAGCTTCACTTATTCTTCTTAAGGAATATCTAGTCGAGAGAGGTAAGAGGAAATCCTCCCAATGTTTTCCTCAAATACTCAAATGGATCTCTTGGTAGAGGTTTGGTGAATATATCAGCTACCTTCTCTTTTGTAGGTACATACTTAAACGTGAAAATATTATTTGTAACTTCCTCTTAGAGGAAATGGTACTTGATTGGAATTTTCTTTGTCTTTAAATGAAAGAGAAGGTTCTTGGACATTTTTATGGAACTTGTATTATCACAGATGATAAGAATAGGATTATCATATAATACTTGTAAACCTTACAGAGACTACTTCATCTAGAATATTTGAGTGCAAAAATAAGTTGCTCCTATATATTTTTCTTCAACAATAGAAAGAGATATTGAGGTTGTCTTCTTGCTCAAACATGAAACTAAAAATTTTCCAAGAAAGAAAGCACCACCACTTTCCACTAGTGCTCTTTCCATATTCTACATCACTTTCCCACTCAACATTAGTAAATACTATTAGTGAAAAATATTTACCTTTGGGGTACCAAATTCCATAGTCCATTGTGGATTTGAGATATTTGAGAGTCCTCTTTGCTGCTAGGATATGGATTTGCCTAAGGTCTGCTTGAAATATTCCAACAATACTAAATACCTGCATGATGTTCAGTCTTGAGGCTGTCGAATATAAGAGGATGCTACTAATATATCTTTATAAATTTTGATCTAGCTCAGGTGACTCATCACTCTTGCTAAGCTTGCATCTAGTAACCAATGGAGTTCTTACCATGGAGAATTCCTTCATGCCAAATTTAGTCAAAACTTCCTTGAGATACTTTCTTTGCGAGATAAATATTCCTTTTTGAAGACTATGCAATCTGTAAACCAAGGAAATAAGAAATTTATCCAACCATAAATATCACAAATTCGACCTTCATATCAACTGAAAAACTGGCAAGTTAATTTATCTGAATCCTTGGAAAAAATAATATCATCAACATAGAAAACCACTACTAACAAATTTCCATCATTAGATTTCACATACAAATTAATATCAGTGGTGCCTCTCTTGAAAACACACTTGAGAAAATAACTATCTAATTTGGAATACCAAGCCCGTGCGACTTTCTTGAGACCATGTAAGGAGTTTTTTATCTTGCAAGCATAATCATGATGATATGATAGCTGAAAACCATCTTGCTACTCAATATAGATTTATTCCTGTAACTCTCCATTTAAGAAGGTTGATTTGGTATCCATCAGATATATCTTTAATTTTCTTGAAGCAAGAAAAAGGAAACAATGTTTGGATTACGTCTAATCGAGAAACAGGAGCAAAGGTTTCATAAAATTCTAACCCTTCAATTTGTGCATAGCCTTTGCAAACTAATATCTCATTGTTTCTTACCAGTTCACCATTATCATTCAATTTATTCCTGAAGACTTGCTTTGTGCCAATCACATTGTTATTTGCTGGTATAGGAACAAGTTCCAAAATCTATTTTTTCTCAATGTGATCAAGTTATTCATGCATATATTTTAACCAATTATCATCTTGGCTGGCCTGAGAAAAATCCTTTGGTTTTATCATCGATAACAGTGCTACGTGTGATTTATTAGGGGGATTTAGCAGTTTTCTTCTTGTTTGTACACTTATGTTCAAGTCACCAAAAATTTGTTATTTGGGTGGTGTTTTTGCACATACCTTGCAAGCTCTTCGGATTGAGGAGTACAAGGTTTTTCATTCTCTTGATATGAAAATGTCTCATCAACCTTATCATGTTTGTTGATTGAATCATTGGAGCTCATATTTACTAGCTGATAGAATTTAGATTCGATTTTCTCATTCACTTTGACATCAATGTAGAAAAATATCCTCTTTATAATCTTGTTTTAGCATATATAGCCCTTTCTATTATAAGTGTATCCAATAAAAATACCTTCATCAACCCTTACATCAAAATTACCAAGATTTTCATCATTTATTTTGATTTAGAACGTGTTAGGTACCTATAATTTGTCAGATTGGCAAGACCAAATAGACAAGGGTAACATCAAACCAACTTTGGAGTCCTAGGACCTAGCCTTCCTGGACTCAGAGAGGGCTCTCTCTATATTTGTATAAATGATATAACTTGTTTGATTTAGGATGCTGATTTTAGGCTAGTTAAAATGAAAGGGTTGTTTTTTTTGTTTGGTTTGGTTGGTTTTCTTGTTAAGAAGAACATATAGAGTAAGATAAATTCAAACCATTGGGCTATGGGGTCTGTGAAAGGCTTGAAAAAGTCTTGAAAATTACAACAATAAATCAAGGGTGTTTCATAGGGAAATTTAACAAATCCAAATGGATCTTAATAGCTTATGTGAGTGTGAAATTAACATTAAGTTGTGAGTTTAGTAGGTTTAAAGGGTAATTAAGAATCCTTTAACATATACTAGAACAAGAAGAGCCTTTAAGATCACTATTCTTAAGAAAGAACCAAAGGACAGGGCACACCATAAACTTCTTTGGCCTAGATTTACCAGGTAAAATTTGAGACAACAATCCATCAAACCCTAGATAGAAAGGAACTCCTAAATTCTCTAGCTATTTACCTTTAGACAAAGAAAACATTTAAGATGAAATATAAGTGATGATTAAAGAGGAGGGAACTCATAAATTCTTCAATCAGACTTTAAAAGACCCTTCAAGTGACTATTCAAGATGAACCAAAGGATAGGGAAAACCATAAACTTCTTTAGCCTAAACCCTAATAGGTAAACTTCAAAGAAAGGCCTTAAAAACAATGTTTCAAGCTACACCAAAGGATAGGGCATACCATAAAATTCTTCGGTTTGACTCTTGTTAAATAATTTTCAAGACAAAAAGCTAGGTGGAAATAGAAAACAATTAAAAATTCTCTAATCATACCTAGCATAGGAAAACATCTAAACAACAGAAAGCAGACAGAGTTAAGGTGCCTCTAACAACATATCTTAACCTACATTTTTTGTTCTATTTCAAGAGAAAAGATGAAAAATATGGAAAACATAAGGAAACAAATAAAAAATAATAACAACATCACCATTTAAGAAATTTCATGAATCCTGTGAATGTGCTTGCTCCATTGATATTCAATCAAAAAAAAATAGAAAGCTCCAAAGCCAAAATTATTTAACAACTCAAAGTCTATGAGGTATTTAGCTCAACAATGAACCAAAAACCAAAATTATGAAGCATTACATGCAGTATTTATCTAAAAAGTGAGGAGGTGAACCCTGGCTAGGGTTTCAAATGTCATTTATTACATAGTTAATGCATTTAACCTTTGATACCATGCAAGGCTCAAGGCAAAATATCTAAAAATCATTCATTGCAATAAAACCTCTAACATAACTTCTAAGCTAATTTTGGAATTTTTTTTTACTTTAAGGCTTCAAAATATATTTTTCAATAACTCTTGGTAAGGGCGCATCTCCAAGGTGCAGGGGCGCAACGCCAATGCAAACGTTCAATGCCAAGACTAAGAAAATGGCCTATGTTGCAGCTGACTTTTGGAGGCCTTCCCACTGTCCAAATGAGCTCCATGATAGCTCATTAGAAAGCTTATCCTGTCTAGTTTCCAAATATGCTTTTACTTTCCATAATGGTGCCCATTTCCCTTGTCAAAAATTATTCTCCCAAGACTTCTAAACGCATAGTGCCAGTGCCAAAAAGAGGGCAGAAAGGTGTTTTTTTGGTAGTGTTTGGCCCTTTTGAGGGACCAGTTTTGCTCCAAATCCTCTGAAACTTCCTGAGGTTGATGTAATTGGCATGAGGAACATGAATATGTTGATGCTTTTCCATTTGAGTGCCCCTAAAAATAGCGCAGCGCCAGTGGCGCTGCACGTTTGGCCCAATTTCTGCAAGTCAAACTGTCAAAAATAAAAAATGTGGACAAAGGTGCCAAAATTGGAATTTAGCTTGTTGATTAAGATTTAGAGGCTTGGAGGGAAAAATAAATAAGGATATTCAGTTTTTCCTTCTTCTTTGCCTCATTTAGAGCCTGAATCTTTGCCTGGGCTCGTTTGAGCTTAACCCTTGCAATCCTTTTTCTCATGGCATAATGTATTGCCATCCTCCTATGAAGGTCAGTGTTCCTCTTGGCCTTCTCTAGTTGACTTGCTAGGTGAAATTGGCTCTCTCTAGCCAATATTCTCTATCATCATTGATCTTTATGGAAAGCAGCTCACTTGGAGTGAGTTTCTCTACCAACTCTACCTCTCCTTGCATTTCCCGGGCTAAAGCCCTCTTCAACCCAATGGTATTTGGCCTCTAGATAGGAAGTTGATCTTCCTCATCATCACTATCCTCAAAACTTCCCAAGGTCTCATCTAGCAAATCCTTGGCCTTTCCAACCTATTTTTGAGCTCTGATTTCCCTTACCTCATTGATGGCCTACTTTGTCTTTAGCTGCTGATTCTCCAACTCAAAAAATTTAATCACATTCTTTGCCCTACCAAGATTAGCTTAAAGCTCACTAATCTTGGCATATTTTCTTTTGATCAATATTTTTGTGATTCTCTCCTCATCCTCATCATCAAGTTCAATTAGCTGAAACTCCTGCTTAGTTTCATTCTTGTCCTCCTCCTCAACAGTGATAGGTTTTGTGACCTTTCCCTTGCCCTTTTCCACTTGCTTTGCTGATGAAGAAGGCATGGCCCCTTGCACATCAAGTGCAGCAAACACATTCTTATAGCCCCTCCAATTTTTCAAAGGAAATGGATCAATGTCACTTATTTTAGTGCCATCTGTCTCAATGTTCCCATCACTACTTGATGCTTTGTCATCATGATATGAGGGTGAAAGGTCATGGAAAGGTGATGTGGAAGGGTCATCATGGGGTGAAGGAATGCGAGTGGGTGGAGATGTATGAACAACAGGAAGTGATGGAGAAGTGGATATGGGAGGATGAGAATATTAAGGAATATCTTGCTGATGATGGCCATGTGGAGTAGTGAAAACCTCATGGGCAATGAAGGTATCCCATGGAATGTTCTTCTACTGGAGCTGGTGCATAACCACCATCTTGATAAGCAAACGATGAAAAAGGCTCTGATTTGTTGATTGTAGTCTCTCGTTTGCACAATGTAGGCCATTTTGTCAATGCTACAGAAAAGATAATATGGTATGTGTAGCATTCTTACTCTAGTAAAATGCATGAGAAGATGGATATGGCATGAGTAAAGGAAGGAAAACATTCCCTCACAAGTGAAATACTTCATTATTATCTTCATCATGAGTGCATATCTATCAAGCAGATGAGAAAAAGGAAATATGGACTTGTTGTGATCTTTATACCTAGGTTTAAGGTATGGTTCAAAATAACTCATGTCTAGGTTTTCTTGCTTGAACCACTTCTCTCCCACACTAGGTATCCTTGTAGCAACTGCAATGGCATTTGTAGACATCTCAAAGGTGACCCCAGTAATATTAACTTATTTTTTATGTAAATTGATAATGAATAGTCTTGTTAGCTCCTGGTGGTTTTGAACATGTTGTACCATTTCACAAAATTCAAAGCAACCTACATGCTTGAAGCAATAAACAGTGAGAGGAGAGGCCATGAGTTCCCTTGTATTTATAGGTTAAAACCTATTTAACGTTCCTCCATTATGATCATGTCTCTTTGGAATTTTTGCCTCAACACCGCTATCTTCTCCCTCTAAAATCTTCAAATTCTGATTTGGAAAACCCTATGATGTAAGTGGAAATGAGATGAGGGGAAAGGAATGAATGGCATCTTTGAAAAATGAAGGGAATGAGTGAATGAAGGGAATGGGTGTAGGGACAAGCTTAGATGAATGAAAAGCCCTCAAGAAATTTAATTACCCTTGTTTATGACATTTTATTTAAGGGGGATAAAATAGGGATAAATTAGTGATTAGAAGCTTAAAACTTAGGGTTTCCTTTTAGGGTTTAATTTCCATTGATTGAGAATTCACCAAATGACATAAAAAATAGGGCTTATATCATGTACTTACCACTTAAGATTTCTTGGATGACCTTAGCAAATATTTGAAGAAGTTTTGATGTGATTTGAGTGGTTGGACGACTTATAAACCCTTTCTATCTAATCGTGCATCGCCAATGGCTAAGGGCGTAGTGCGAAGCTAAGCGCGGAACACCAGGCTCTGAGCACGCAGCTCCAAGGAAACTTCACAGGGTCCTGTCGGGTGAGATCGTAGCGCACTAGCAAGGGTGTAATGCCATCTCCCAGATGCGTAGCACCTTCAAAAATTGTGTGGAGGAAAAAGGGATATGGCACAACGCCATCTCCCAGGTGCGCATCGCCAAGAAACTTAGCTCGAATTCACTTAAAAAACCCACAAACTCTTCCTTGCTGAATTCTCTTGATGTTTTGAAAGGAAATAATGATTCATTTGAAAATGTAAAATGGGCTTTATAGGCTTGTAGATTTAATTTAACTTGAAAAACCCACTTTTTAATGTTTTGGAGACTTTTTACTTTGTCACTGATACTCTCTGACACCTTTTTGCCTTGCAGGTTTCTGAAGTCATTGAAGTGGCTTTTATTTTGCTCATTGAGGCTTGCCATGTTTACTTTGACAACTTTATGATGATTACACACACTAGCATCTTCAGAATCTTATGTAGTTTCCACCATAAAACTCAACTCGTATTTTCCACCTTCCCTAGCCACCTTTTTCAAAAACCTAAGTGTTTGTAGTTCTTTACAAGAATCACCAATGTTGTCTTCTAAGTTCTCTATAGTCCTTTCATGTTCATTCATTTATATCCAGTTCACCTTACCTTTTTTCCATATTCCATCAATATTTTCTGATAGACTTTCTTCATGCTTGGCCTTGTGTGCTTTCTCTATGTCATTTTCCTGCAAGTGATCATTACTTTGGAACTCAAATGGACTAAACAGTTCATAACCCTAGTTATCTACAAGACCAAGTTTCTCCCATTTCCTTTGTTGTACATTGTTTTCATTCGGGAGTAGACAATCTACATCATCAGTACCTTCAGCTGATAAATCTTCCAACACTTCTGCAGAAGTGCTAAAATTTATCTATTTTTCTCATTTGCAGGTTCTGAACTTAGAAGATAATCCTCCTTGGAAATTTTAGGTCTTTCTTGAATAACCATGTCTTTACATTCTATTATATCTTAGTCATATTTCAGTAAAGGAAAAGCAGTGCCTGAAACATCCAAGGATGACCTTGAAAGGTACAAAACCCTAATGACCTAATGTGAGTGCCTTTAGACCTTATTTTGACTTAAATTTGACTTAGGGATTTTCAAGTGAAAACAAAGCATTGTTATAGGTTATTATGCCCAAAAGGACATGGGAATGAATTAGTAACAAGAAACCCTAGAGGGAGGATGGAATTCATTGACAGGGGAAAATGGGGAAATGAGGTTCTAGGTATGAAATAAAGATGAAAATGAGAGGTATAAACCCGTAAAGAGTCTTTTAACAGCAACATGGTGACTTTGAGAAGACAAACTGATAGATAGAGAAAAAAATTTGTGAAGATAATGAAGGAAGTGAAATTTCTAAAAAAAAATATTGTTTCAATAAAGTTTGTTTTCAGAAGGCTGCCATCAATCTATAGTCATCAAAATATAGTGAAAAATATTGATGCCTATTAGTGGCTCCACTTGGGGAGGGAAGCTCCTTTCAGGAGGTGTCAAGAACCTCAGATCTCTAATTTTTGTAGATGAAATGCCTCACTTGTACTTGGAAAATTTCTCTTTTTTCAATTGTTGATTTGTTGTTATTCCTGGGAGTTATGATTTTTTGAAAATATGAAATCATGCTTGCTTCAACATCAACTCTACCTACCCATCATACCTTTCCTAACATTTTTCTTCATTTGGGTGCACTTGGATTGGCAAACCCTGGAAATCATCATTTTTTCTTTTGAAAGCACAAACTATCTACTTCTACCCTTATATCATCCAGAGGCTTAGATTAGATTGATGAGCTCTTTTATTCTCTACCTAATCTACTTATCCATCAAGATTAAATAGTTTGACAGATTTTCATTCTCTAATATATCAACATAAAATTTAAAACATGACCTAATCAAGATAAAGCAGTTTGATTTGTCATGAACTATGGCATTTCGTACAAGCTGCACACAGATTTTATTCTTGCAAAAAGGTAAAACTAAAAACTGAGGGATCTAATTTGGCATTTTCCATTCATCCCTCTCTTTATTTTTGGTTCATATTTGAACTTTGGAACCAATATATTTTCCTAACCTAGTCTACTGATAAGCCAAGTTTAAATAGTTTGGAAAATCTTCATTTTCTAACTTATCGGCAGAAATTTAAAACATGTTAAATCATGTTTAGGCTATGTGATTGAACAAGACTTTCCTTTCTCAAAAGTAGTGGCATTTGGACTTTCAAACTTTCAGAAACATTTTTTTTTTTGGTATGGGGCTTTACCTTTTCTTTCGTTTGCCCTCTTTTATTCTTTTCTTTGTTTTTTGTGTTTCATTTTTCTGATCTTTTATTCAAGCGACGTTAGGTACAATGAACAAGGCTTTAAACTAAGAACTTCAACAAAAATAATGCTTGAGCATCCTACCATTGATAGGACCTCCATATAATTCTATTCCATCCATTTCTTGTAGAAAGAACACACTGTTACCTCTTGCTGAATCGATGATGTATGGACCTTTCCACAGATTTTCAAATTTCCCATGCTTGCCTTTGTCCTCTCTTCTTGAATCCCACTTCAGCACTTTCTCTCCAATGTTGAAGTCATGTACTTCGGTCCTCTTATCGAAAAACTTCTTGATGCTTCCCTGCACTTGTTGAGTGCTATTGTATACTTCTTCCCTTGATTGTTGCAATTGAATGGTTTGATTTAGCCTCCTTTTCATATCATTCTCCTCTGATTGTACCTCTTAAATAAGCTTCATCACCGGGACTCCCAAGGATGTTGGAAAAACTTCATCCATGCCATACACTAGTTGATAGGGAGACATGTTAATTGATGTTTTGTTTGTTAATATGTTTGCCCATAGTGCATGCACTAATTTTCCGTGCCATGACTTTTTGTTCTCTTCCGTCAACTTCTTGATGATGTTTACCAAAATTTTGTTAGAGGACTCAGTCAACCCATTACCTTGGGGGTAATAAGTTGTAGAATTCCCTAGTGTAATGTGATACTTTTGGCAGAAGTCCAGCATTATCTTGGATTTAAATGCAACAACATTGTCAGTAATAATCTTTCTAGGATAGCCAAATCTAGACAAGATGTGATTTTCAAGGAATTTGATGATTACTGAGTTAGTGGCAGTCCTGGAAGGGATGGCTTCTGTCCATTTGGTGAAATAGTCAGTTTTAGTGAGGATCCATTTCTGTTGGGTAGAGGAGGCATGGTGGATTTCTCCAATGAAATCTAAACCCCATTGTTGAAAAGGTGTTTCAACACAGATAGGCTGTAAAGGAAAAGACAATAGTTTTCTCTTTCCCTTAAAGATTTTTCATTTATGGCATGTCACTACTAGCTTTTGGGTATCAGGGAAAAGAGTGGGCCAATAGAAACCAGCTCTAAGGATTTTTTTGGCAGTGGTTTTCCAATAGAGATGACCTCCACATTCTACTTCATGAAACTCATGCATGACTCTATTTGCATCTTCTTTAAGTAAACATTTAAGCAGGATACCAACAGAATTTTTCCAATATAAATCTTTACATAGAATGCAAAAATTTACAGATTTTAGTTTCAAGAATCTGGCCTTTGTTTTGGAAAAACTAGGAGGAGAATTTAGATTTAAAAGCACATATAATATATTAACATACCAGAGTGAGTTTAGAAATTCTTCTTAAATAGGTGGAGTCACCAGCTCCTCTTGTTCATCCAAGGAATGTATCATGTTTATATCTAATGCTTGAAAGTTTTCTTCAACCATTAGTTTGGCCATTCCTTCCCCTTTGATTAGCTTGGTGGGCTTGATTTCTAGATCATACTCTAAGATGAAAGCAATCCACTTACCTCTTTTACCATCAGGATCTTGATTTAGTATGTCCTTTGTTAATCATCAGTAATCTTTACTATCTATATATGACTAAATATTGGTTCTAATATTTCTAAAAGAAAATTCCCTAAATATTGTGAGTTTTAGAAATATCGCTGCCTTCATTATCCTTATGGAAAATGTTTCACTATTCTACCATTTTTCCATTCCATGGTCACCCTGCCACTCCTAAAGGACTCCTTATGGTCTTATTCCATTCATGTCCATCCTATTTTCCCACGTATAACCTCATTACTATGTTTTTTCCCTTGCCCATCCCTCCACTTCCATCTAGGGTTACCTATAAGGCTATTCCTTCCCATGTTCACCAGGGTCCTCAAGCATTGATGATCTCAAAAATTTATTTGTAGGATCTTTAGATAGATCAAGTACATTGGATTTTGTATCTTCAATACACCACTTTGTCAATACTCTGTTTTTCACACTTGAAGACTCCAAGCCAATTTTCAGGCAAAGAGTGGGTCAAAGGATCCTCTCACTAGGTTATTAGGGTTTCACAGGTTGTAAGGTCATCATTGATGTCTTAAGCACTAATTTTCCTGTTCTAGAAGTTGGCTCAGATGTAATAGAATATCAGCACATGGTTATCCAAGAAAGATCTGAAAGTATCCAAAGAATACTACCTTGTCAAGTTCAAGTTCTGCAAAAGGTAAATGTGAACTTTGACACTTTTGCAGGAGTGTTAAAATAACTATCAACAGAAATTTGGTAAGGTAAGAGTCTTCTCCTCAATAAAGACATTCATGGTAAGGAGAGGGGAAGCAATTTTGGTTTCAATAAGAACTGAGGTTTTGAGCTTGATGACCTAGAAAAGTGTCGAATAATGAATCAAATGCAGAAATAACCATGGAGGAGGCACACCAAAAACTAAACTTGAAGAAAAGTCTTTCAAATATTCTTGATAAAAAGGGAAAAAGGTGAGGTGAACTGAACATAAATGAATGAACTTGAAAGGGATATAGAGAACTTAGAAGACAACACTGATAATTGTTTTCAAGCATTCTAGACACCTAAGGTTTTGGGAAAGTGTCTAAAGAAGGTGAAATGGTAAGTTGAAATCCATGATGACAACAAAGGGATTATGAAAATGTCATTGTTTGTAAATATTCCAAACTTGTCCAAAGAAGTTTCTCATACCAAAAATAATCATAATATAGGTTGAGCTCCATGGTGCAGGTAAAGAAATATTTAGAAGTTGCCAGTGTGTGTAAACATCCCAAAGTTGCCAAGGTAAAATGTCTCACTACCTCAAAGAGCAGGGATGTGAAGATTATCAGTGAGAAAGGAAAATTCAAAAGTTTTCAATCACTTACAAAGAAAAATATGAGTTGACTTCAGGTTGGAGATACTAGGGTGTGTAAGAATCCTAAATAGTTTCTAAGCTAAACCTGTTATACCTCAATATCAGTGAGAAAGGGAAAATCAATGTTTTCAAGTCACCTACCATCAGAAGTGTCAAAAGGGGTAAAAACATGATCATAACTTCATAATACAAGAAAGAGAGGGATTTGAGGTTATTGTCGTAGGAAATACTCTCAGAGGTGCTTTAATGAGCTTCTCATGACAAAATGAGCAAAGGAGAAGTCAAATTCATCCTTTTAGCCAACCTGCATACAAACAGTATAAAATTGTTAGTAAGAAAAGGTGAAAAAGATAAATCCAGTATTGTAAGGGAAACCATAGGGGCTTTGAAGATGTAGCTATTGTCTAAACATCCTGAGACTGTCAAAGGAGAGGTCACATGCCTCACAAAGCAAGAGCAGAAGCCAAGTTAATGTTTTTATCACCTATGGGACAAAAGTATAAAGAAATATCAGTGAAAAAGTGAAAGGGGCTTAAAAAAATTAGGAAAGTGGGTTGTGAAACTAAAATCAAATCCTTGATTCTATATAAGGTCATTTTACACTTCAAACATATTATTGTTTCCTTGCAAATAATTTGAAATTTTGAAAGGAGAAGGACCTGTGAGTTTTTGAGCCCAAATTTGGCTAAGTGTTGAGGCACCACACGTTTAGGTCAGCATTGCGTGCCTGGAGTCGGGCGTTGCACCCCTACCCATTTCTCTCATGCATTTTATCAAAACACTGTGTGCCTATGAGGTGGCACTGCATGCCTGGCAATGCATTGCACGTTTACACGATTCAACCGACAGACCCAGTAAAAACCTCTGGCGATGCATGCCTGACACAAGGCATTGCACCTTTGCCCGACCACACTCACTGGTTGCCTGGGCACTGCATGCTTGGCGAGGAGGGCCTCCTATGCCCTACAAGCACTCAAATCCACTCAAAAACCCTTCAAATTTCCTCCAAGGTGTCTTCAAACGCTGGTGAGGGTAAGTATAGTTCATCAGCCCTTTTCCAAGTATTTTTCATCATCTAATTGAAGGAAGGAAACCCTAATTCTCTTTCTTGAACATCATTGTTTTAAATATTTATTCATATGCATGCTAAAACTACTAGTAACAGAAAAAGGGTTCAATTATCGGAAGTTATTCACTCACTTAAGGTTGTGCCTACACTCATTCCATTCACTAAATCAGTCCCCTGCATTACAAAAATATTGAAAAATTCATTTCCTTCATTCATATCCATTTTCCATCAGTGCAAGTTGTTGTCAAAGCAGAATTTTAACAAGCAGCTGAGTTTGTCCTTGAGTTTTTCCTCTCACTCATATTCTTATACCCTTACCCTCGCTCACCCATCCATATCATTCACTTGCAAAGACTGCCATCCTCCATCCCTTCATCTCATTTTTATTGTACAGTCCTAAGGTTTTTTTCAAAATAGAGTGATTAAAATGTCAAGGGAAGGTGACAGTGATAGTGGTGAGGAAGGCCAAATGCCAAGGAGGCATCAACACAAAGGTGGGAGGATCAACAGGTTTGAACCACTAACACAATGGAGCTAAATGCATCTCCCTTAACTGTCTCCTGCTTCCAAAATGTAGGTTGCTATGAATTTTGTGAGAAATTACAGCAGGTGTAGAATCACCCTGACATGACTAGGCTCTTCATACTTAACCTACATGAGAAACAAGTCAGCCTTGTAGGGGTAAACTTTGAGATGTCTTCAGATTCCATTGATATTTCCACTAGGATACCTAGTGTGGGTGAAAAATGCTTCAAGTGGGCCAATATAGACATGAGCTACTATGAACCATACCTTAAACTCAGATAAGAAGACTATAATAAATCCATATTTCCTTTCTCACATGTGCTTGAGAGGTATGCACCCATGATGAGGGTCATTATGAAATATTTCACATGTGAAGGAAGATTCTCCCGACTTTATTCCTATCACATCAGGTTTCTCATGCACTTTACTAGGGTTAAGAGGTTGCATCTACCCTGCTACCTCTACAGGAGCATTGAAAAAATGTCTTATATTGTACATAAGAGAGATTTCCCTTAGTAGATGCAAAGCTTATTTCATCACTCCTTGATTAATATGGTTGTGTTGCACCAGTTATAGCAAAAGGGCATTCCATGGGAGGTTTTCATTTCCCATGAAGTGTTCACAAACCCACAACCCCATCCTCAGCAAAATGTGCCTTCATCATCTCATCCTCCTGTGTCTACTCCTCCATCATCTCCTCCTGAACATGTTTCACCATCTACACATATCCCTTCACCTCAGGGAAACCCTCCTTCATCACTCTCTCACAATGCATCATACAATGAAGGATGTGACAATGAGAAGTCAAATGAAAATGGGGGAGAGGGTAATGATGAATCAAGTAATAATGAAGAAGAAAACAATGAAGAAGAGGGTAGTGAGGATGATGAAAACAAGGCTGATGGCAGTAAGGAGGATATCAGTAATGAGGAAGAGGTCAGTGATAAGGCAGAAAGCATGGAAATATAATGTAGTGATGATGATGGAGATGATTATAGCATTGAAACAAAGATTCATGATGACAATGAGAACAATGAGGGGTCAAACAATGAAAAAATCAGTCAGTGAAGAAGATGAAGGCAGTGCAGAAATTAGTAAGGAAAAATCAAACAGTGAAGAGGGAAATAGTGATGCAGAAACCAATGAAGCAAAAACCAATGATGAAGCACCTAGCAGTCAAGATAATGAAAACGAGGTTGATGTAAATGAAGGCAATATCAGTGAGACAGAAGATGTCAGTGCAAGGGAAAGCAACAAAGAAAAAATTAGTGATGTCAGCATGGAATATGTGAATGAGGCAAAGAGCATTGAAGCAGAAGGCAATGATGGTGTTGACATAGATAATGACAACAAGGATATCAGTGATAAGGAAGAGAGCATGGAGACAGATGACAGTATCCATGAGAGGAGCCATGGAGAAAGTAGTGGTGAAGAGGGCAGTGATAATGATGATGATGATGATGATGATGATGATGTCAGTGATAAAACAGAGAGTAGCAAGGATTCCAGTGGGTCAAAGGACCATGATAACAATGAGGATATCAATGATAATGACAGTCATGATGGCAGCAATGGTGAAGGCAATAAAATGATCAAAGTTGAACCTTTTTCTTTTACATACCAACCAGGAAAGAGGAATGTGTTTGCTACCTCTAAGAGGCAAGGGGCCATGTCTTCCACATCAACTAATCAGCTGGAAAAGACACAAAGAGACCTTGGCCTTCAGAAGAAGATGCCCAAACACTATGCCTTAAGAAATAAAATTGCAAAGGCCAAGCTCAAAAGAGCCCTTTCTAAAATTCAAGCTCTCAAGGAGGAAAAAGGAAAGAATAACCTTTAAATCCTTGATGATGCTTCCCTACAGGCATCCCAAACAACATAAGCAAGGAAATTTCAAAATTTTGGCAACTTTTGATAATTTTGGTTTTTCACTCTTTTGGTGGGCCAAGGGCATAGCGCCCCTGGTGCTACACTCTTTTTTGGGGCACTTTACTGATTATTGGTATGAATTTTTGGGTTCATCTTGCTAAGTACATCACACACACCAAATTTCAGATCATTTGGAGCAGATTTGGTCCTCCAAAAGGGTAAAAAACATGCACAAATTCACCATTCTGCCCAATTTTCAAAGTTGGCGTTGTGCCCTGAGAAGCCTTGGGAGATTTAGTTTTTGGATAGGTAAATGAAGCCCAATCATACCAAAAATGGACTTTTTGGAAATTATACTTTACAAGCTTTCCAACGAGCTATCACAAAGCTCATTTGGACATCTGGAAGGCCTTCAAAACTCAGCTGCAAGGTGACCTGTTTTTCCGGTGCAGGCACTGACCCTTGGACCTTAATGCTACGTCCTTGCCTGCAAAGTCAAAAAAACACACTAGAAGACATTTTGGAGTTATTGAGGAGCCTTAAAGTCATTTTTTGCCAAATTTAGGTGTTAGACATTATTTTTCATTTATTACCTTAGATATTTTGTGCCTTGGGCCTTGCATGGTCTTAATGGAAAAATTTAGCATTTATAATGTGTTGATGACATTTTAGAAACCCTAGTTAGGTTTTTGGTCCTCCTTTCTTGTTAAATACAACATTGAGGCCTCATTGTACATGTTGGATGATTATTGAGAGTAATACATAGACTTGGAGATTGAAGAGAAATTGGCTTTGGTTTTTGTTGATGGCTTGACTTGCTTGACAATGGAGAAGGCTGACTTGCAGGATTCCTGAGCATGGTTAATGGTGATGTGTTCCTTATTTAGTTCTTTTTTTCTTATGTTATCATTATGTCCCATATTTCTATTGCATTAGGACAGAAATTTTATGCTAAGAAGTGTTGTTTAGAGGCACCTTAGTTTGTTCTCTAATGCTTCTATGTTTTCCTTTGCTAGGTCAATTTAGAGAATTATTAGTTCCTCTCTAAACGCACTTATGCTCGTATATCTTAAATATGATTTGGTAAAGCTAATATCAAAGTATTTTCATGGTTATACCTGCTCTTTGATGTAACTGAAACATTTTTTTTGAGGTCTTTTTCTTTGAAGTATTGCTGATTAGGTTTAGCTAAAGAGGTTTATGATTTTCCATGCCATTATGTTTATCCTAAATGGTTGCTTTGAATGTATTTATTGCTTGATTAATTAATTTAGGAGTTCCCTATTCTTTGATCTCTGCTATATGTTTATCTTAAATATTTTCTTAGCTTGAAGGTGAAATCACTAGAAGATTTACAAGTTTCTTGCCTTCTATAGTTTAATGGATTGTTGTCTCAATGCTTACTTGCTAGGGTTTAATCAAATAATTTATTGGTATGCCCTATCTTTGGTTATTTCTTCATTCTTAGTAATCTTAAAGGCCATTCTTGTTAAGGTATTTGTTGAAGGATTCTTAACTTCCCTTTTGCACCTACTATGTTCACAATTGTATGTTCACCTCACTCACACAAAGTATTTAGATCCATTTGACCTTGTTAGAATTGCCCTGTGATACACCCCTGACCTATTGTTAAAATTTTAAAGACCTTTTTTTTGACTCCATAGCCAAATGGCTTAAACCCCCTCTCACTCTATCTATTCTGCTTGATAACCTACCCAACCAAACAAAAAAACAAACCCTAAACCTAATAACTAGCCTAAAATCAAAACCGTAAAATCAATAAAGTTCAAATCCTTTACACAAACATAGAGAGAGCCCTCTCTTAGTCCAAGAAGGATAGGTCCTAGGACTCCAAATACTGGTTTGATGTTACCCCTATACATTTGGTCTTGCCAATATAAAAAATTGCGGGGACCTAACATAATGGTGATCACGGTGGGACTCTGAGTCAATAACACCCCAAGTATACCTTAAGGACTCTAAAATCCCTGTCAAACTTAGAAAATCAAGTGTTAGCCAAGAGTAATATTTAACTGATTCACCATACTAGCAATATGATGACTCAAATGGAGAAGACTCATTGAGTCTTAGTGTTGCATAAAAAACCTAGAAAACCCAAAACATCTCTATATTGGTTTTTGAATTGTTGATGGTGGACAACAAGCCAACCCTCAAAGCCTCATCCACCTAGAAACTCCACTAGCCTCCTGTACACCTACTAATTTCATTAGTTCTCATAGACTCCCCTGGGAATGCACTAATAAGTCAGAATAGTCTAAAACCCAGTTACCCTTTGTGTGAAATTAGTACTTCTTGCAGATAGTTATGTTTTCAAGGCACTCCTAAAACTTTCAACCTCTCTGCATTATTGAGTTTGAAATATGGCTTCGCAAAGGATAAGCACCAGATCTCACCCTGAACCTAACCCTACTACCATAGTTGATGACCCAAAAAATATCTTGTGGAAAACTTCTAGGATTGAATATTCAACTACTATTAGGACCATCCACAAAGAAAGTTTTGTCCTTGAAAACCTCACAGCCTTGCAAGATCCCCAATTTGACTTATACCATAGAAAAAATCTTTTTAGAACCAAGTATTAGAGTGAGATAGACCAGACAGACCTTGAGCCCATGGATTTGTATCAGAGTCCTAATAGAGAGGCCTCTCCTTCCACTCCTCTTGATTTTTAGCTTCTCCAAAACTTTGGCTCCTTCCATACCAAATCTGCTCAATCTCAGTTTGTTGGTCCAAGTACATCTGCCACCCCTATTCACACATCCACTTTGAAAACCACTCCACTTCATCCTCCACCTCCTCTCACAAACCCCCCTCTCAGAAACCCTCCCTGGGTTACTTTACCTCCAATCATGGCAGCATGGTTTGCCCCATTGGTTCTACCCCAACCTTTACTTCCCATGCCTTAAGAATACCAATCCAAAATCCCTCACTTCACTGGAGCTAACTCTAACACTGCCCAAAATCATGTAGATAGGAGTAATGATGCCTTTTTCTACCAAGAGATAGAAGAGGATACCATAAAAAGGAGGATGTTTGCCCAAAGATTAGGAGGAGAAGAAAATAAATGGTTCAAAAACTTAACTCCTAACAGCATACATGACCTCCCTTCCCTTTATCAAACATTCATAAACAAGTGGGAGATTAAGAAAAACCCTCCTCAAATCCTATCAGAGTATAAAAACCTTAAGAGAAATGTCAGGGAAAGTGTCAAATATTACTGCACTAGGTTCAATAATGTATACAATGCACTCCCACCTCACATGAAACCCCCACAAGGCCTAGCCTCAGTAAAATTTCCAGAGGGTTTTGATCTAGACATGACCTACCAATTGAGAGAAAGAGATCCCCTAACCTTAGAAGACATGCAAAGGGGAGTTGTGAGTGTAGAGGCAAATATAATTGAGAATAGGGCCAAGATGAGGTCAGAAAAGAAAGTTACATGCAAAGATGAAACCATGGCCTCCACCTCGGATGCTAAAATTGACAATCTAGTGAGGGTAATGGAAACAATGATGGAGAGGATCAACTTGAATGAAAGAGAACCTCCTAGGGAAAACCAACCAAATCCCACCCAAAAAAATAGAAACGGAAACTTTAGAAGAGACCCTCCTCAAAACAGACAAAGAGACAATAACCAAAAAATCAGGCCTCCTTTCCAAGACAACTATGTAGATGAAGAGGAAAGAGAGACTGAAGAACCAGAATAAGACCATGTAAATCTGATAGGTTCTGACAATAAGGGTGGTTTTTTTCTCATAGAAGAAGAACAAGGGCTCTTTTCCTCAAACCAAACTGATAGAACATATGAGGATTATGAAGAGTACAAATTAGGATTTGAAAATGCCAGAATGGAGGTTCATAGGTAGTATGACCTTAGGAGTAAGAAAACTCAAGATGCCTCCAAAAATAACAAATTAGAAACTCCTGTTAGAAATACCCTTGAAAACATCCTTAAGAAAAAAGCATAAGACACCACCATAATGGCTAAGAAATCTGATCAAAACAAAGACAAAACTAACCAACATAATGGTGACCCAAGCTGCCCTAGTACATCAACTAGTGGCCCTGGAAAAACTACTCCAAATGATAGTCCTAATAAAAATCAGCAAACCAAAGTTGTTGAAAAGGTTTTGTGTGATAATACTGATGTAAATATACCAAGAACACTAGCACCTTTCAGTTTTTAGGGTGAGATTTCCAAAATCAAAATAAGCATACCTCTTGCTAAACTAGTAACTCGGGATGTATATAGGTCCCAAATGTTGAAAGCTTTGAACATAGGAAATGACACCAATACTCTGAACCTAACTGATGAAAAACTAGAGTTGTTGTTTGGACATGAGGTAGATGGAAGATATCAAGGATTTATCCCTCCATTATATGTTATCTTAAACATTCATGACAAAATCTTGCACAATGTTATGCTAGACTCTGGTGCCTCACACAATCTCATGCCCAAGGTGGTAATGGAGAGATTAGTTCTTGAAATAACCAAACCTTACAAATACTTGTACTCTTTTGATTCAAGAAGAGTCAAATGTTTGGGTCTGATCAAGGATCTCTGTGTCAATTTGGCACAAATACTTTCTAAAAGCTTAGTCATGGACATTGTAGTGGTTGACATTCCCCCAAGTATGGCATGCTTTTATCTAGATCATGGGGAGCCAAACTCCAAGGAATCCTCCAAATGGACATGTCCTATGCTAACATCCTAGTCTTTAACCAAACAAGAAGGTACCAGGAATCACATATGAAATATATGGTTAAAATCCAAGACTGTTGGTCTTATTTTGACCTTTACCATGTATTGTTCATTGGCATGAGGTAGTTGGCAAGTGCTGGCAGCAAATTCTAGTTCATTTGCAAGATTTCTTTGAGTTCTTGGGACAGAGGTAAGTTCATATTTTTCAAAGGTTTTTAGAAGGTCTAAAGCATCATTTATATATTCTCTTAACCTAGGATTTTTGGCTGAATATTCTCCTTTAATTTGCCTTATAATTAACTTAGAATATCCTTGAATACAAATCCTCTTAGCTCCTATACTTTTCAGCATTTTTAACCCTAAGAGAAGAGCTTCATACTCTGCAATATTTTTTGTACATTGAAAATCCATATTTTAAGAGTGACCTTCATTAGTGTTGTGTATCCAAACAGCTACTCTTGAACCATATTTTCCACAAGAGCCATCAAAGCTCATGTTCCAAATTGTTTCAAGTTCAGATTCACCATTATTTTATTGTTCATGGATGCTAGGGTTTTGGTTGTTATGTTCTTCATTTTGTGTTTGGTTTGACTGTTCTGACAGGTCTTGCTCTTACTCTTTTTCAGCTAATTGTTCATTAATGTCATCTTCATTGTACAAAATAAAAAAATCAAGGTCTGAATGGATAGAATAGAGAGGTGTGTTATTTGGCCTATCTTGGCTGCTTACCATGTATTTCATATGAGATTCTCTATATAGTCTTCTTCTTTGGTTAAAGACTAGAGTGGTAGCATAGGTCATGTCCATTTGGATGGTTCCTTGGATTTTGGCTCTCCATGACCTTGATAAAATCATGCCATATTTTGGGGGAATGCCAGCCACTACAATATCCATTACAAGGCTTTTGGCTAGTATTTGTGCCATATTGATACATAGATCTTTGATCAGGCCCAGACATTTAACTCTACTTGAATCAAAAGAGTACAAGTAATTGTGTGGTCTAGTTATTTCGAGGCCTAATATTTCCATCACTACCTTTGGCAAGAGGTTATGTGAAGCACCGTATCAGTCATCAGTATTTTTCACCTGTTGTTGATGAATAGATTCCTTAGCTGAGTTTTCTAGAAGCTAATCTTAATCTGTCAATTTTTCATCTAGAAAACACCCCAAACAATTTTTTATCCTCTTTCCCCTCCCTGTCAGCCTATGATAAGAGTAATCTTCAATTTTCAAGTAATGTCTTGTTTCAACAAGGTAACCATGTCTATAGTTGTCATAGCTATAAATTGTTTTCTATCATTTACCCTTGTCTCTCATGCCATTCACTACCCGACAGTTGACCAAATTTCTGCAACCCTATCCTTGGTCATATTGTCATTTGAAAATCTAATCATACCAAAGAAAACACTCAGAATATGTCCAGATTGTCCCTAAGTTAGATAGTGGTGTTTAGGGAGTTTTTCCTTGGCTAAGACATCCTAAGCCAAAAGCTTCTGTCTAGTACCAGTCAACCTTGAATTAGTTCCTATTCTGAAAAAACAAGTCTTGATCCATCCATAGGTCACACACCACTAATAGGTCATTTTGTCTCATTTCAGAAGGAATCAACAAAAAATATGAGGATGTTCACTATCTGAAAGAATTACACTTAGATCGGGAAAAATCTCCATGAAACACCAAAATATCTCTCCAAGGTTCAAAGTCGTATGTTTTTATATCTCTACAGGGGTGTAATTGAATGATAGACAGTATGAAAATAAGAGCAAAGGGACAAGTTCAAATAGGTCCTTCATGTTGAATTAGTTTTCCATCAGTGAAACAAATGGAGTGCAGTGAGTAAAGGGAAACTAATAAGTATGGTTTGAAACCCAAAAACTGCCTAAAGAATAGAGAGCATCCTCCAAGTCACATAAATACCAAATACTGATGTAATGCTGATCAGCAGTGTTCCAAATATCTCCTCCAAAAGCAGTACTACATAAGATTTCCAAAGGGCATCATCATGTAGGACATAAGAAGACAGCTGCTTCTTATGCTACCTCAAGCCTAGGATGTGAACATTAGTCAAAGGGAAATTTCAAGATACCACTGAAAACACAGTCAAAGGAAGGTTAGTCAATAATTTTTTGCAGTAAGCATTCTCCATAATACAAATCACATGGTTTCTGGTCTAAGTGTTCATAATGATATTTTACAAAAGGATATGCATCTAAGACCATGCCTCATAATGACAAATGTCATAATTCACTTTGTTTCCTATTGGTATTCTTCAAGCAGAGACACATATTGTAAAGAAATAACACAGGTTTGAAATGGATGAAATGTCATGTATATGGTGGAACCTCCTTCAAAAAGCAGATGGTTTGAAACAGTGATGATAACCTCCTTCATGAAAAGCAGATGGTTAGAAAGACATGTTGTGGCCTCCTTCACAGACAAGCAGACGGCCAACATGTTCTTAAGTGACTTCAGAAACTATTCTGAGCCACCTCCTCCAAAAATGAAAAGTGGATGCATCAGCAGGGTTTCAAATTGTGTTTGAGTAATTTTTCTATTGGAAAGACAAGGTTGAGGAATAATGGTGTGACGAATGAAAATGATAAGTTAAAGGCATTTTTCATATCATAGGCGGAAGGTTGGCATGCTGGTGTTAGAGACCTCTGATCTTGTGTTTATGACAACCTCCTTCAAAGGATAAATCAGAGGTTATAATTTTGATAAAAAAAGCCCTTCTGGATGATGAAATTGATAGACCAAGCTCTGTTTCTAGTCATGTCTGCGAACTGGTGTAAGGGAGCATTCACACAGAATGTGTATGTGAAAAGGGCATTCTTATTTTTTACAAATCCATTATGGTTTATCACAAACTAACTCCCTCTGAGTGATGAATGAAGGCAAGAATCAAGAGCCATCTTTTTAGATTAGTCAAAGGACAGAGGGCACATTGTAAGAGGGTGAAAACTTTCATTGTTTATAGGCCATCCTTCACAAAAATCCAGAGGATCAGCCCTCTAAATGTTTGCACCATGAAACATCTCATTCAAAGGTTAAAGGTGTGATAAAACATGTTTCACTCACAGTAAAAGGGCTCCTCCATTAAATGATAAAAGATAGAGTTTGAAAGGACAATATGGCAGTGTCTTATAAAGATAATTTTTGGCCTCCTTTATGTAAACCAACAGAAGGTACAATCAAGTTTTAAAGACCTCGTTCATGAACACTTAGAAGATCAATCTGATAAGACCTCCTTAAACTCATCAACAAGAGGGTTGCATTATGGTTTTGAGAAGTTGAAATAGTGGTGTGTGTGTGATTTTACTTCAGGTGATAAAGACAAGGTCTTAGTTTTCAGCAAGCCTCCTACAAACTGAAGATAAGGCTTCATGATTATTAAAAGTTGACAACTAATTATGAAAAGAAAATACCTGAAGGAGTAGTTGGAGAGGAGCCCCTTCATCATAAACACAAGGCCTAACAGTGATTGTGAACAACTTGAGTATTTATCATGACATGATCTCTTTCCGGAGCAAGTAAAAGATCAAAATAGATTTTAAAGGTCATATTCACCTCATAAAACAGTGGACATATGGGTGTTTATTGTCAAGGGTCTGTTTGTATTGCTTTTATGAAATTTTTTCAAAATATTATAACCTTGATAAATGCTAAGAGGTCTGACGGGGCTAATTTTTAGATTAAAAGGGCCTCCATAGGATCATTATGGAGAAACACAGTTTAAAAGAAGTGAAACAGTGGTTAAAGGACAGCCTCAAAGCACATATGGACATAACCACCTTTTCAAATCAGTAAAAAGGCAGAGGATCAGCCCTCTAAATGTTTACACTATGAATTAGCTCATTAAAGGGGTTAAGAGGGTGATTTAACCATGATTATCTTCAGTCAAAGGCTACCTCCATCAAATGATAAGAGAGCCAAATATCACAGACAAAGTTTTAATGAAGGACAAAAGGATTGTTTGTGAGGAGATAACTCAAAAATGACAAGTGGAGAAAAAAAAAAGTTTTTTATAGACCTCTGTCACCTCATAAACAAAGGATAAATCAAGGTATGATATGGTTTTTGAGAAAGGTTTTATTGGATGTAGATGAGTTAAGAAAGACGACTTAGAAAAGATTAAACAGTTGTTGAAAGGGCAACCTAGGAAAACAAGTCCACAAAGCCACTTTTCAAAATTTTATTTCAAAGAAAAAAGGAGAAGTTTGTTTTTTAATCGAAATGAGGGAAAATTTGGTTTTTCAAATATAAAGGAGCTCGACCACTTTTCATTCATCACTTTTCAAGGCCAAGTCAAGGAAAATAAGAACAGTTTGAGCATTTTTCAAGGCATTTGCAGCCTTTGGAACGCGTGGCGCGCCTGTAGAACTGTGCGGCGTGCCTGTAGGCATCCAACAAAGGGGTTAATACACAAGCGTGGCGCACTTGTAGCATAGCTCGGCACGCCTGTGCCGGCGTTCAGCGGGCACCCAAGGCCGACCCGAGAAACCTAGGCGCGGTGCGTTTATCCATTCAGAGCCCGCCCAGCCACCAAGTTTGAACGTGTTCCTGCCCAGTGGGCCAATACTCAAAAGGAATCAAAGACTTGTTTTTTCAAAGGTATTTACTGTCTCTTAGCCAAGTTTTTAGTTTGAGGGAGGGTTTGATAACAAATTTCAAAGGAAATCAGTGATTGAGGATAAGAGGATAATCATAGTTTTACTAGAAGTCTGCTTGTTCGCAAAGACTTGTTTATCAAACAGAGGAGAACATTGTGTGCCTAAAGAAAACAAAAAAAACTTCATCAAAAAAAAAAGAAAGAGGAAAACTTGCATGCTAAAGACATCAAAGGGAGACAGTGATAAAGGATAAGGTCTTTGTCAGTTTAAATGAGATATTCTTGCTGAGAACAACAAAGGATAGAAAAAGTGAATAGGAGGAGAGTCAGTGTGTCATTTTAAAAGGGTTTTCTTTCTATGAATAATTGAGGATTTACACAGTCTCTAAAAAAAAAAAAAAACAAAAAAAAGTTTGATTAGAAGGGCTTTTTGTCAGCTTAAAGGAGGTCTTTTTTGTGCTGTGAATAATTTAGGATTTGCATAGTCTCTAAAAGAAAAACAGAGTTTGATTAGATGGTCTTTTAATTAGTTTGAAGGAGTCTTTTAAAAACAGTGATTTCAAAGAGCTCCATTTTTATCAAAACCACAGAGAGACAATGACAAAAGATAAGGGATTTTTTGAGTTTAAAGGAAATCTTCTTGCTGTGAATAGTAGAGGGTAAAAACAGTGATTGAGGGGAAAGAGTTTTTATGCGAAAAAAAAAATGGAGACTTCTTTTCAAAAAACCACAAACATATCTTGTAAAAGGTCTCTTTGTTCAAACACAGTTTTGAAGAAGTAAAATTGTTTTCATTTAACAAATACTTGTTTGCTAGCCTCAAAGAAAAATAGTGATTTGCAAGGAGGAAAAGGTGTTTTTGGTTGAGAACCTATTTTAGTGATCATTTGAACAGTTTGCCTTGGTAAGTCAGTGAAGGGTATCAGAAGAAAAATGCCTCCAAAGAAATACAACAAGAATGGTTATCACAATAGGTATGAGCCTATTACAACTCAGGAAGTAAATGAATCTCCTTCAGTACTCTTTAATTTTCATGAAATAGGGTGCTTGGAATTTTGCCAAAAGGTCCAAGAAGTGAAAAGTTACCTTCCTTTGACACAATTGTTTGCTTTAAGGCTGCAAGGGAAGCATGTCCATCTAGCAAGTCTGGATTTCAAACTCTCCTCTAGGGCTATCTCCAAAGCTACCAAGATCCCCTATATCGGAGAAAAGTGGTTCAAGCAAACATACCTAGATCGGAATCACTACAAACCCTTCCTAAAACCAGACCATAGGGATGCTTGCCAAGCTATTTTCCCTTTTTCCCACTTGTTGACCAGCTATTCCCCTCTCATTAAAATAATCATGAAGTATTTTACGTGTGAAGGGAGGTTTTCCTGGATTTATGCCTATCATATCAGGCTTCTTATGCATTTCACAAGAACTCAATTGCTGAACCTACCTTTATTCCTCGATAGAAGCATTGACAAGATGGCCTTCTATTTTCCAAAAGAAGCCCTCAACTCAACAACAATATTTTCTATTTCATCATTCCCTTATCAAGATCATCATCATCCATCAACTTGAGAAAAAGGGAGTTTCTTGGGACTCTTTCATCTCCCATCCTGATTTTTCCATTGCCTCTTCATCTCATGCACCTTCCTCACCATCCACTCATCATGTTTCTCCTTCTTCTAGTAAATCCACTCCTAAAAAACAAAAATCTCTTATGATTGAGGGTGAAAAAGATAAGAGGAAAACTAGTGATGAAGAAGGACAAAGTGAAGAATCTAAGCATGACAGTGAGCATAAACAAGGTGATGATGAGCATGAAAAAAGTGATGGAAAGCACATAAGTCATGAAGAGGAAAATGATGGCAGCCAACATAGTAGTGAGCATGATGGTGATGAGGCACAAAATAGTGAAGGTAAAGAGCAAAACAATCATGAAGAAATCAGGGACAGATATGAACAAGGCAGTCCTCAAGATGACAAAAAAAGTGGCAGCCAAAAAAGTGATGATGAGGGTGATGACAGTCCTCAAAAATACACTTATGATGAGGGTCATGACAGTCCTCAAAAGGACACTTATGATGAGAAACAAGACAGCCCTCAAGCAAGTAATGATGATGATAATCAGGCACCAAAAAATGAGCATTCCAAAGAGGGCAGCATGGAGCAAAAAGACAAAATCAATGACCATGAGCACAGTGATGATAAAGACAAACAAGGAAATATTCAAATAGAAGAAAACAGTGACAAAGATGATGATGGAGGTAGCAAGGTAAAAGATCAAGTAGAGCATGTGATAGCTGCCTCTCCTAGGCAAGGGGCCATGACTCTTCCTCCAAAAGTGGTGAAGCCTAGAAACACTAGATCAGCAAAGAAGAAGATCACTCCAGTAGTGACTAGCAATGTCACAAGAGTGCTAAGGAGTAGAGGAAAACTGCCTAAAAAGAGCATTGTTGAATTTCCAAAGAGGAAGAGGACTAGGAAGCCTATCCAAGGCAAGGGGAAAGAAAAAGAGGAGAGTAGTCATGAAAAGGAAAAGGAGTTTGATATCATACAGATAGACGGCGATGATAGTGATAATGAATCTAGAATCCTTGAGGCTCTTTTGAGAAGAAGATAAGACCAAATTCATGAGCTACAAGCTGATCTAGAAAGCTCAAAGGATTTCATACATGTTCTACAAATGCAAAACAAACAAATGAGTGGTCAAATTGCAGTTTTTGAGGCCAAAGCTTTCAAGTACCATAGGGAAGCCTCCAAAGAACAATTCAAGCTTGAAGAGCTTATGGGTGAATTCAATGATACTAAAGAAGAAGAGCATCCAATGACAAAGAGGCCTAGGAGTCTCAAGAGAGCTTTGGAGAAAAAGAAAGAAGAAGAGGCAGCCCTTGTCCGATCTTATCCTCTCACTCATTTGCTAGCCCAAGAAATTGATAATGATAAAGAATCATGGCTTGAAAGGGCCAACAAGCATTTGAAGGATAAGTTAGAGAAAGCTAACAGAGACTTGAGCCTACAAAAGAAGATGACCGGGCACTACAAAAAGCTAAATCAATTTTCCCGAAAGAAATTGAAGGTTGCACAAGAAAAACTTAAAACTGCCCAAAGAAGGCACCCGGTAGAAAAAGTGGAGAAAGGCACATCAGCGCTAAAAATCTTGGCCTCAGCTTCTCTACATGCTTCTGAAAACCCATGAGGGGCTTGCTTGCCAAAATTGAGTAAATTTTGACAAGATTTTGTTTTTTGACATTTTTTGGGTCTAATTGCACATTTTTCAAGGTGCTGCCATGGGTGCTAGGAGCATCATAAGATCATGAAACTCATTTGGTTGGATTCATTAAATTCAATGGAATCTACTCAGAAAATTTCAGATCCAAAGCATGTGTTTTGATCCCCCAAAGAGGTGAAAAACAGTGATTTTTTGACTTTCTGCCTCACATATCAGCAAGGGCTATTTTTTGGTTTTTTCCACTCAGTTTAGTTTTTGACATACTTCCAATGATCAGTTTGGGAAAAATAAAGTATTTTAAAAAATTATACATCCATGTCTTTCCAACGAGCTATCATGGGCCTTGTTTCGACATTGGTAGGTCCCTCAAAAGTTGTCTGCAAAACAGGAAATTTTCTGCTACTACGTTCTTGTAGCATTTTGGCAAAAAGGCAGTTTTCTGTAGTGGCTTATCCAAATGTGCGTTAGGCCTTTTTTAGCCATTTTCAGTAATGAAAAGTCAATATTTTTTCCTTTTTCAGCATTTTATAGATATTTTGGAGATATTTTGTGCCTTGGGCTTTGCAAAGCCTCAAGGACAAAATCAGATATTTGTTTTAGCCTATGAGCTTCTAGTCAGTTTAGTGAAGCTTATCTTCTCATTCTCCTATATAACTCATGGAGAATCATTGTAATATTGTTGGTTGAAGAGTTGATAAACAAGTTGGACTTTGAAGAAGCTTAAGAAATTGACTGAGCTTAGAGCAATATATGTTATGAGTTTTGATGATCAAACTTGTTTTATGGAGTGAATAGCTTGACTTGCTTGCCTATATGATGGAGAGGATCTATGTGCAGGATTCCATGGCTTGGTAAATGGTATTGTACTTCTTTTCAGTTATGTTTTCTTAGTTTTCCACATATTTATCCATGTTTCTTGCTTGATGTAGGTCAGTAAAGAGTAGTTTGAGGTATGCCCATGGAGGCTCATCAAATTTCCTGATTCATTACAGCTTCTATATTTTCTTCTTTCTTGGTCATGTCGAAGGATTCTTAACTGCCCTTTGGTCCACTAAGAACTTGTTATTTATTTCCTTAATGATTAATATGACATGATATCTTGTTTGATTCATGGTATGCCCTGCTTACTTATAGCTGTTTAAACCTAATTAATGAAATCTCCTTTGAATTTTTGACTATCTAGTTTAAATCAGAGAGGTCTTGTTTCGATCTTGCCCTCTACCTATACTTGCAGACTTATCTCAAAGTTCTCATCAGTTTGAATGTGTTTCTTAGGAGTCTCCTTTCCACATTTTGAGCTGTTGGTTTGTCTTACATGTGTTCTCAACGACTAAAGGTGATTTTCCCACAGTTAGAGGGTATTACACTTCTATGCATCACCTGAATGTTTATTTTATGCATCTATCAGTTTGAGTTTGATTCATAGTGATTAATGGTTAGCCCTACCACATTAATACTTGTTTTTTATACTATTTATGCTTAAGATCCCTTTGTCTTGCACAAACTTGATGTCCATTTCACTTCATAAACCACCCGAAATATCCATTCACTATACTAAATTGGCCCTGCAGTACACCCTACTCATTGTCTTGACATCCTTGGCTTGCTTTTGACCCCATACCCCAGATGATCTCATTTTCTTGTTCTATTTTGATCCACTTGATTATTTTTTCCTCCAAACCACTAAAAACAAACAAACAAACACACTTAACAACTAGCCTAAAATCTAAACAAACTAAGTGAAAAAGCTCACATCCTTTGCTTCATTAGAGAGAGTCATCTCTGAGTCCAGGAAGGCTAGGTCCTAGGGCTCCAAAGATTGGTTTGATGTTACTCAGTCATTTGGTCCATCAATCTGCCAAATCAGGGGAACCTAACACACTAGAGTCTAGCATGGCATTGTGTAGGATTTTGTCATGGATGTTCAAACTGACATAGAATGGAGGCACAACTCCCTCTTGAAACTTTTCCTCTACCTCTAGTCCAAGCAACAATTTCGGCTTGTCATCAGGCAGATTTAAAGTATCGGTTTCATTTCCTATGTTTAAATCCTTCAAAACATGAGATCTATATACATCTTGAGTCACTAATTCTGTTACACCATTTTTTGGTCATCTAACCTATTATCATTAGATGGACCCAAGTACACCATGTAAGACCAATTTTACCCTAAGTAAAATTGCTTTCACTATGTAAAATAACTTAATAAAACACATTTATTAGGTTGTTTATGGTCTAAACAGGAAACCCCAAAAGGAAATATTAAACAAACCTATATTTGTTTGATTTTTCTCATGGAATAATTAATTAAACCATAATTTAATTATTATTCCCAGTCATGTTTAACCCAAAAACAAAGAAATTAATTAGATAAACCTTTATTTATCTTTTTATTTTCTAGGAATAATTATTTAAATCTTATTTAGATAATATTCCTTGTTAAATATGACCAAATCACCCACAAATAATTAAATAAATCATTATTTATTTGATTATCCTTCAACCATTTCCTTAAAATGATAAATAAATCATTTATTTATTTATTATTGACAAATAAAGGGATTTGACCCAAGTCAAATACTTTTTCCCTCCAACAAATATAATAAAACATTCCATAAAAGGTGGATCTAGATTTGGTTAACATTATTTTAATCATGCACCAAGATCTAGAATGACCCAATATTTTGTTATAAATAGGAGGGTTTTTCCTACCATTCTTCACCTTTTGTTGCCTATTAGATCACTCTGGATCTAAACTCTTGGTCTGACTTTGAGCCATTATCATTGTCATATTTTCCATTATTTGCTTTGTGAGCTCCCTTTGAGTTCTATCTTTGTCTGGGTTTTCTACACCAACAGGAGAGAGAAATGCTAGATCTGAAGTGCTGAGGACTTCCAAGAACCCATCCCATTGAGGAGAATTAGAAACACCTTCTTGTTTTCCTCCCAGGTGCCCTTAATACAAAAATTCTTTCAAAAAATATTGTTCTTGTCTTGTCTATTGGATGTATGGAGCAAAACCTTATTTTTACTACTTAATGTCTCTTTATGCATAAATCTGGTTTTTGCAGCACTTGTCTTGATCAACTAACTGCAAATCTGAAGATATTGGCAGCCATATCTGATGTTAGGGCTATAAGTTATGCGTAGCTAAAGTGGTCTTTTTTCGTACACTTCAACAAAATATTCATACTAACAACTGGCGACTCCACACGGGTTTTCAATTACGACCGTTGTCATTTTTCATATTCCTGCATATCCAGCTACTTCAGACCCTAGGGTTTCTTTTTAGCTTTTTTTTTTTCCTATTTTTATGTTTTTTTTCACCTATAAAACCTTAAAACATTAAAATTTCTAACTTCAGCGTGTTTTTGGCCCTATTGCGCAGGTGACAGACATCAGCCGCAACTGAGACGACAACTTTTTCGGAAATCTGCCGCCGGGACACCTGGAGCTTCAGGTCGCACTTTTCAGCCCAGAAACTGCGACCTGGACTACAGGTCACACTTTTTAGCCCATTATCTGTGACCTGCATAGAAAACAGGTCAAAACCTGCGACCTGCCAGTTTTTCTGCTATTTTTCTGCAACTTTTCTGGGTTTTTCTGAAGCTTCTATGAGGGTTTTCAAGCCTCTGTCTTAGCCCGTTTAGACCTATTTCTGATTTTTTTTGCTCATCTAAGTGGGAACATAGCCCCCTAGGGCTTCAGTACCCTCCACTTTTGGTGGAAGAGTTTTAACTATTTCAGGTGTCTGATTTTTTAGAGTTTCAGCCTCCCCTTTTTCAGATTTGATACCTCCTTTTCAGATCCCTTTTAATCAGCTTTTCTCCCTTTCAAATCACCTCCTAAAGTTTTGTTTGGATCTATCTTTAGGGCCTCCTCCTTGTCCCTTCTGCTTTTTGCTGATTTCCTCCTTTTTTACAGCCACCTTGCCTCTGCCTCTTGGCTATGTTCTACACCTCTTTTTAGCAGCTTTCTCCTTTAGATCCCTGTCCCTCCCGACCTTAGATCTATTGGCCTCTTTTTAGTGTTTTTTGACTATATTTTTCCCCTCTTTTCGACTAGTTTTGAGAGACCCGCCTTGTTGGGTTAGATCGATGCATTGTTAGCTGTTAATTTTCTATTATTTCAGCATTATATACTGTTCTCTACAAATTTATTTTCAGTTACACAGCACACTTTTTCTTTTTCTCTCAAAACATCTGGGTTTAAAAATTAAAATTAACGCATGCCACACACTCACCCTAAGTGAAGAAGAGCCTGGTTAACACTGCCAGGCAAAGAATTTAAAACATTATAAAATCAATTGACACTGCACCTTTCTGCCCTTGTTTTGACATTGTAATCACTTGATTATGCACCTACCTGCCTTTGTTGGTCGTTCTTCTTCCCCTTGTGCCGTGTTTGTGTTGTCACCATTGCACCCCCAAGGCACACATCCCGGAGACTTCTTGGCCTTCACCCTCAGTTTCCGGTCAGTCGACCTACTCCTTCCCGCCGTTGTCGAGTTAGTCCACCTCTGAGTCCGCACTACGACTCCTTTTCTGATTCATTTGGTTCTCCTTTTACTTTTGGTTCTCCCCCTGTCACCTTCACTATGTCTGGTCCAGGGCCTAACGCTAGCGGTAGTCCCGGCCCTAATGCCGGGACTACTACTAGCAGAACCGCCATAGGAACTACCTCGGCTGCACCCTTGCTCCCCTTCATGGCAGGCCTTAGCCTCCCCGATTTGGACCGGTTGATAAATGACCCTATACACCATGACGCTAGTTGGCCTGCTATGCCAACAAAACTCCCTTCTGACATCCCAAAGTTTGAAGGCCTTGCTAGAGAAGATCCTTCAAATCATGTTCGATCTTTCCACATGTGGTGTTCATCTACCTCCATTACCGATGACTCTGTCCGTCTTTGGTTGTTCCAACTAACGCTTACACGCACGGCTTCTAAGTGGTATGTTGATCAGGCCCCCTCCTCTCATACCACCTTTGCGACTCTTGCCCGGGCTTTTTTATCTTACTTCCAGCTTCCCCTTCGTTATGACACTAGTATCGAACTTTTGACTTCTTTCTGTCAATCATCTGCGACCCACCTATCCGATCATGTCCAGGAATGGCAGATAAGAAAGTGCCTATGTCAATCCCCTACCTTCAAAGACCGTGTCTACATGGGCTGGTTCCTTAGATCTCTCTTGTCTCCTATCGAGAAAGATGTCGCATTGCATTTCCCCCAAACCGAAGAAGCCTCCCTCCAACTGGCATTAAAATATGACTTGATCTACGCTCAGACAGGTTATGTTTATACCGTTCTACCTGATCTCCCCAGACCCGGTGGTGTCAATGCACTGGGGGCACATCATGGCGCCGACGGTATCGTTGGAGCTCTCTCTCATCCATATGCCCAACCTCCCATGGGTTATGGTTTTCCTGGGGGAGGGGGCAGCACCTCCCGCACTTGTTCCCCTCCTGGTAGCACGTATCCAGGATACAGCATGCCTCCTCTTTTGGCCCAACCTCCTGGTCACCATACTGTTACCCAACCCCCTTATTATTCGTATCCGCAGTTTAGTGCTCCAGCTCCTCCAGCATCAGCACCTCCGCCTCCCTTCCCTTCTCAACCCCTGCAACAGTAGTCACCGCCCCCTCAAGAGCAGGTGGATGCACAACAGGGATTCGTGGCAACCCAACCACCTAACGGACAGGTGGTCACTCAACCTTCCCCTTCTGGTTCCTCCAATTACCAGATCCTCATGATGAACTCTGATCCACCTCCAACCGTCGACCTTAACCTTCAAACTCGGGCCCCTCAGTACCCCAAGCCTCCCGCTCCGTCTATCCCCGAGTCACCTTCTTCAGGTTGTACAAAGCCTCTTTCGACATCAAATGGTCCCTTGCATATCCCTCAGCCCAAAGTTGAGGTTCATACACAGACTCCTAAGGGACCATTACGCCGAAATGCTGCTTCTGGTCGAGCTGCTCATTCCTATAGCATAGTAGATGATTTGGTGCAGTCTCCTGCTGCCATTTCTACATTGGAACTCCTCCAGTCATGCCTTTCGCAAAATAAGGCTCTACTATCTGCCATGGGCGCTATAGATCCTGCTGATGACCAATTGATTGTTTTCGACGCCCATCAATCAGAGCATCCTCCTCTTCCTGCTTCCGTAGCCTTCCAAATCCCAATCAAAATCCGGAACGCTAACATTTCTCGGTGTATCATTGATGAGGGGGCATCCACCTGTGTGATGTCCACTTCGGTTTGGAAACAACTCGGATCTCCTGAATTGGCCCCTTCCACAATCACCCTTCGTGTGTGGGATGGCCATGCCTCCCAGCCCATTGGCTTATTTCGTAATTGTCCTATCACTCTTGCGGACAAGACTGTTTGCGTTGACGTTGAATTCATCGACGCCCCTCTTGATTATAACATTATTTTGGGGCGTAGCTACACTTATGCTATGTCTATTGTCCCATCCGCGGTCCACCAAAAGATGTTTTTCCCTCATAATGGAAAGATAGTCACCATTGACCAGTTGACGTATCATGAGCCGAAATCTCAGGCCTCCCCTGAGTCGACCATCTCTTCTGTAGCCAATCAACAAACTATTGAGTCTTTGAACAATGTCTCTCCTGGCGTCTACAAAGACTCCTCTTTGCTTGGAACCTTCCCTGGTCTTCCTCCTCCTCCTATCTCCAACCCTAGCTCATCGAATGTTTGCATGATGCAGTCGTCTCGGGCTGCTCTCAAGCAACCTGCTTCGGCTAGTCAGCAACCGCACTCTCCGCAACCTGCTCCTAGCCCTTCACCTGCAGCTGGTATTCATGAGCCTCTTTACCCTCCTAGAATGGTTCCTCCAAGCCTTAGCCATTTAGGAGTCGTCCCACCTGGCCATTACCCCTCTGGTCAGATACCGTTCCTAGCTCCCCCACCAGGAGTGTACACAGTACCTGTCATGGCCACCCTCTCTCTTCCTAACATGACCCTTGGGATTCCTGTTTGGTACCATGATCCTCCAGCCACAACCCTACCTGGTCAACCCAAACCTTATATTGCTTTGACCCCGGTTCAACTGGTCCCCATGACTTCTCCCGTTGCAACAGTGTCTCAGTCACCTCACCAGGAACCACCTCCTGTTGCGACCGCTTCGGGTAAGAAGGGCAACGCTCGCAAGGGGGCATCAAAGGACAAGGCTGCCCTGACAAACCCTGCCCCTCCTCGGCCTCCAAAGCATACCATCCAGTGTGCTTTGTGTGATGTTGTCGGTCACGCCAGCCATACCTATCCTGAATTGCTTCATCTCAAGCCCATGGTTAATGTCGCGTTCCCTGAGTCCACGGTCCCGGAAGCCTCTATTCCTTCCGCGACTGTGACCAAGAACCCCAAGACTATTCACACCAACCACTCCTGTGCTTTGTGTGATCTCAGGGGTATGGCTATTTTTATCTTGGCAATTTCACTCTCAATATTGAATGGTGTTTGTGTCCTTGGCAGAGTTAGATAAATTTTATCATACATGGTTTTTTCGACAGCTGTAGCTTGCTTATTTTTATTTGGAATCTCAGCTAAAATAGTTTTTTCAGGGCCACTAGTTGATGTACTAGGGCAACTTTGGTCACCATCATGTTGGCTGATTTTGTTTTTTCTTTGATCAGGATTCTTAGCCAAGGTGTTTGTAATTTTTGTTGTCTTTTAAGGAGTGTTTTCTGGGGTCTTCCGAGCAGCAATTTCTAGTTTGTTCCTCTTGGGGGTGTCTTGGGTTTTCCTACTTCTGAGGTCATACTACCTATGAACCTCCATGATAGATTTTTCAAATCCTAATTTGTATTCTTCAGAATCCTCATATGTTCTTTCAGTTCGATTTGAGGAAAACCAACCTTGTTCTTCTTCTGTGAGAAAAACAACATCCTTACTATCAAATCCTATTAGATTCACATGGTTTTCTTTTGGCTCTTCAGTCTCTCTCTCCTCTTCAGCATCATAGTTTTCTTGGAAAGGAGGTCTGATTTGCTGGTCATTTTCTCTTTGTCTTATTTGAGGAGGCTCTCTTCTGAAGTTTTGGTTTTTGTTTTTGTTTTGAGGTTTTGTTTGATTTTCCCTAGTGGGTGCTCTTTCACTTAAGTTAATTTTCCCCATCATCATTTCCATTGTCCTAACTAGACTGTCAATCTTAGCATCAGATGTGGAGGCCGTAGTTTCCTCTTTGTATGTAACCCTCTTCTCTGTTCTCATTCTAGCCCTTTGAGCAATTAAATTGGCTTCTACACTTACTGCTACCATTTTCATGTCTTCTAAGGTAAGGGGATCTTTTTCTCTTAACTGATAAGCCATGTCTGGATCAAATCCATCCAGAAATTTTACTAGGGCTAGGCCTTGTGGGGGTTTCATGTGGGGAGGAAGTGCATTATATACACTATTGAACCTAGTGCAGTAGTCTTTGACACTTTCTCCAACATTTCTCTTAAGGTTTTCATATTTTGACAGGATCTGAAGAGGATTTTTCTTAGTATCCCACTTGTTTATGAATGTTTGATAAAGGGAAGGGGGATCATGAATTCTATTAGGAGTTAAGTTCTTGAACCATTTCTTTTCTTCTCCCCCTAATATTTCGGCAAAAATTCTCATCTGTATAATCTCATGTTCTATTTCTTGGTAATCAAAAGCATCATTTATCTTGTCTACATGCTGTTGGGCAATATAGGATCAGTTCCATTAAAATGAGGGATTCTAGATTGATATTCCTGTGGCATAGGCAGTAGAGGTTGTTGTAGTACCAGGGGGGCATACCATGCTACCATGATGGGAGGTAATGGAACCCAAGGAGGGTTTACAAGAGGAGGGTTTACTAGTGGAGGTGGAGGGTTAAATAAAGGGGTTTGAACAATGGATGTATGAATGGGGGTGGCAGAACACTGTTACAGATGAAATTGGTAACCTGACCTCAAAACGGGAACTCTAACCCAAAAAGACTCAAAAAACATGAAAAACACCCCAAAAACAAAAAAGTGTATTCCAGAACGCACTTGGTTTTTTCTGAAGGTGAAATTTCAACATTTTATAAAATTATGCTAAAAACAAAATTGTTTCTTGAAAAAAGGATTGAAAAAACACCCTCAAAACAAAACCAGTTGATGTTGGAATAACAAAAAAAAAAAGTTGTGTCATATTTTTGACATTTCTAAAAATAGAAATAACATTTTTTAATTTTTCAAATTCAAACATTAAAAAAAACCTAAAATTTAAGAAAAAATTAAATTAAAAATAAAACATTTTAAAGCTTAAAATTTAAAAATATATAGGAATAAAAAAATAAAAATAAAAGCAAAATAAAAAATTTAATTCACACATTAAAAAAAACCTAAAATTTAAGAAAAATAAAAATAAAAATTTAAAGATTAAAGATTAAAATTTCAAAATATATAGAAATAAAAAGATAAAAATAAAAACAAAATAAAAATATTAAATAAAAAAAACAAGAAGTTAAAAAAAGAAAGATATTATAAAAAATAAAATATCGAAATTAAATTTAAAAAAGAAAAAGAAAATGTTTATTAAATTTAAAACAAAAATTAAATTAAAAATTAAAAGTAAAAAAATGAAAAAATAATTTAAAATAAAAAATGAAAAATAAAATACAATAAAAATATTAAATTAAAAAAAATATATTTAAAAAAAATAAAAAATAAAAATAAAAAAAAATTAAATTTAAATTATAAAAAATAAAATATATATATGAACTTAAATTAAAAATATATAGATTAGATTTTATTAAATTTAAAGAAAATGTTAATATTAAAATAAAAAATTAAATTTAAAAGAAAAAATATTAAATTTTAATACCTAAATGAATAAACAAATAAATTTTGAAATAAAAAATAAATTTAAATATAAAGAAAAGAAAACATTGTTAAAATAAAAAGTTAAAAAACTTTAAAAATCAATTAAAAATGAAAAATTGAAAAAATATATTAAATAAAATATATTAAATAAAAAATAAAATAAAAAACAAATTAATTTGAAAATATTAAGTTTAATTAAAAAAAAAAAATCTAATTTTAAATACACAATTTTAATTGAAATATAAAAATATAAAAATTTTATGTAATTAAAAAAATAATAATAAAAAAATAAAAATTAAAAAAAATATTAAATTCAAATAAAATAAAATAAAAAATACAAAATTTATTAAATTTTAAAAAATTAAATGAAAAAACTAAACATAAAATTTAATAATAAAAAAAAATATGAAAAAAAAAGATCAATTAAATTAAAAAAAATACAAAATTTAATAAAAATTATTAACAAAATTTAAAAAAAAAAAAAAAAAAAAACTTGGTTGCTGGGCGGCGCCACCATGATGAAAAAATTCTTATTTTCAAATTTTTTTTTTTTAGTTTTCTTTTTAAATTTTTTTAATTTTTTTTTTTTAATATTTTTTAATTATTAACATCTTTTTTTTTTTATTTTTTTATTTTTTTTTAATTTAAGTTTTTTTTAATGTTTTTTTATTTTATTTTTTTTATTTCAAATTATTATTATTATTATTATTATTATTATTATTTTTTTTTTATTTATCTTTTTTTTAATTCAAATTTTTTAGTTTAAATTTAACTTGTTTTAATTTTTTTGGTTTTTTTTTTTTAAATTTTGTTGTTGAATTTAATATTTTAGATTAATTATTTTTCAAAATTTTAAATTTATTTATTAAATTTTAATTTAATTTAATATTTTTTTTACATCTTTTAGTTTATTTAGTTTTTCATTTTTAAAATTTATAAATTGTTTCATTTAAAAAAAATAGTAAATTTATGGATATTTGTTTTTTAATTAATTGCACGTTGTTTTTTTCATTTTTTTTGTTTTTTTTTTATAGTTTTTTTTTATTTTTTAATTTTAATTCTTTTATTTTAATTTTCTTTTTCAATTTTAAATTTTGTTTTTTTTTTTTAATTTGTTTTTTTTTTGTTAATTTTAAAATTTGTATTTTTTTTTCTTATTATTATTATTTTTTTTAATTTAAATTTTGAAATTTAATTTTTTCTTTTTTTGTATTTTATTTTTTTTAATCTAAATTTGAATTTTGTAATTTTAATTATTTTTAAATTTTCTATTTTAATTCTTTTTTATTTATATGGTTTCTTTTTAATAACTTAGAAAAAAATGTTTTTGATGTTTTTTTGGTTAATTTTTGTTTTTTTTCTTTAAATTATGTGTTTTTTTTTTCAAATTTTGTCATTTCTTTTGATATAATTTTCGAATATTTTTGTTTTTTTTTTTAAATTTATTTTTGTTTAAATTTTTTATTTTTATGAGTTAATTTTGTTTTTTTTTTACATTTTTTATTGGTTTTTTATAGTTTATATATATATATATATATATATTTTTATCTAAGTTTTGTGTTTTATTACCAATATGAAAATCACCACTCTAAAAAAAAAAGGTTGATGCTGCATCAATATGTTTCAAAATTAGTATGAAAATCACCACTCTAAAAAAAAAAGTTGATGCTGCATCAATACGTTTCAAAATTAGCATGAAAATCACTAACATTTTAAAACAAATATTCATACTTCATAAATAAAAATATTCGAGTGTCAAAAATGTGCACAAAAAAAAGGGGTGATTCTCCATCACCACTTTTCAAAATCGGGTGCTTTTTAAGCTACCAAAAAAAAGTAGGTAACAGTGCGGTTACCTATTTCATCGGTAACAGTGTTGCAGATGCACTTGGACCAGTTAGCTGATATTGAGCAGATTTGGAAGGAAAGGATTCAAAGTGTTGGAGAAGCTGAAGAACAAGAGGAGTGGAAGGAGAGGCCTCTCTACTAGTATTCTGCTGTAATCTAGTAGGCTCAAGTTTTGTCTAGCCTATCCAACTTTGACACTTAGTTATGAATATGTCTATTTTATGGTGTAAGTCAAATTGGGTATCCTGCAAGGATGTAAGGTTTTCAAGAAAGGAACCTGCTTTGTGAATTGGTCTGAAAATAGTTGAATCTTCAGTCCTATAAGTTTTTCTTAAGATTCTTTCTAGGTCATCAACTATAGTAGGAGGGTTTGGGTCAGGGTGAGATCTGGTGCTGATCCTTTGTGAAGCCAGATTTCAGACCCACAACACAGAGAGGCTAAAAGTTTGTAAGGATTTTGAAAAACATACCTATATGAGAAATTACTGAATTCACACAGTATGTGGGTGGGTTTTATATTGTTAGTATTGATTAAAACATTCCCAGGGGAGTTTGTGAGAACCAGTGGAGAAAGCAGGCCTACTGAAAACCAGTGGAGTCACCAGGTGGATGATGCTAATTTTTTTGAGGATTTGTTTGTTGTCCACCATCAAAAATTGGATACCAATATTGAGATATTTTTGGGTTTTATGAGTTCTTTATATAACACTAAGATTTTTAATGAGTGTCCCCAATGGAGTCACCATTATGTTAGGTCCTTATAATTTTTCAGATTGGCAAGACCAAATTGACAAGGGTAACATCAAACCAACTTTGGAGTCCTAGGACCTAGCCTTCCTGGACTCAGAGAGGTCTCTCTCTATATTTTTATAAAATATATAACTTGTTTGATTTAGTATGATGATTTTAGGCTAGTTAAAATGATAGGGTTGTATGTTTTGTTTTTCTTGGTTGGGTTGCTTGTTAAGAAGAACAAATAGAGTAAGAGAAATTCAAACCATTGGGCTATGGGGTCTGTGAAAGGCTTGAAAATTACAACAATAAATCAAGGGTGTTTCATAGGGCAAGTTAAGAAAGCCAAATGGATCTTAATAGCTTATGTGAGTGTGAAATGAAAATTAAGTTGTGAGTTTAGTAGGTTTAAAGGGAAATTAAGAATCCTTTAACATATAATAGAACAAGAAGAGCCTTTAAGATCACTATGCTTAAGAAGGAACCAGAGGAAAGGGCACAGCATAAACTTCTTTGGCCTATCTTTACCAAGTAAACTTTGAGACAACAATCCAGCAAACCCTAGAGAGAAGGGAACTCCTAAATTCTCTAGCTATTTACCTTCAGAAAAAGAAAAAATTTAAGATGACATACAAGTGATGATTAAAGAGAAGGTAACTCTTAAATTCTTAAATTCGACTTTAAAATACCTTCAAAGTGACTATTCAAGATGGACCAAAGGACAGAGAAAACCATAAAATTCTTTATCATAAACCCTAATAAGTAAACTTCAAAGAAAGGCCTTAAAAACAATGTTTCAAGCTACACCAAAGGACAAGGCATAACATAAACTTCTTCGGTTTGAATATTGTTAAATCATTTTCAAGACAACAAGCTAGGTGGAATTAGAAAACAATTAAGAATTCTCCAATCAAACCCAGCAGAGGAAAACATCTAAACAAAAAAAAGAAGACAAAGTTAAGGTGCCTCTAACAACATATTTTAACCTAAATTTTATGTTCTATTGCAAGAGAAAATATGAACAATATGGAAAAAACAAGGAAAAAAATACAAAATAAGAACAACTTCACCATTTAACAAAGTTCATGAATCCTGTGAATGTGCTTGCTCCATTGATATTCAGTCCAAAACAGTTACAAAGCTCCAAAGCCAAAATTCTTTCACAACTCAAAGTATATGAGGTATTCAGCTCAACAATCAACCAACAACTAAAATTATGAAGCATTACATGCATTATTTATCTACAAAATGAGGAGGTGAACCCTAGCTAGGGTTTCAAATGTCATTTATGACATAGTTAATGCATTTGACATTTGAGACCATGCAAGGCCCAAGGCAAAATATCTAAAACTCAATCATTGCAATATTAACTTCTAACATAAATTCTAAGCTAATTTTGGAAAAAAAATTGACTTTAAGGCTTCAAAATATCTTTTGAAATGACTCTTGGTAAGGGCACAACTCCAAGGTATAGGGGCACAGCGCCAGTGCAAACACACGACGCTAAGACTGAGAAAATGTCCTATTTTGCAGCTAACTCTTGGAGGCCTTCCCGGTGTCCAAATGAGCTCCATGATAGCTCATTGGAAAGCTTGTCCTGTCTAGTTTCCAAATATGATTTTATTTTCTAGAAAGGTGCTCATTCTCCATGTCAAAAATAACTTCTCCCAAGACTGCTAAACGCGCAGCGCCAATGGCAAAAAGAGGGCAGAAAGGTGGTTTTTTGGTAGTTTTTGGCCCTCTTGAGGGACCAGTTTTGCTCCAAATCCTCTAAACCTTTTTGAGGTTGATGTACTTGGCATGAGGAAAATGAATATGTTGACTTTTTTCCATATGAGTTCCCCTAAAAATAGCACAGTGCCAGTGGCGATGTGCGTTTAGCCCAATTTCTGCAAGTCAAACTGTCAAAAATAAAAAAATGTGCACAAAGGTGCCAAAACTAGAATTTAGCTTGTTGATTAAGATTTAGAGGCTTGGAGGGACACATCAGCAAGTCTATTCAAATTTTCCTTCTCCTTTTCCTTTGTTACACAACATTTTGTCACTATCCCTGCAATCCCCAACTCGCACATTGGAGGGTTGTTTTTGTGACCAATAAGCAATGTCACGCTTTGCAAATACCATCCTTGCATCCCTTTTGATGAGAGAAACATTATTCTTGTTGACATTTACCTAAGTAGAGCTGTGAAAATCCCTATTTTTGCGTTGGCACGAGTAGCCCGTTACACCCTCGCGCCGAACAGGAAATTTAACACTGAGCCCGCACCAGGTGGTGCTCTGTGCCAGTTAGACACCTGCGCCAAGCTATTTATGGAATTTAAAAAAAAAATAGAGGTGGAGGTTCCATTCCAACCACCTTGAGGATGAGTCATTGGGAGTGGTTGAACTGAAACAACCACAGACTCCTTCCTTTAGTTAGTACTTTCCACCTCCCTTAGAACTCTCCTAAAGGATAGGACTCCCTCCCACCTTTGTAGGGATCCCAACCTCCTCTCTTTTCTCTATATAAGAAACTATCTCTTTTAGTAGAAGCTAGATGAATGGCTGAATAGCTAAACTAGAAGAATTATGCTATAGCTAAGCTATTATAGAAGATAGAGTAAGAAATATTGTGTTGAGAGAGCTAGAGTCGATGACTTCTGAGAGAGCTTGAGTCTAAATTCCCTAACCAAAAATTGAGACGCGCTTCATCTGAACCCCACTGGAGGAGACTGCGACGTCAAAGCATCGATTGTACTCTTCCTTCTACTCATTAATATACATGACTAATGTTTGGTTCCACTATTGTGTTATGATGTTTATTTGATGCGATATTTTTAGCCCTCTTTGAATAGTTAATAGTTGTGAATGAAACTATTCTGTTATATGTTGTTCTTGTTCTTTGTCCTATGTATAGGTATCTGAGCGTGACAGTGAACGGATCATGACTTGCCAAGGCAGGAGTGAGAGGCCATTGCTCTTTCTGCAACATCGACATCGTTGGATTCAAGTTAGGTTAATCTACCATGTCTTTTGTTCATTCATTAACTTGGAAGCAAAACTTTAGCATGTCCTTTTGTTACTAGACCCACCCTAGGGCTAGAGGGATCATCTCTATCCGTAGAGAGGATTTACCTTCATAACAAATTGGTGACTCCGCTGGGGATTAGTGCGAGTTTTTTGTGTCATCCTGTTGGGTTGGTTTCCATTCTTGGTTTAGTTATCTATCTTTTTCTGGTTTGTTTGCTAAGTTTCCATTCTTTGTTCAGCTCCAGAGACTCAAAGTTGACTTTCGCTCATTAAGTTAGGGTTTTTCCTCCTTTTCCCATAGGTATCTAGCTTGGCACGTTTTTTTCTAGACAGTCGCACCGATTGGCGCATGTTTCTCTTTTAGCACTTGTGCCAACCTCTGTATGGCGCAGATTACAGCCTTATAGTCGCACCAATCCCTGTAGGTTTTGGTTTGACCTCCCTAATGCATTTTTTGGTCATTTCTTCTTGCCTTTGGGTTATTTTTGAGTGTGTTTAAACCTTTTTAGACTGTGTTGACTACTATAGACTTGTTTCCCTCAATCGTTTGTCTGTTGTTTTGTCGGTGTCATTTAAGGCCTTAGGGTTTCTAGGTGTTCTTGCACACCGAGCCTTCTGTTTAGGAACAAGTCTCTTTGATTGTTATAAGTCTCGTTTCAGGTTTTTAGACTGATTTTTATTGATCCTTTTGTTTTTCTGATTGAATGGTCTTTTCATTTTTTGATTAGTCCTTCTTCTTCAATACTTTGAGCATCGATTACTTTGCTTGTTTGGGTCGTTTTGAGAACTCTCTTTCTTGATTGAAATTTTTCTTCATTAGCTTGCATGTTTTTGTGTCTGTTTCACTTTGGTTGAGTCATTCAATTTAAAAACCTTACATTCGCAAAGCTCAAAATAGTGTTTATTTTGTTTTCCATTGAATTAGTACAATGTGTACTTCACTTCATTGAAAATTCAACCAAAAATAAAAAACTATCTTTGCATTCTTTTGTTGCATCGAAAAGTGAAACGTTCCTTTACATAACTAGCATTTCTCAATCTAGGAAGGAATTTAATTTTCAATTAATTGCATTAAAGGCATTAGAAGTTTCTTCAAATGTTTTCTTTGTTTGCTTGTTTGAAAAATTTATATCCTTCTTATAAATAGTATTCATCGAATTGAAATGGTATTCATTTGCATATAGTTTCCATCTAGGAATTTGAGCCTACACATTTGATAGGGCCTAGAAATTGAAACATAATTAAAGATTAACCTTAAAATTTACTCAATGAACCTAAGGCAACATTGAAACCTAACGAAACATTTCTAGTGGTCTAGGCTAGAGAAGTGTTCCAACATCTTAAAACCTAGCAGCTGTCACTCACCTTTTGGCTTCAGACAGTGCTAGTACGGACTTGTGCTCCCCATACCATCGCGTATATAAAGGGAGACCCCTCTAGGTTACAATCCTTTATCCATAGGAAGCCGAGTCTGCTGCCTTGTAACTGTGATACACCGAACATAACATTCGGGGAGACTACCTACACGTACATTAAGTCCTTGGTCATTTCAATTTCATTTGATCACCAAGGTGTATATGGAAGTTCACAGAAACCTGGTACACCCTCTTGCTTAGAATTCCTGAGAAGTCATTTCGATCTTTTTGTGACTCTTTAAACAAGATAAGAGATCATCGAGCACTTGTCATTTCATGCTCATTTCAAATTGAAAGTGACTAGAGTCATCTTTTCCTGTTTCTCGACTCTTAAAACATGAAATAGTGAATTTTGGTTTCAATGTTATAAAATTAATCACCTATGATTACACGCCCATTAAAAATTTGTTACTTGGTCTGATTGATTTCCTTAGCTATTTATTTTGGTACTTTCGATTGGTTATCTCTTTTCCTTCCTATTCTGATTTATAGTCAAAGTGGCGGAACATCTAGTTTTGTCGTCCTCACTACCTCCTAGTGGTGGTTCGTTTCTAGAATTTTCTTTCAAAACTCCTCAATCCACTAGATCTGTCGAGTTCTGGCAGCCCATTCTACCATCTATCCAGCCCCTTGCTACTCGATCTCCGCTTGACAATCCAATTGAGTTCAATTAGCCTCCTTCAAGTGCTTGGTCTGGATTTGGAGAAGAAGGGAAATTTCCTCCTCTTATGTCTGGATCGCCTTTTGTTGCTGCTACGGTACCTCCTAGTCCCCGTAGTCTTTTCGAATATCTTACGGAAGACTTAGATATGGATTCCTCCAGTTCTATTAGAAGTGAAGGAATGCCTGTATCCACATGAGAATATCAACTCTTTCCTGAAGATATTTCCCATGCCTCTGTCCAATCTTCTTCGCCTTCGGTGTCACTTCTGGCTGGCTATAGGTCTCTGAGTCAAATTACGTCTGGTGTTGCGTCCATTGCACAATCCAGCACAGTAAATCCTCCTCGGAGTTCGGTCCAATCTTCGTCAGTACCGTTACCTTCAGCATTAGATCCGTTGGTTACTGTTACATCTATTCCATTCCAACCTACAGTCTGTGTGGCTTCTAGTTCAGTTTTCACTACCGCTGTGATTCCTAGCAGTTTCACTTTTCAAGAATATATGTTAGCTATTCAGCAGAGTTCTTAGGGTTCTCAACAGCCCCTGCCTCCTAGAGATCCTCGTTTTGATTACTATGATGTTGTTGGTAATCCCATATATATATATATATATATATATATATATATATCCACACCATTATGATGAGCATGGGAATCCAGTTTATATGCCTCTTATAGATCCTTATCAGGCCGTTCATGATCCTTATCAATGTTTTATTCATTTGGGACCTACTTTTCCTGTGCAACCCTCTGGCTTACAATGACAATCCTCTTAGGTACAACCTTTAGCTCAGTAGGGCCCTACTTTTGGTCCACAGGGACAAGCATACAGTCCACAAGGACAACCTTTACAGGGACAACCTTTGGTCCAACATGGACAACCCTCTGGTCTCTCGGGTCAATCACTAGTTCAACCAGGATCATATTTTGGTCCTGGGGGGCAAGTTTATCTACCACAAGGACAACCTATTGCACCTCAATCACAACCACACGTGCATTGTGGCCCTAATTTTATGCAACTAGGACAATCCTATGGTCCTTCTCTAGGTCAACCTAGTCATCAGGGACATCCTAGACTGTCTCAACCATCAAGCCAACCTTTACCACAAATTCAACCTGGTGACCCTCAACAACCAACTCAACATCTAGTTCAACCAGCTCAGCAACCGTCGCAACCTACCCACCAGCAGATTTCTTCGTTTCTGTAGCCGATTTTACCTGTTTATCCTGCTCAGCAGCCTGCTCAACCTACTCCACAAGGTCAACCTGTGAAACCGCAGGGTGCTTATTACCCTCAAGTTTCCTATTAACCGGTATATAATGCACCCCAAATTTTGTACACTCAAAATCAACCAGTATATATTGCACCTCAAATTCTGTACCCTCAAAATCAACATGTGTATTAGCAACCTCAAATTCATGCTTACATTCTGCAGCAAAATCCTTATGCTAATCAGCAAGGACCTTGGTTCTCTGCTTCGACTCAATATCTTGGTCCTCAATCCCAGTATCAATGGAATTATCCTGTTTTTAATCCCTATGATCCAAATCCTTTGGGACAGAATATATGGGGACAGAATCCTGCTCGGACTAGGTGGAATGTAGATACAGGTCCTTATTAAAGACCTCCGATGAATTTCAATACCCAGTTACCATTTCTTGTTACGTTGGAATTACCTGATGTCTCGAAGTTGACAAATGATCCTATTCTTCATAATCCATATTGGCCTTTGGTTCTGACCAAGATTCCTGGTGATTGTCCTAAATTTGAGGGTAAACCTAGTGAAGATCCCCAAACACATGTGATGACTTACCACTTGTGGTGTTCTTCTAATTCTTGGGTTGACGATTCTATTCGTCTCCGTCTTTTCCAGCGAACTCTTACTGGTGCCGCCCCAAAGTGGTACATTGAGTTGTCCGTGGAGTTTTCCAAGATTTCAATTCTTTGGCCATGGCATTCCTTACACATTTTCAGTTACTGATCTGCTATGAGACTAGGACGCATCTCCTCACTTCATTGAAACAGGACCGATCTACTCATACTTGGATCATATTCATGAGTGGAGGCGTCGTCATTGCATGATCAAATTTGAGATACCTGATCAGCTTCTGACTCATTGTTTCACTACCTCCTTTGTCAATTAGATTGCTAAATACATTGCCTTGGGGGCATGTGTGACCGAGGAATAAGCCATTTCTTATGCCCAGTACCTTGATCTTGTGTATTCTCAGTCTGGTGTATTGTACGATATCTTGCCTAATGCTCCTCGAATTGGAACTTCTAAGCCACCAACGACTCCATCTGTTGATGGCATTATTGGTTTCGTATCGTAGAATTCTCAGAAGTCTCATTCATCTAACTCTGGGAAGTGGAAGTCTACTTCTTCCAATAATGTGGCTTCTCAATCAACTTTGAATTTTGGCACACCCACAGAAGTGAATGTTGTTCAGGCTAATCCTATAGATACCACTTCCAAAGGTAAGAATAAGGCTAAAGGTAAGGCTAAAGCCGATACCCCGAAACAGGATTCTCGAAAACCTCGTTCTGCTGATAGTTCTCAACTCAAACCAAAGTATCCTTGTTTGATTTGTGATGATGAGAACTTCACCAAGTGTTAGTATGAATCTTTTGTCAAAGTGTACAAAAAAAGACCACTTTAGCTATGCATAACTAATAGCCCTAACATCAAATATGGCTGCCAATATCTTCAGATCTGCAGTTAGTTGATCAAGACAAGTGCTGCAAAAAACCAGATCTATGCATAAAGAGACATTAAGCAGTAAAAATAAGGTTTTGCTCCATACATCCAATAGACAAGACAAGAACAATATTTTTTGAAAGAATTTTTTTTATTAAGGGCACCTGGGAGGAAAACAAGAAGGTGTTTCCAATTCTCCTCAATGGGATGGGTTCTTGGAAGTCCTCAGCACTTCAGATCTAGAATCTCTCTCTCTTGTTGGTGTAGAAAACCCGGACAAAGATAGAACTCAAAGGGAGCTCACACAACAAATAATGTAGAAAAATGTGACCAAGTGTATAGATCCAGAGTGATCTAATAGGCAACAAAAGGTGAAGAATGGTAGGAAAAACCCTCCTATTTATAACAAAATATTGGGTCATTCTAGATTTTGGTGCATGATTAAAATAATGTTAACCAAATCTAGATCCACCTTTTATGGAATATTTTATTATATTTGTTGGAGGGAAAAAGTATTTGACTTGGGTAAAATCCCTTTATTTGTCAATAATAAATAAATAAGTGATTTATTTATCTTTTTAAGGAAGTGGTTGAAGGATAATCAAATAAATAATGATTTATTTAATTATTTGTGGATGATTTGGTCATATTTAACAAGGAATATTATCTAAATAAGATTTAAATAATTATTCCTAGAAAATAATAAGATAAATAAAGGTTTATCTAATTAATTTTTTTGTTTTGGGTTAAACATGACTAGGAATAATAATTAAATTATGGTTTAATTAATTATTCCATGAGGAAAATCGAACAAATATAGGTTTGTTTAATATTTGCTTTTGGGGTTTCCTGTTTAGACCATAAAAAACCTAATAAATGTGGTTTACTAAGTTATTTTACATAGTGAAAGCAATTTTACTTAGGGTAAAATTGGTCTTACATGGTGTACTTGGGTCCATCTAATGATAATAGGTTAGATGACCAAAAAATGGTGTAACAGATTGCCCCCCAGCGTGCGAGTGTTAGGAGCAAATCGTATGACCGAAGTACGTTGTAAAAACTCAATCACCAGACATCAAGAGGGAAGTCAGAGAGAGAAATGTGAGGTAGACTAAGGTGCTGAAGAACTAGACCCTGAGGAGACGAGACTTACAGGTGCAACAAGTCTCTTTTTATGAGAAGGTACCTGTGCTAAAGGCGGCGGGGGAGGCATACCTATGCCCGCCGAGACAAAGTACAAAAGAATAGTGTGTCCAGTAAACAAGGGACCGAACCATAAAGTACAGCCGGCATAATCATGAGCCAGATAAAAATACAATGAAGAATCCCACATACATGTTGTGCCTAGGATAACAGCCAGGACTTATACAATAATATCTGAGTACATGAGATACAAATACAACCCAAATGCCCCCTGTAAATGGGGAAGGGCTCACAAAATCTGACTGATACATGTAAATCAAAGAGGCGCTGCAAGTGGCTAAGGCCAACATCATCAAATATCTGGAGCTGCATCGAAGGCTGCAAGGAGGAGGTCATCCGGGCATGTGGGGGGCTACCTGCAGGGCCACCCCCTCATGAGGGTTGAGACATCTCACACACACCCGGGAATCATCAAGAGCTGCTGCTGTATCATTGAACCATCAAGTATACGGATCTCGGTCATGCTGAAAGGAGCTGGAGTGGAGAAAAAATCAAGTCAAAGGGAAATGAGAGATCCCTTTGCCTGATCCGAGGCACCGAACAAGAGTGGAAGATGGAACCAAGGTACACCGCCCTCTAGACCTGTCTTCTGGAATGAAGGAGCTGATGTCGACAGAAGGAGGTCCGCCATAGGTGAGGCAATGAGAGATCCTCAACTAAGGCACGAGAGAAAATAGTAGAGTGACGGACAGACTAATACCAATGATGATGGTGGAATGGAAGGGACTGAGTAGCGAATGGACGACTTCCCTTGCTAGAGCATAAAGGGCATGAATGACATGGCAGCGACTGACACAATATCATCAGGGATAAGGGACAGTGGGACTGAAGGCCATAATGTGCGACACAAGAGAGAAACAAAGCAATGAGGGATGGAGGACGATAGCAGGGTACAAAGGGACTCGGGATAGACTCCATGAATGCGATGATGACTCCACTTGGATGCTCTAAACAAGGGCGACTCGATGGCGCTGCCACACAGTAAAGGTCCAATGGGGGACCATGGAAACATGAGTACAAGATGGTAACTCGCGACGAAAATCAACACGAACAAAGACAAGTAAGGAGGCAAAGTGGTGCCCCAAGTACAAGTGTTGTAAGTGAAGAAATGCGATTTTAAGGAGAGGTGAAGTGCCCCATCTTGGAAAAAATGTGTCCTGGTGAAGTATCAAATCACAAAAAACTAACATATACCCATTTGAGGGCTCGGTGAGAGCTTTCCAACGGTGCAGACTGTTTGTCAAACGGAGCTACAGTATGGTCGCAGCAGGCGAAAGAAGAAACAAGGGTTCTCTTTTAATAAGGCAGTTTTCCCTCCAAATCCACTCATTTGCTAGTGTTGCTGTGGTGAATGTAGAGAGGAGAGAAGGCCCTAAATCTTGCGGTGAGCGTAGCGGACAAAATGACCGTTGGAATCGAGATTCGTCAGTTGTAGGTAAGAGGCCTAACCTTACTCTTTCATTTTGATGGATTGAAAGTTCAGATTAGGTCCCAGAATCTCAAGAACAGCCCCTCTTGCATATTTTCAGCCGGGTCGCACTTTTTGGGCCAAAATCTGCGACCTGGGACGTAGGTTTTGAGCCAAAAGGTGCGACCTATCCCAGGATTTGGCAGAAAAGTGCGACCTGGAAGATGAGGGAGTTTTAGTGCTGTTTGATGGCTGAGAGTTGGGTTTTTTGTGTTTGGTTACAGTATTCCCTATCTGTAGGCTGACAAAGATGATGTTTTTGTGCAAATATGGCAGATATATAGGTGAACTGGAGAGAGAGAGACCTAGGTACATTACGGGCAGAGATCCAGGCAGATCAGGGTGTCCGTCGTGTGTTGGCCAGGTTTGGGGTTCTGAAGTTTTTGGAGAACCCTTTGATGAGAGCTGGAGAGCCCTTGTTGGCCTAGATTATCAGTTATTTGGGTCCAGAGCATGAGGTCTTTGCAGTGCAGGGACACAGGATCGAACTGACAGTCCAGGATGTGTATTTCCTGACAGGTCTCCCGCCACTTGGGATGGTGGGAAATACGCAGCCAGTGTTACCGCGGGGGCGGAACATCATGGAGTTTGTGGAGCGGCATTGTTGACCGGGTCTCCGAGTCAAAGGGATGCGGATACCGATCGGGGACCTAGAGAGACTGGAGACCCGGGCAGTGGTCACAGCGGTGTTGCGGATCCTGGGCAGCCATGCATTCCATCACATCACTGGGGGGCAGATGATGATCGTAGAGAGCGTGTTAAGTGGGACCTACTATGGGTGGGCCCAAATGATGTTGGTGTCGTTAAAACGACAACTGTCACTGTGCAAGCGGCAAGTGAACCATGATTGCTCGTATGGGACTTTATTGTGTTCCTTCTTTTTTGAGAAGATCCCGACCTTACGACCTCGTATACAGCTCCTAGATGGGGGCCCGAGAGAGCCCAGGATGCGCCAGTGGGGGCGGCTACTGTGCAGAGGAGGAGGAGAGGCGGTCGGACGAGTGTTTCAACCTGAGTTCTTTGCCCATTGGGATCAGATGTCGTTATACATAGACGACTATCCCTATAGTGGGATGAGTTATTGTTGGGATCCGGACCTACCACTTCCGCCTGGTCGAGTATGGGGACCTGATGGTAAGTGATAAGTAACTATTCTTTTTTGGGCATGTTACAGTTAGTGAATAGTAGATAGGGTACTAATTCCTGTACTTTTGGTATGCAGATATAGCTCCGGTAAAACCGGCCGGATATATGGAATGACCAGCAGCATCTGGAGTTGCAGGTCCGAGTGGGTCGAGAGTAGCGCGTAATGAGGATGCGGCTGCCCTTCTGGAGGACATCCACCGTAGATGCGAGAGGTTGCTGACTGGAGTGTCAGAGCGCGGGTGGAAAAACTTAGATGACTAGTACATAGAGCCATGCATTGGTCTACCCTCGTAATGGCGAGGTGTCATGTGGCGCATGGCGATGGCCGGTCAGGGGATATGGGATCTACAGGCTACAGGAGAAAAGCCATTGGCTTAGGATCTGCCAGATAGTGATTAGGTGTGGGGCATGTGGTGTCCCCTAGTGTGTATGTAGGGGGCAGGTGGTGCCCCCAGTTTTGAGTTTTTTGTAACATGTTATGGGCATGTCATATGTATCAGAGTAGATGGACTCTAAACACATGTTTTGTGACACATATTATGGATATGCATCTTTTTTAATGATCATGAATGTTATTGTCTTGTATGAAATGCGTGTGATAAATGCCATTCTAGAACATGGTTTGCAATACTATCTACATAGTGATTCTGTTATCGAGGTACATGGTTGAAAGTTATGGTTTCAAATTCATGTATCAAGAGTTTCACTCGTAAATATCGTCTAAACAGCACAGGATTACGCACACGATAGACGCCATTTAGTTGCATGACAAGAAGTAGGGAATCTAAACGAACATGCAAATGGAGGATGCGATGAAAGAGGGCATCGGCTAAGAGACCACACACTGCATCATATTCGGCCTGATTGTTGGTGGCAGTACCAATGCAGACCCTGTTTGAGAGCACAAGGGCATGCAAGGGGGTGAAAATGGCCCAACCTGCCGAGGCTAGATTCTGGGAGTAACGACTTGCACCATCGGCGTAACCGATATAGGGTGGGGACAGAAGGTCCTGCGGAATAGTGTTACAAGACAACAAATGGAGGGAGAAGGGACAATGACGGCAGCGTGAATGTACAGAAGACATCGAGCGGAAACTGCGGGAGGGATTGCGATGAGCCGGATGGCTATGACTCATATACAAACTAGAGGGTGGTATATGAGGGCTGTAGGAGGTATGACGGGGACTCGGGCTGCAGAGGTCAACAGAGATACGGGTGGAGTTATCTCATGTATGGGTGGAAAAGAGGGGGTCAAAGGTGGAAAAGACACTACATCACACGACAAAGTGACCTAAATCATTCGTAGGGGAAGAAAGGCTCGCATATGGATCATCACGGGGAATGACAGAAGAACAAGGAAATGGATGGTTAACTGATGTTGAGCCCAGGGTGGTCGTTGAAGGGGGATCAAGCGAAACAACAGGGGAGACTTCAAAGGGGGTGTTCTCAAAGGGTCTCACAGAGGATGATAGGTGGAGGATGGTGGTAGTAGACTCCGTCACCTGGACATCAGGGGGGGGGATGTCAATGGGAGCGGGGGGATCCTCAAGCTGTCCTGAAGCATACTGCGCAAGTATGGGAGAGGCAGACTGATTTTGTTCAACCTCATACTCTCGAACTACTTCTAAAGAAGCGTGGTAATGCGTCAGGTGAGGAAAATGGTGGGAATAATGGCCATGGACACCGCACAAAGCACAGGGTTTGCTGGTGTGAATATTTTTTGGGTTCTTGGTTACGGACGAGGATGGGAGATAGGGGTCAGGGATCGTAGACTCAGGGAACGCGACTTTAACCATGGGTTGAATGCGGGGCAATTCGTGACAAGTATGGGTGGCGTGACCGACGACATCACACAAGGTGCAAGGCTTTGCGGGCGAAGGAGGAACCAGGTCAGTCGGGGTGAATTTGTCTTTGGATGCCCCCTTGCGAGCTTTTCCTTTCTTTCCTGGAGCTGTCACCACATGGGTAGGGTCCTGGGGAGGTGCAGGGGGCATGGTAGCAACAGAGGAAGCGAGGGGGACCGGTTGAACCGGTGTTAAAGCAAGATAGGGTTTAGGGTGACCAGGAGGGGTAGTAGCTAGAGGGTCAAGGTACCAAACGGGTATACCCAGGGTCAGGTTAGGGAGAGAGAGGGTGGCCATGACGGGGACCAAATAGACTCCAGGAGGGGGAGCCAGGAAAGGTATCTAACCAGCGGGGTAATGACCAGGAGGGATGGCTCCGAGATGGTTAAGGCCTAGGGGAACCGATCCCGGGGGATAAAGGGGTTTAGGGATACCAGCTGTAGGAGAAGGGCCAGAAGGAGGAGGTCCGGCTGGTGGAGATGAAGGGATAGGAGCAGGTTGCGGTGGGTGATGTTGCGTCTGAGGTTGCTGACTAGCCGAGGCGGGTCACTTAAGGGTATCCTGAGATGATTGCATCATGCAAACATTTGATAAGCTGGGATCAGAGATAGGAGGAGGAGGGAGACCAGGAAAGGTTCCAAGCAAAGAGGAGTCTTTATAGACGCCTGGAGAGACACTGGTCAAGGAATCGACGGTTTGCTTATTGGCTACAGAAGAGATGGTCGTCTTAGGGGAGGTCTCAGACTTTGGCTCATGATAAGTCAACTGGTCAATGGTGACTATCTTTCCATTGTGAGGAAAAGACATCTTGCAAAAAACCGCTGATGGGACAACAGACATGGCATAGGTGTAGCTTCGCCCCAATAGAATGCTTTAGTCTAGAGGGGCGTCGATGACTTCGACGTCAACGCAAACAGTCTTACCGGCAAGGGTGATAGGACAATTATGAAAAAGGCCAATGGGCTGGGAGGCATGGTCGTTCCACGCTCGAAGGGTGATTGTGGAAGGGGCCAAGTCAGGAGATCCGAGTTGCTTCCAAACCGAAGCAGAAATCACACAGGTGGATGCCCCCTCATCAATTATACACCGAGAAACATTGGCATCCCGGATTTTGACTGGGATTTGGAAGGCGACGGAAGCATGAAGAGGAGGATGTTCTGATTGATGGGCGTCGAAAAAAATAATTTGGTCATCAGCAGGATCTACAGCACCCATAGCAGATAGCAGAGCCTTCTTTTGGGAAGGGCATGATTGGAGGAGTTCCAATGTGGAAATGGCAGCAGGAGATTGCGCCAAATCATCTACTATGCTATACGAATGAGCAGCTCGACTAGAAGCAGCATTTCGACGTAATGGTCCCTTAGGAATCTTGGTATGAACCTCAACTTTGGGTTGAGGGATATGTAAGGGTCCATTGGATGTCGAAAGAGGCTTTGTAGAACCTGAAGAAGGGGGCTCGGGGGCAGATTGAGCGGGAGGCTTGGGGTACTGGCGAGACCGAGTTTGAAGGTGAAGGTCAACGGTAGGGGATGGATCAGAGTTCATCATGAGGATCTGGTAATCGGAGGAACCAGAAGGGGAAGGTTGAGTGGCGACCTGTCCGTCAGGTGGTTGGGTAGCCACGAATCCTTGCTGGGGGAAAGGATCGGTAAACACAGCCGGTTGAGTAGTGGCCACATTAGGGGGAGCATGAGGGGAGGCATGTTGTCCTCGCAATGTGGCTTGAGACTCCCACATCTGCCGCATCTGTGGTAAGAGGGGACAATCATGGGTGTAATGACCATAAACACCGCAACACGAACAAGGCTTATTTGTGCGAAGAGGCCTGTCCGGCTTGGGCTGAGTGCCCTGTTGCTGGTTAGCAGTGTTAGGGTCAATACCTTGAGGATTGGGTCCACGAGTACCAGGGGCAGATTGATTTGGATTGCCTCTCCGCCTTCTTTGAGAAGAAGGGGGATTAGTCGCACCCTGCTGTGCAAATACTTGCCCTGAAGGGGGCTGTAGGTGCTGTTGCTGGGGTTGAGGAGGCAAGGGAGGTGGAAGCGCATATGCTGGAGGAGCTGGCACACCAGGCTGTGGATAAGGGTAATGGTTAGGTTGGGCAACATTGAGGTAAGCAGGAGGTTGGGCAAAAGGATGAGGCATGCCGTATCCTGGATACATGCTACCTGGAGGGGGGAGAGTGCTAGAGGTGCTGGCCCCTCCCTGAGGGAGACCATAGCCCATAGGAGGTTGAGCATACGGATGAGAAAGGGCTCCAACGATACCGTCGGCAGAATGATATGCCCCTGGGGCGTTAGCGCCTCTGGGCCTGTGGAGGTCAGGAAGGACGGTATAAACATAACCAGACTGAGCATAGATCAGGTCATATTTCAAGGCTATTTGGAGGGCGGCTTCTTCGGTTTGAGGGAAATGGGAGGCAACATCTTTGCCGATGGGAGCTAAGAGAGTGCGAAGGAACCAGTCCATATAAACCCAATCTTCGAAGGGGGGGGCTCGACATAAGCTCCGTCTTCTTCGCCATTCTTGGACATGGGTAGAAAGGCGGGTCGAAGAGGTTTGCTTGAAGGAAGTCAAGAGCTTCGTACTAGTATCGTATCGGAGAGGGAGCTAGAAATAAGATAAAAATGTTTGGGCAATGGTCGCAAAGGTGGTATGGGAAGAGGTGGCTTGGTCAACATACCATTTAGAAGCTTCCCCGGTAAGCGTGCGTTGGAACAACTGAAGATGGATGGAATCATTGGTAATGGAATTGGAGGAACACCACATGTGGAAAGATCAGACATGGTTGGTTGGATCTTCTCCAGCAAGGCCTTCGAACTTAGGGATGTTGGAGGGGAGCTTGGTTGGCATAGCAGGCCAACCAACATCGTGGCGGATAGGGTCATTGATCAACTGATTGAAATCGGGGAGGCTGAGGCCTGCGATGTACGGTAGCAAGGGTGCAGTTGAGGTAGTTCCTGTGGTGGTTCCGCTAGTAGTAGTTCCAGCATTAGGGCCTGGAGTACCGATAGCTTTAGGCCCTGGACCAGACATAGTGAAGGTGACAGGGGGAGAACTAGAAGTAAAAGGAGAACCCAATGAATCAGCAGAGGAGTCGGAATGAGGACTCGGAGGAGGACTGGCTCGACGACGGCGGGACAGAGCAGGTCGATCGACTGGAAACTGAGGGTGAAGGCCAAGAAGTCTCCAGGAGGCACGCCTTGGGGGCGCAATGGTGACAACACAAACACGGCACGAGGGGAAGAAGAATGACTGACAAAGGCAGGGAGGTGCAGAATCAAGTGATTACAATGTCGAAACAAGGGCAAAAAGGTGCAGTGTCAATTGATTTTAAAGTCTTTTCCTGGCGGTGTAAACCAGGCTCTTCTTCACTTAGGGTGAGTGTGTGGCATGTGTTAATTTTAATTTTTAAACCCTTTTCGTTTTGAGAGCAAGAGAAAAAAGTGTGATGCGTAACTGAAAATAATGCTACAAAAATAGTATATAATGCTGAAATAACAGAAAATTAACAGCTACTAGTGCATCGATTGAACCCAAGAAGGCGGTTCTCTCAAAACTAATCTAAAAGAGGGAAAAAATCTAGTCAAAACACACTAAAAAGAGGCCAATAGATCTAGGGTCTTTAGGGACAAGGATCTAAAGGAGAAAGCTATTGAAAAGAGGTGCAGATCACAACCAAGAGGCAGAGGCAAGGTGGCTGGAAAAAAGGAGGAAATCAGCAAAAAACAGAAGGGGCAAGGAGGAGGCCCTAAAATTAGATCCAAACAAATCTTCAGGAGGTGATTTGAAAGGGAGAAGAGCTGATTAGAAGAGGTCTGAAAAGGAGGTATCAGATCTGGAAAAAGGGGGGCTGAAACTCTGAAAAAACAGACCTGAAACAGATAAAAACTCTTCCACCAAAAGTGGAGGGTACTGAAGCCCTAGGGGGCTATGTTCCCACTTATATGAGCACAAAATATCAGAAACAGGTTAAAGCGGGCTGAGACAGAGGCTGGAAAACCCTGATAGAAGCTTCAGAAAAACCCAGAAAAACAGCAGAAAAATTGGCAGGTCACAGGTTCTGACCTGTTTTCTATGCAGGTCGCAGAAAATGGGCTGAAAAGTGTGACCTAGAGGTCCAGGTCGCAGTTTGTGGGCTGAAAAGTGCGACCTGAAGCTCTGGGTGTCCCGGCGGCAGATTTCCGGAAAAAGTTTCCGTCTCAGTTGCGGCTGATGTCTGTCACCTGCGCAATAGGGCCAGAAACACGCGGAAGTTATAAATTTTAATGTTTTAGGGTTTTATAGGGGAAAAACACCATGAAAATAGGAAAAACAAAAAGCTGAAAATAAAACCTAGGGTCTGAAGTAGCTGGATATGCAGGAATAAGAAAAACGACAGCGGTCATAATTGAAAAACCCGTGTGGAGTCGCCAATTGATAGTATGAATCTTCTGTCGAAGTGTACGAAAAAATACCACTTTAGCTACGCATAACTAATAGCCCTAACATAAAATATGGCTGCCAATATCTTCAGATCTATATTTAGTTGATCAAGACAAGAGCTGCAAAAAACCAAATCTATTCATAGAAAGACATTAAGCAGTAAAAAGAAGGGTTTGCTCCATATATCTAATAGACAAGACAAGAACAATTTTTGAAAGAATTTTTTGTATTAAGGGCACCTGGGAGGAAAACAAGAAGATGTTTCCAATTCTCCTCAATGAGATGGGTTCTTGGAAGTCCTCAGCACTTCAGATCTAGCATTTCTCTCTCCTGTTGGTGTAGAAAACCCAGACAAAGATAGAACTCAAAGGGAGCTCACACAGCAAATAATGGAAAATATGACAATGATAATGGCTCAAAGTCGGACCAAGAGTTTAGATCCAGAGTGATCTAATAGGCAACAAAAGGTGAAGAATGGTAGGAAAAACCCTCCTATTTATAACAAAATATTGGGTCATTCTAGATCTTGGTGCATGATTAAAATAATGTTAACCAAATCTAGATCCACCTTTTATGGAATATTTTATTATATTTGTTGGATGAAAGGGTCTTTGACTTGGGTCAAATCCCTTGATTAGTCAAAAATAAATAAATAAATGATTTATTTATCTTTTTAAAGAAGTGGTTGGAAGATAATCAAATAAATAATGATTTATTTAATTATTTGTGGGTGATTTGGTCATATTTAACAAGGAATATTATCTAAATAAGATTTAAATAATTATTCCTAGAAAATAATAAGATAAATAAAGGTTTATCTAATTAATTTTTTTGTTTTGGGTTAAACATGACTAGGAATAATAATTAAATTATGGTTTAATTAATTATTCCATGAGGAAAATCGAACAAATATAGGTTTGTTTAATATTTGCTTTTGGGGTTTCCTGTTTAGACCATAAACAACCTAATAAATGTGGTTTACTAAGTTACTTTACATAGTGAAAGCAATTTTACTTAGGGTAAAATTGGTCTTACATGGTGTACTTGGGTCCATCTAATGATAATAGGTTATATGACCAAAAAATGGTGTAACACCAAGGATTGTCCTCAATAGTCTGAAGTGAGTTGTTTGCTCAAAGGAACCCAAGGAGCTCCGGCCGTTCTTAAAGAACCTTTCTGTAATGTTCCAAATTTTTCAATAAAGTATTTGGAACATTAATTTTGCTTTTATTCTAATAAAAGAAATAAAATGGGTGAGGGAGCCCATGTAGAAACTTAGTAAACACTCCTAAGGTGAAAAATTTCACTTAAGTGGCTTAAGTTAGTAGCCCCAAGTGTTAAAAGGGCCAAAATCAAGTAAGCTAGACCATGGTTGACCCAAGTCAACAACATACCCAAGAGGGGAAGCTTGCACAAGAAGATTGCGTAGTTGGATGGAGGGAAATTTGAAATGGGAGAAACCCTAATGTGAGTGGGGTCCATGACAAGGAAGAATGCCTTGCATAAAAGATGAAGGAGAGACATTGTTGGGGATCATCTTTGGAGAAAGAATTTCGAAGTTGAAGCTCTCTTCAACTAAGGAAGCTTGTGTTTCTTAGCACAATATGGATTCCTATTTAGGAATTCCCTTCTCTTCCATGGGAGGCCATGGAGAGATTGTTATTCATCTTCCTCACATCTTGGCTTAAGGCCAAAGTAGTCATTTGCAGCTACTGCGTTATTCTTGCAGCAAGAAACGTTGGAGTTACTGGTGTTGCAGTGAGGGACCTTCATCATCTCATTTCCAGAGCTTGTTTTGTAGAGGAGGAGCCATCTTTTTCTCTTGGATATCAGCAAAGGAGATCTCAGAGCTTCTATTTCAGATTTTGGCCTTGGGCCATTGTTTCATCTCATTCCCAACGCAGTCCCTTCCTCTTGCAACATTATTTTCAGAGAGGGTTTGCAGGAGGAGTTCATTTTGTGCACTAGAGAGTGCAATCTTCAGTAAGGGGATCAACCCCTTCACTTTGGAGATCATTGGAGGAGGTATCATTGTTTATTGCAACATCTACTTCCTTCTCCTATTTTCTATTATATTTGAGTTGTAGCAACTACACTCCAATTCTGGAATTTTCCTGTTTTATGAATTTTAGCCAATCCTTTAGAGGATTGTTGTAATAATGTTTTCTAGGGTTGAGATCTTGCTCCCCCATATTTATTTGAGCAAATATTGTTATATCATATCATATATATCAGTTTTAAGTCGTTTTCCCTCATATACTATGCAGTGCTAGAGTTTTTGGGTTATGTAGTAGTGTATTCTCTTGTTTTATGTACATTTCCCCTTGAGGCTGATTTAAGTTCACCTTGAGAGGCATTTTCCTCAAGGAATTTTTATTATATTTGCTGCTACAGATTATGTATCATATTTTTACTCTTCTTATATTACAAGAGGCATTATTTCACTATTTTTTCATATTGAATTTTTAATACTGCTGAAGGTTCTCTCATTAAGCATTATTTCGGTATACTTGTTGGTGGGAGATCTGAATAACCCCCTTAGGGTTATTTCTTTGAGCTTATAGTCTGCAAGGAATTTTTATCAGATATATTCTAAGGCATCCCAGCACTGGATTGCCTTATTTTCACATGGGCTTCCTTATACAACGTCCTCTTGGACATTGTTGCAGAAATTCCTTGAAGGGAAATATTAGCTTTTGACAAGTTCTATTGGCAGAGTCTACAAGTGGGCCAGGTAGCCACTGGATCTCATCCTTCCTTGTGAAGGTGATATATCCAGTAAATTACCCTACAGTCAATCTCTGAAATAGTTTATTTGTTGATTGTTAATACTCCCAGAGTTGGAATCTTGGAATATCTTAAGATATTCCCGATGAAGTAGAATTTTCCAGATTTGGAATATTACAGTGGTATTACAGCTTTGAGCTTGGCTCAGCCTGTGAAGTTTTAATTTCAGATAAAAAGAGGCCAAGATGATGCAGAGGATGAGATTGATCTCATCAATTTTGGGTCCAGCAAGAACCTCTCCAAGGAGGTTGAGGAAATATAAAAAGGAGAAGAGGAAGGACCATGCACTTCCTATTCTCATAGAGAAATAGAGCAGAAGCATGGAGAGGCACATTCTAGAATTGTCTTAATCATGAAGGAGCAGCCTTCATCTTCAGCAGTTGAGGCAACCAACACATTTGGGGAAGAGACTCTTGCATGCACACAAGACCCTTCCAAAATTTACCAAGGTGTGCATGAGTTTTCATTTCCTGTTGGTTCAATACATGCCATGAGGGGTTGCATACCATGGAAAGTTGTTTGTCTAGAGTAGGAGACTTTCACGACGCTGTGCCATTTTAAGGAAACCCTCATCATCGTCATGCACTATTGATGAGATATGCATCACATGTGAGGGTGGGGTTTAGAAATTTTGTCATGAAGGAGATTTCATTTCAATGTCCCATGAAATTCAAAAGGAGAAATCTGTTTTGGGACAATGGTAGCTCTTTTGAAAGAGGTACCAAGTGGTAGGATACTTACACCAAAGAGAAGATTCTGATGGATGAAGTGTGCCTAGCGGAAATGTGGAGGATCCATAACCCATAGGTCCCAGGATCATTTCACAATTATTTCTCTTGATGAAAAAAATAGGAGAGCATGGGTGCAACATGATGGGAGGATTCTTTGGCAAGATTCATGTCAAAGAGGGGAGCTTTGAGATGACAGTGGCCCTACTCCAAAGGCCATTATCGTTTTCACTTGAAGGCTTGGATTAATTGTCGGAGTTTTCTCAAAGCCACTTCACAAGTGATGTACTTTGGAGGCATGTAGGTGATGTACATGAAGGAGTAATGGAGGAGAGCACTCCTTATTACATTTTGAATTTATTGGCTTGGTTGCACAAACACAAGAAGAGGGATCTACATGCAGTATTTATGGGTTCTTCTTTCATGCATTTCCATGCATATTTCTTATTGATGGAGGAGTCCACTTGGGAGGGAATCTTAATGGTTTCATATCAGCATATGGACAGATGCATAGCCCAAAAGATGAAGAGAGGGTTGGCACAACCACTTCCCTACTATGCTGCAGTAAGGGAGAAGTTCTACTTGAGCCGTTTCAGCTCAAAGACCAAAGTACATGAAGAGGTAGGTAACCATTTGCTTTATTATTTACACTCTCTTACTTTCATGATCAGCAAGTTGTATCAAGAAGGGTCTTCCTTCCTTGCACATTATATTTGGTTGTACTTATGGTTCATTGCAGCAAACACAATGGCTATTTCAGCAGTGGGTTGTGGGGGAAAGCCACATGGGTTTTGGTGTGCACCTTTGGCACCAAAATGTGTTTCCATGATCACACCTTGCAGGATGGATGTGGAAGCAAACAAGTGGCTTAAAATACACGTGTTGCATCACATATTGAGGTACTAAAATTATGCCCTGCGTTGGTTCCATGCATGGGACTATATTTCACCTCCTTGCTCTCATAAGTTTATGCTTCCATATGTTGCTAGTGGAACGCTGTTCAAAGGAAGCATTGTTTTGAAGGAGGGAAATGAATTGAATATGCCCATTGGGAGTATGATTCTCCCTAATTTGTATGTTATATGTTTCAGGAGAAGCAATGGGCAGCCCATGATTTCCAAACTTCATCTGTTTCCTTCATGTGGGAGGAGCTATTTCGAGAGTTTGAATTTTTGGAGGAGGCACTTCATGGTTTTTATGTTGATGGGGTGGCTTGGGTCTCTTTTGAATGCCATTTCATTTCAGCCATATATTAGTAGTAGCCCCATATGTATCATGAGGAGGGAGAGACTCATTAGGTGGATGTGCCCTTTGGGAGAGGAGACCTCAATTTTTTTTGTAGCACATGCTCCAAGGGGAGTATGAGAGATGATATGGTCACGATGTTCAGCCATGTGTTCTTCCATAAGGTGAACCATATGATTGTTTGGATGCCATATGATGATGAATTCCAACTCATCACATATGGGATGATTTGGGCCAGCTTGATTTGCAGCGTTGGAGGAGAGATCCTTGGGGATCTAGACTTCATCTTGCCTCTTGAAGGCAACACTATTGTAGCCCAAGTTCAACTTTCACTCCACACTTATCATAGGTGGAGTAGAGGAAAATGTGGGGTAGGCTATGAAGCTTACCAAGTTCAAAAATTCAGCCCACCTATTTCTCATGAGCACAAGGTGGAGGAGTAATTTCAGGAGTTTCCTAGTTGAAGGGTGACTCATTTTTCTAGGTTGATTGCTTGGGGATGGAGGATCTACATGAGGATATCTTAGAATCCATGCCTTGAGTGGAGGAATTTTTTCAATTCATCCTTGCTCTTTCTTGAGGACAAGCAAGTTTTGGGAGGGGAGGACTGTAATGTTCCAAATTTTTCAATAAAGTATTTGGAACATTAATTTTTCTTTTATTCTAATAAAAGGAATAAAATGGGTGAGGAATCCCATGTAGAAACTTAGTAAACACTCCTAAGGTGCAAAAAGTCACTTAAGTGGCTTAAGTTAGCAGCCCCAAGTGTGAAAAGGGCCAAAAGCAAGTAAGCTAGACCATGGTTGACCCAAGTCAACAACGTACCCAAGAGGGGAAGCTTGCACAAGAAGATTGCGTAGTTGGATGGAGGGAAATTTGAAATGGGAGAAACCCTAATGTGAGTGGGGTCCATGGAAAGGAAGCATGCCTTGCATAAAAGATGAAGGAGAGCCATTGTTGGGGATCATCTTTGGAGAAAGAATTTCGAAGTTGAAGCTCTCTTCAACTAAGGAAGCTTTTGCTACTTAGCACAAGAGGAATTCCTGTTTAGGAATGCACTTCTCTTCCATGGAAGGCCATGGAGAGATTGTTGTTCATATTCCTCACATCTTGGCTTAAGGCCAAAGCAGTCATTTGCATCTACTTCGTTATTCTTACAGTAAGAAATGTTGGAGTTACTGGTCTTGCAATGAGGGACCTTCATCATCTCATTTCCGGAGTTTGTTTTGTAGAAGAGGAGCCATCTATTTCTCTAGGAGATCAGCAAAGGAGATCCCAGAGCTTATATTGTAGATTTTGGCATTGGGCCATTGTTTCATCTCATTCCCAGTGTAGTCCCTTCATCTTACAGAATTATTTTCAGAGAGGGTTTGCAAGAGGAGTTCATTTTGTGCACTAGAGAGTGCAATCTTCAGTAAGGGGATCAGCCCCTTCACTTTGGAGATCATTGGAGGAGGTATCATTGTTTATTGCAGCATCTAATTTCTTCTCCTATGTTGTATTATATTTTAGTTGCAGCAACTACACTGCAACTCCAACATTTTCCTGTTTTATGCATTTTAGCCAATCCTTTGGAGGATTGTTGTAATAATGTTTTCTGGGGTTGATATATTTCTCCCCCATCTTTATTTGAGCACATATTTTTATATCATCTCATATATATCAGTTTTCAGTCATTTTCCCTCATAGACTGCACAGTGCTAGAGTTGTTGGGTTATGTAGCAGTGTATTCTCTTGTTTTATGTACATTTCCCCTTGAGGTTGATTTAAGCTCACCTTGAGAGGCATTTTCCTCAAGTAATTTGTATTATAATTTTCGCTACAGATTATGTATCAGATTTTCACTCTTCTTACATTACATGAGGCATTATTTCACTGTTGTTACATATTGAAGTTTTAATACTGCTGAAGGTTCTCTCATTGAGCATTATTTCGGTATACTTGTTGGTGGGAGATCTGAATAACCCCCTTAGGGTTATTTCTTTGAGCTTATAGTCTATAGGGAGTTTTTATTAGATATATTCTAAGGCATCCTAGCACTGGATTTCCTTATTTTCACATGGGCTTCCTTATACAACGTCCTCTTGGACATTGTTGCAAAAATTCCTTGAAGGGAAATATTATCTTTTTACAAGTTCTATTGGAAGAGTCTGCTAGTGGGCCAGGTAGCCACTGGATCTCATCCTTCCTTTTGAAGGTGATATATCTAGTAAATTCCCCTACAGTAAATCTCTGAAATAGTTTAGTTGTTGATTTTTAATACTCCCGGAGTTGGAATCTTGGAATATCTTAAGATATTCTTGATGAAGCAGAATTTTCCAGATTTGGAATATTACACTTTCCCTCAGCAGACTCAGATGGTAGAGCACCCTCAGTCCTTTTCTCCATATGGTTATCAAGTGTTCATGATGAACAATTTTGCACCCATTTCTATTGCTACTCAATCGAAAGATTATTCTGGCTTGTGTCAGGTAGCGGGGAAAGAGATCGTTGACAATCCTCCTCCTTCTCCTATTTCTATCCCTCTTGAGATTGAACGGCCTAGCATCGAATCCATTGTGTGACCACCTTCCAAAGGTGTGTTTAGTAAGTCTTTATACAATCCTAACTCCCATGCCGCTCTCATTATGGTATTGTTGAGGATTTGGCTCAGGCGTCGTCTGCAATGTCTATGTTAGAACTACTTCAGAGTTGTCCCTCGCAATGGAAAGCTTTTCTATTTGTGACAAATGGGATTGATCCTACCGATACTAGCCTTCTCACTTTAGATTTAGAGAATTTTGTCCCGCAACTCCCGCACCAAATTGCGCTCATCATTCAAGTTGGTATTAATGGTTTTAATATTCACCGGCCGTCGTATACGAGGGTGCATCCACCTGTGTTATGTCATCTACTTGTTGGAAAGCCATTGGTTCTCTAGCTCTTACTTCATCACCTAATGCCTTTGAAGAATTTTATGGAAGACAATCTAAACCTCTTGGTGTTATCGCTAGTTTTCCGATCACGTTAGAAGGGAAGACAGTCAATGTCGAGGTCGAAGTCCTTGATGCAAAACTCAATTATAATCTCCTCCTTGAACACATTTGGACTCATGCCATGTTGTGCATTACGTACACTCTCTTTCTTGTATTGAATTTCCCACATGAAGGAAAGATTATTATTGTTGATCAATTGCCTTTTTTCACTTCTTCTTCCGAGAACAACGTTCCATATGTGGACGAGGTTCCTACTCCCTATGAGAGTGTAGGGCCAAGCCTTTTCAAGGATCCTTCCCTCATGGGTGTTTTCCCTCTTCCACCACCCAATACTGTTCAAGTCAACATGATTTCTCGAACCGATGACCCCTGGGTTATCCCTTCCCCTGATCATATCAGTTCGTTCGGTGATTCGATGCCTTTAAGTCCGATTGAAACTGATTATTGTGAACTCATTGTTGCATCGGATACTTCGTCCTCTGATTTTTCTCCTTCAAGCATACCTCTTGACATCTATTCTCAATCCCCTTGGCTTGGTAATTTTTATTCACTAGATCCATTGAAATAAGTGTTTCCTTCTAATGAGGCTATCGTGGAAACCCTGTCTCTCGATGATATGTGGTGGGATGATGGTCATCATCGTTCCTCATTTCTACCAAGCCTGGGGGCCATGTCTACTTTTCTTTAGCATTTTTCCTCTCAGGTTCCTTCTCCTCTACTTCAAATACCTGTTCAAGTCCATGAGGTTTTTTTCAGAAGGTAACTTGAGTAACATCACTCAGACAATGCCTATCGACATTTCCATTAAAATAGGAATCATCGAGATCATCCATATTGGGGTTTTTTGTTCTTCAGACGAAGTGCAAGTCTATATTATCCTTTTTCGTGAATTCTGTGATGTCTTTGCATATTCCTACGAATAAATTCCCAGCATTGATCCTAGCATCGTGGTCCATGAGATTCCTACTTACCCCGGTTCGAAACTTGTTCATCAGCGTCTTCGTCCGGTGCATCCTAGGAAAACTGTTGCCATTAAGGCTGAAGTGGAAAATATTCTCAAAGTTGCTTTCATTTATCTGATTCCCTTGACAGAATGGGTTTCTAATATTTTTCTTGTAGACAAGAAACATAGCACTATTTTTTTCTTTGTTGACTCTCGTGATATCAATCAAACTTGTCCTAAGAATAATTATCCTACTCCTTTCATCGATCAAATCATTCACAACTGTGCCAGGAGTGAGATTTTTTCCCTTATGGATGGTTTTCCAGGTTTTAATCAGATCAACATTCTCCTGACTAATCAATAGAAGACTAATTTCATCTATCCTTGGGGTACCTTTGCACATAACAAGCTTCCCTTTTTTTTGAAGAATGCCGAAGCCACATTTCAGCGCGCGATGTCTTATGCCTTTCATGATATTCGTCACATAATTCAGCCTTATCTGGATGACCTTCCTGCTCATTCAACTAAGTGTAGAGACCATCTTGACCATATTCGTTAGATTTTTCTCTATTGTAGACATTATAACATTCGGCTTAATCTACACAAGTGTGTATTCTGCATTGATTCCAGTAGACTCTTGGGGTTTATCATTTCCAAAGACGGAATTCGCCTAGATCCTCTCAAGGTTGAGGCTATTATCAATCTCCCCTCTCCTTCCTCATTCCATCAATTATAGAGTTTATAAGGGAAAGCTAATTTTCTTTGTCGTTTATACCTAACTATGCCGAAGTAGCTAAAGGATTCACACGATTGTTAAAACAGGGCGTTCCTTTTTTCTGGGATGAGATCGTTCAGAAATATTTTGATGCATTGAAAAAATTGTTGGTAAATGCTCCTCTCCTATACCCTCCATATTATCATCGTGATTTTTCCCTTTATTTGGCTGTTTCTTTGTAATATTCCAAAAATTTCGCCTTAAACTAAATGGAATATTATAGTTGAGTTTATCACTAGGTAGGTGAATAAATGGGTGGGAAGGCCCATGAGTCTCCTAAGCATCAATAACAAAAATATAAGTGTGAAAGGAGACCCTCTATGCAACTTAATAAAACACCCCCAAGTATGAACAGGGATTATATCATATTGATTCCATCAACTTTGACCAAGTCAACAATGCAGTTGTGGAGGAGTGGAGATTAATGAAGGAATAATGCAATTTTGGAGGGAGATGGATCTCATGAGGTAAATGACCTAATTGAGTGGGGCCAAGGGCAAGCAAGCTCACATTCTATTTAAGGAAGAGGATTACATTATTTTGAGGTTATGTTTTAGATTATCATTTTGAATTGGTCTGCTTAGACTATTGCTTCCTCTTACTGTTTAGAAGGGTAGCTATGATGTTTAGCACCGGGTGTTCCCGAGTGGGAATCCCACCTCTTTCCTTGAGGAGCCTCTTGGAGGAGCATTGTATTAATTTCCACATCAAATTTCAAGCCAAGCTTCATCTTACTTCATCAGTGCAGTTTCTACAGGTGATTGTGTTGTGTTACAGGGTACAACAGTGGAGGGGGATTGCAATCCCACTTTCTGAGATAGTTTCTCAGAGGAGGGAGATTTCCTTCCCTTGGAAGATTTGTTTCGAGAGATCTTGAGATCATTTCAGATCTGTGGCATCAGGCCATACTTTTCCCAACATTCCTAGCATTTTTCCAGCTAGGGAATGCATTATTTTTTGAGGCAGCTTCAGTAGGAGGTCTTGGGGTTTCTTTGCAGTGTTTCCTTGTGATTGAAGGGTTCATCCTTTCATGGGAGGAGACCTTGAGGAGATATATAACAGATCTATTATTCTTCAACCTTATACACTCTTATATATCATGTTGCAGTGATTATTCAATTTATTTCTGAAGATCACCATTCTATTTTGAGTGTATGACAAGAAACCCTTGTTGGGTTCTCTTGTATTTTGTATAAGGAGACTAGATATCAGCTCTTAAGCATTATTGATTAATATATGAGTAGATATAATTGTTCTCCTAATTTCAGATTTGAAACCCTCATAATACTGCGCAGTCTCTTTCATGTAATATTTATGTGTAGCAGTGTATTGGGGTTTTAGTGATTTCCAGTTACACTAGGTGTGGGAGGTCTATTTACCTCACCTAGTTTCTTTTGTTTCTGATCTCCTCTTTGATTTAGATGATAGAGGGACGTATCTAATGGATCCAAGTGATGGTTTACATTTTTATTGCATACAGTTCTGGAAATGAATTTTTTTTGTGAATGCATTGCTGAGCAACCCATTTTTGGAATATTGTAAGATATTCCCACTACTGCTTATTTTCTGTATATCTGGATACTACATGCTTTCAGCACGATTTCCATGGTTTTGGTACAAGACGATGATGAAGGTTATGAGCATGTTATTTATTACTTGTCTCATAAGCTTCTCGACCCTGAAACATGTTATGCCCACGTCGAGAAGTTAGCATTGGCCGCTGTTCAAGCTATTCAACGTTTTCGTCATTATATTATTTTGCGTACAGTAACAGTGATTTATGAATGAAACCCCATGACCTACATATTGTCTCGAAAATTGCTGGGGGTCAAATAATCAAAGTGGAATTTCATCCTCCAAGAGTAATAGTCGCGCTAATGGGCGTGCCCTAGTGTTAAAAATCAAGCGGTTGGCACGACTCCGTGCCCAAAACCTGTGCCAACCTTGAAGCCCTAATTTTTACATTTTCTCCCCAAAAATTCGAAATTGACAATTTCAGGAAGCAAGAAATGACTTAAAATGACAAGAGGGATCACATCTCTTACCTGGAGTTGACGGATTTGCGATTGATCTGCTGGATTGGTTGGTATCATCACTACAAGATTGCACAGTAAAATGAGTAACTATTGCTCCACAAGAGGTAAAAAGTGAAAAGTAATTATTTTTACCATTTTTGGCTATAACTTTTTCACAACCCTAATTAGGTTTTAAGGCAATTTTTTCGATTATTTTATTCTATTATTTTTTAGAAATGGGTTTTACACATGTCTCTTGTGCAGCAACAGGTTTTTCATGCGACAATGATGAAGTAATGAGTTATATTTTGTACTTTTTCGGGCTCAGTAAAAACACGAAAAATTTACTACTGGAGTCATCTTTCAGCTCTTTTCTCACTCTCTAAAAATGAAAATATTGTTGAGATTCTTGTCATTTTGAACTTGTTAAATGGCTATGAAATGATATCTACCCAGTATACGTTTAACTCTTTTTTGGGTTGGGACAGATTGTTTATGAAAAAGGAATACCTTAGCCTATCGTGACTAAGAGGTTCTCTCTAACACATTTTTCTACCATTTTGGATCTATGAGACTACCTACGAAAAGGGATTGATGGAGTTTTCTTTTTTGCCTTCTTTTCAAACTCTATAAACATGAAAAGATGTTGAGTTCTTCCTTTTTCAGACTCGTTAAACCCTGATGACATCAGACTTCGTCACCATGATGTTATTTCGAGTTTCTCCTTCCTAGGGATCGTAAAATGTACTAGGTTGGATTTGTCCAAAGGAAAAACTTATAGCACAAGCATATGCTATCCCCTCAATCTTGCTTTAAAAAAATAATTGGGGTACTCACCAGAAATGGTGGGGGAAAATGGAACCAATTTTTAGTTATGTTGGCAGTATGTCACTCTTGAACATGGCACTTGTCTGCATTTGTGTCAGATTGGGGACATCTCATTTTGTCATTTTTTCCTTCATGGGTTTGGGTGATCTATTTTGACCTCTTAGCTACTCTTTTCCACATCTTCATGACCTCATATCCTTTGATGTAAAATACTACCAAATCCAGTATCATGATGTTGATATGTTCAAGAGAAGTTTGCCTCTGTAGTTGTCAACCATCCTCTGATTTCCTGTTGGTCCTGATCCACTTTCATCATGTTCCTCTGTCTCGTGTCGATGATGTAGGAAACCTTATGGCCCTCCTTCAACCAGGTCACTTCCTATCGAATTTAGCTCATTATCCAGGAATTTGATCTAGAGACTCCCTTATAGTACCTTGGAGCCTGCATGCCTCAATGGTAGGTTTTTTGCATTCCACACAAGGTTCACATCATTGGCCTTCGATCGAGTGATTCTACGGATGTTCGATGTCAAACCCTTTTTCACATTTCGTAGATTGTACCTTTTGTAACTTGAGGGCCATCATCATTATTTGTGGTTTCTCTAGCGTCTGTTAACAAATTTCATCATTGGATGGTAATCAAACAATTTTCCTTCATGTTCGACTTTAGCTCATACATTCGCATGCTTGAAATTGTACTTGTTCAGGTTGAGATGGAGCGCAAGTCCCTGGGTTTTGTATGATAAACTCCAGGCTGTGGATTTTTTTTGTTCATTATGACTTATTGCATGACTCTCTTGATTGGATGGTTGCGACCATACTTGAGTCTATTTATTGATCCTTCCTGCTGGATGGATGTGTCCATTCCTCGGATCTCAGTTTTTATATACTCATTTATGGATGGCTGCGCCCATGCCACATGATTTATGTATCACATATATTAGTTGTATTTGTAATTGTATGTCTTTTGACAATGGTGTTTGGTTCGAACTCATTCTCATAAAGCATTTCACCCCTCTCTCTCTCTTGAACTTCATGCTTTAGGGGGCATCTGTTACACAACATTTTGTCACTGTCCCTACAATCCCCAAATCGCACATTGGAGGTTTTTTTTTGTGACCAATAAGTAGTGTCACGCTTTTAAAATACCATCCTTTCATAACTTTTGATGAGAGCAACATTCTTCTTGTTGACATTTTCCTAAGCAGAGTTGTGAAAATCCCTATTTTTGCCTTGGCGCGAGTAGCCCGTTACACCCTTGCGTCGACCAGGAAATTTAAAACTGATCCCACACAAGGCGGCGATCTGTGCTAGTTAGACACCCATGCTAGGCTATTTATGGAATTTTTAAAAAAAATAGAGGCAGAGGTTCCATTCCAACCACCTCGGGGATGAGTCATTGGAAGTGGTTGAACTGAAACAGCCATAGACTCCTTCCTTTAGTTAGTAGTTTCCACCTCCCTTAGAACTCTCCTAAAGGATGGGACTCCCTCCCACCTTTGTAGGGATCCCAACCTCCTCTCTTTCCTCTATATAAGAAACTATCTCTTTCAGTAGAAGCTAGTTGAATGGTTGAATAACTGAACTAGGAGAATTATACTATAGCTAAGCTATTAGAGAAGATAGAGTCAGAAATATTTTGTTGAGGAGCTCGAGTCGATGACTTCTGAGAGAGCTTGAGTCTGAATTCCCTAGCCAACAGTTGAGATGCGCTTCGTCTAAACCCCACTGGAGGAGACTATGACGTCAAATCATCAGTTGTACTCTTCCTTCTACTCATCAATATACATGACTATTGTTTGGTTCCACTGTTGTGTTATGATGTTTATTTGATGCGATATTTTTATCCCTCTTTAACTGGCTAATAGTTGTGAATGAAACTATTATTTTATATGTTTTTCTTGTTCTTTGTCCTATGTACAGGTATCTAAGCCTGACAACGAATAGATCGTGACTTGACAAGGCAGGAGCGAGAGGCCATTACTATTTCTGCAAAATCGACAGTGTTAGATTCAAGGTAGGTCAATCTACCATGTCTTTTGTTCATTCATTAACTAGGAAGAAACACTTTAGCATTTCCTTTTGTTACTAGACCCACCCTAGGGCTAGAGGGATCATCTCTATCTGCAGAGAGGATTTACCTTCATAAAAAATTAATGATTCCACTGAGGATATCATCGTCTATCTCCAAACTTCATCTTTTAGATCTGAGTTGACAAATGATGCTCACTGACGCATCTGCCATCAGTCACAACCTTATCGTATAGTTGGATATACTCTCTATCGTATTGGAGTCGATTCCATAATCCGGCGATGTTTGACTCATGAGGAAGCCGAGAGAGTTCTGAATGATTGTCATAGTGGCACTTGTGGCTGTCACATGTCTGGTTATGCTACTGCACAGAATATTCTTCGTGCTAGTTATTTTTGGCCTTATATTTTCAAAGACTGTACTGTCGCAGTTCGTAAATGCCATGATTGCCAAATTTATCAACGCAAGATGTTTGCGCCACCTATTCCTCTTCATCCTGTCATTACCGTTGGTCCCTTTGCAAAGTGAGGCATCAATTTTATGATGTACAACCCTCACTCACCCGAGGGGCATGCTTATATTATCGTAGCCGTGGAGTACTTCACCAAATGGGCCGAAGAAATGCCTACACTTTCCGCTGACGGTAAGACAGCTGCTCAGTTCATATTCAATCACATTATTGCTCGGTTTGGTTTCCCTCAAGCCATCATTACCAATCATGGTTCCCATTTTCAGCATTATATGGTGGCAGAGTTGAATTCTAATTTGGGTCTGCGTCACGACAGCTCAACATCGTAATACCCTCAATCCAATCGCCAGGTTGAAGCTGTGAACAAAGTTCTTGTCACGATTCTTCAACGTACGATTGGGATCCACAAATAAAATTGGAATCTCATGTTATTTTTAGCTCTTTGGGCATACCAAACCTCAGTGAAGAACGCAACAAGGTTCACTCCTTTCCAGTTGGTTTATGGCCTGGAGGCTACTCTCCCAATTGAATGTGAAATACCTTCACTCAAGTTGGTTGTTGAATTACTGTCAAATAATTCACCAGAAGAAGGGCATCTCCTTTATTTAGAAAGGCTATATGAAACCCACCGCTTTGCTACTCTCGTTATCGAAGCACAGAAAAAGCGGGTCAAAAGTCATTTTGATTAGTCAGTTTCCCCTCGTTCTTTCATTGAAGGAGATCTTTTCCTCCTGTATGACCAAGATCGTGATAAGATGGGGGCAGGAAAATTCCAAACTATGTGGCATGGGCCCTACATTGTTAAACGTGTGTTACAGAATGGAGCCTATGAGCTAATTGACTATGAAGGTCATCCTCTTGAACAGCTCAAATATGGGTTGTATCTCAAAAAATATTATGGATGAGTCATTCATGCGTAATAGGTGTACATAGGTGTTGTTTTTCATTTTTGTACATGTTTTCTAGTTTGGTGTTCTTTGTGAGCATTTTCCTTCTTATTAGGTCTTGCTTATTGTGTAGATTTCTATTACCCCTTATGTTAGTTTCGTTGATGGTGCTTCCCGTAGTACCAAAAATTTGTCTTCGGCAACCCGGGTAATTTATGATCTTGCTGGTGGGTTGATAGATCTGCAAGGTATTTGTATAAGACAAGCTACAAACAATGTCGTTGAATATAGCACTATCATTGAGCTATTAACTAAGGCAATCGACCTCGGCATATGCGCATTGCTTGTAAATCTAGATTCACAGCTTGTTGTTCTGCAACTCAATAATCATTATTCAGTTAGAAATCCACACATTCTGAGATTGTATTTACGTATTCGTTTGTTGGAAAGGAATTTTTATTTTATCACCTATCAACATATTCCTATATGAATGAACAAATTAACTGATACAGTGGCTAACATTGTATTAGATAGACATTTGCATGATTTGTAAAAGCATCATCATATGTAAAAGATCCATGTAGGGAAATAGATGTATGTATATATATCACATGTTTGCAACCATATGCATCATAACTTCAAAAAATATATGTGTGTTTCTATTACATCCTGAGACATCATGTCTCTCAAATATGCAGATAAAATAAAACCTAGGTGTCTAATCAACATGGTGCTCATGATAACATGTCACGGCCCGTATTAGCTGCCTCGACAAGCGATGAATTTGGTTGGGCACCCCTACGTATGTCTCTGGTAGGTGCGAGGAACATAATTAAAACGTGCATAATCTGGGACTCCTCGTGTGATCCCCTCCAGGTTGCACACTATCTCATATTCCTCGTTGCCCTCGCCTTGAGGGTCGAAATCACGAGGGATTCGCCTCTCTATCGGTGACATGTCGGTAGGTCTCTCTGGGCCAACATCTGCAATTACATGAATTTAATGTCAGAACATGCATAAATAAATAAAAAAATCATAATACTCATAAAACTTAAAAAATGAGTCTCACCCAAATATTCATCCCAATCTTCTCCCACTGAGAGTGGGAGGTTCAGAACATCAGTGAAGTATGTACTAGATTAGGGCTATTCCTCCATGACAATTAGTTGTTGACAGAGCCAATCAAATAATTCCGGTCTCCAGGACATATGTTGGTCACCCCCTGCCCTTGGTGTCAAAGCTGACCATCGAGCCATCCTTGGTTCTCTCGCTGGTGGTGTCGGGACTATGACCTCCTGTCGCTGAAAAATGGGTAGTCGTTCCAAGAAGAATGATACCATAATAGATCCATAACCAAATTGTTTCAGTTTGGTCTTCTTGCATTTTGTTAGTTGGCGCTTCATGTTTATGGTCACGGCCTCCACCCAGTTGTAGATGGTCGGTGCCATGCAGTCTATAGCAAGACGAAACTGTGCCTTTGTTTCTTCGTGCAGTGCTTGTGATCCCACAACTCGTGTGATGGTATGCAGTACCATGCATAGTGTCAAATTTGGGATAGTTTGTATATCAACTTTCCCACTACCTGATCCCTTCCGTGCTCCTCGACATACCCTGTCTATCACCATGGTCATGTTTTCCATGCAGGGCCGGGTGCCAGTTAGGATTGTTGTTGCACCCCTTCGCGATAATCCTGTGATGAAGTACACGTCAGAGACATCAATCTCAAGTTCTTGACCCCGAAGGATGAACTTCTCTTGATTTTCATCCCATATACTAATCAGATACTGTAGCAATTCTGGTTTGGCTCGAAGACATGGTGTTAGGAAGAATTTTTTCAAATTATAGTTTCCGAGGGCTTCCATGACTCCCTCATTTTCCATGGCTGGCTAATATTCTTCACTATGTTCCCATTATTTCCATTCAATGACCATTTTTCCTCTTTTTACCCGCAAACACACACACATGAGTGGTATTAATCAATTTTGACCCTTGAATCTGTAAACAATTGGGGTATTTGATGAGCATTTTTTGCTAGAAATGGTTTGAGCCGTTGGAGCACCCTAGTGTTAAAAATCAGGCGGTTGGAAAAAATCCGTGCCCAAAACCCGCGCCAACCGTGAAGCCCTAATTTTTACATTTCCTCCCCCAAAATTCGAAATTGACAATTGCAGGAAGCAAGAAATGACTTAAAATGACAAGAGGGATCTCAGCTCTTACCTGGAGTTGACGGATTTGTGATTGATCTGTTGGATTTTCCGCTATCGTCATCACAATATTGCACATTAAAATGAGTAACTATTGCTCCACAAGAGGTAAAAAGTGAAAAGTAATTATTTTTACCATTTTTGGCATTTTATAGTTTTTTCACAACCCTAATTAGGTTTTAAGGCATGTTTTTGGATTATTTTTTCTATTATTTTTGAGAAATGGGTTTTACACGTCTCTTGTGTAGCAACATGTTTTTCATGTGACAATGATGAAGTAACGAGTTATATTTTATAATTTTTCGGACTCAATAAAAACAAAAAAAAGTTACGACTAGAGTCATCTTTCAGCTCTTTTCTGACTCTCTAAAAATGAAAAGATTGTTGATATTTTTGTCATTTTGAACTCGTTAAATGGATGCGAAATGATATCTACCCTATATATGTTTAACCCTTTTTCGGGCTGGGACAGATTGTTTACGAAAAATGAATATCTTAGCCTATCGCGACTAAGAGGTTCTCTCAGACACAGTTTTCTACCTTTTCAGATCTGTGAGACTACCTACGAAAAGGGATTGTTGGAGTTTTCTTTTTTGCCTTCTTTTAAAACCCTATAAACATGAAAATATGCCAAATTCTTCCTTTGTCAGACTTGTTAAACCATAATGACATCGGACTTCGTCACCATGACGTTACTTCGAGTTCCTCCTTCCTAGGGCTCGTAAAATGTACTAGGTTGGATTTTTCTGAAGGAAAAACTTACAGCGCAAGAATATGCTATCCCCTTCAAGCTTGTTTTAAAAAAATAATTGGGGTACTCACCAGAAATGGTGGGGGAAAATGGAACCAAGTTTTAGTTATGTTGGAATTATGTCGCTCTTGAACATGGCACTTGTCTGCATTTGTGTCGGGTTGGGGACATCTCATTTTCCCATTTTTGCCTTCATGGGTTTCGGTGATCTCTTTTGACCTCTCATCTGCTCTTTGCCACATCATCATGACCTCAGATTCTTTGATGTCAAATACTACCAAATCTAGTATCGTGTTGTCGATATGTTCAAGAGAAGTTTGCCTCTGCAGTTGTCAACCGTCCTGTGATTTCTTGTTGGTCCTGATCCACTTTCATCATGTTCCTCTGTCTCGCTTCGATGATGTGGGAAACCTTATGGCCCTCCTTCGACCAGGCCACTTCCTGTCGATTTCAGCTCATTATCTAGGAATTTGATCTAGAGACTCCCTTCTGGCACCTTGGAGCCTGCATGCCTCAATGGCAGGTTTTTCGCATTCGATGCAAGTTTCACATCATTGGCCTTCGATCGAGTGATTCTACGGATTTTCGACGTCAAAACATTTTTCACATTCCATAGATTGTACCTTTTGTACCTTAAGGGCCATTGTCATTATTGGTGGTTTCTCTCGCGTCTGTTAACAACTTTCATCATTGGCTGGTAATAAAAAAAATTTCCTGCATGTTCGACTTCAGCTCATACATTCGCATGCTCGAAATTATACTTGTTCAGGTCGAGATGGAGTGCAAGACCCTAGGTTTTGTCTGATAAACTCCAGGCTGCAGATTTGTTTTTTTCATTATGAATTATTGCATGACTCTGTTCATTGGATGGCTACGACCATACTTGAGTCTATTTATTGATCCTTCCTACTAGATGGTTGTGTCCACACCTCAGATCTCAGTTTTTATATTCTCTATTATGGATGGTTGCGCCCATGCCACATGATTTATGTATCACAAATATCAGTTCTATTTTTAAGTTAAAGTCTTCCGACAATGGTGTTTGGTTCAAACGTGTTCTCATAAAGCATTTCACCCCTCCCTCTCTCTCTAACTTCATGCTTTAGGGGGCATCTGTTACACAACATTTTGTCACTGTCCCTGCAATCCCCAACTTGCACATTGGAGGGTTTTTTTGTGACAAATACACAGTGTCATGCTTTTCAAATACCATCCTTACATCCCTTTTGATAAGAGAAACATTCTTCTTGTTGACATTTCCCTAAGCAGAGCTGTGAAAATCCCTATTTTTTCCTTGGCGCGAGTAGCCCATTACACCCTCACGCCAACCAGAAAATTTAACACTGAGCCCGCGCTAGGTGGCGCCTTGTGCTAGTTAGACACCCGTGCCAATTTGTTTATGGATTTAAAAAAAAAATAGAGCCGGAGGTTCCATTCCAACCACCTCAAGGATGAGTCATTGGGAGTGGTTGAACTGAAACAACCATGGAATCCTTCCTTTAGTTAGTAGTTTCCACCTCCCTTGGAAATCTCCTAAAGGATAGGACTCCATCCCACCTTTGTAGGATCCCAACCTCCTCTCTTTCCTCTATATAAGAAATTATCTCTTTTAGTAGAAGCTAGATAAATGGCTGAATAGCTAAACTAGGAGAATTATACTATAGCTAAGCTATTAGAGAAGATCGATTAAGAAAGATTATGTTGAGAGAGATTGATTCAATGAATTCTGAGAGAGCTTGAGTCCGAATTCCCTGACCAACAGTTGAGACGCGCTTTGTCTAAATCCCACTGGGGGAGACTACGACGTCAAAGCATTGGTTGTACTTTTCCTTCTAATCATTAATATACATGACTACTGTTTGGTTCCATTATTGTGTTATGATGTTTATTTGATACGATATTTTTAGCCCTCTTTGACTGGGGAATAGTTGTGAATGAAACTATTCTATTATATGTTGTTCTTGTTCTTTGTCATATATACAGGTATCTAAGCATGACAGTGAATGGATCGTGACTTGCCAAGGCAAGATCAAGAGGCCATTGCTCTTTCTGCAACATTGACAGTGTTGGATTCAAGGTAGGTCAATCTACCATGTCTTTTGTTCATTCATTAACTAGGAAGAAACACTTTAGCATGTCCTTTTGTTACTAGACCCATCGTAGGGATAGAGGGATCGTCTCTGTCCGCAGAGAGGATTTACCTTCATAACAGTCTCATTTAGAGCCTAAATCTTTTCATGGGATCGTTTGAGCTTTTCCCTTGTAATCTTGTTTCTCATGGAATAATGTCTTGCCATCCTCCTCTGAAGGTCAGTGTTCCTCTTGGCCTTCTCTAGTTGACCCTCTAGGTGCAAATTAGCTCTCTCTAGCCAAGATTCTCTATCATTTCTGATCTCTATGGCAAGAAAATCACTTGGAGTGAGTTGCTCTACCAACTCTGCCTCTTCTTGTCTTTCCCGGGCTAAAGCCCTCTTCAGCCCAATGGTATTTGGCCTCTACCTAGGAAGTTCATATTCCTCATCATCACTGTCCTCGAAACTGCCCAAGGTCTCATCTAGCAAAGCCTTGGCCTTTCCGACCTCTTTCTGAGCTCTGATTTCCCTTACCTCACTGATGGCTTGCTTTGTCTTTATTTGTTGATTCTCCAACTCAAAAAAAATTCTCACATTCTTTTCGCTACCAAGATTAGCTTTAAGCTCACTAATCTTGGCATCTTTTCTTTTGATCAATATGTTTGTGATTCTCTCGTCATCCTCATCTGATTCTCTCCTCATCCTCATCATCAAGGTCAATTAGTTGAAACTCCTGCTCAATTTTATGCTTTTCCTCCTCCTCAACAGTGATAGGTTCTGTGACCTTTCCCTTGCCCTTGTCCACTTGCTTTGCTGATGAAGAAGGCATGGCCCCTTGCACATCAAGTGCAACAAACACATGCCTGTAGCCCCTCCGGTATGTCAAAGGAAATGGCTCAATGTCACTTATTTTAGTGCCATTTGTCTCAATTTTCCCATCACTGCTTGATTCTTTTTCATCATGATATCAGGGTGAAAGGTTGTGGAAAGGTGATGCGAAAGGGTCATCATGGGGTGAAGGAATGTGAGTGGGTGGAGATGTATGAACAACAGGAAGTGATGGAGAAGTGGATATGGGAGGATGAGAAGATGAAGGAATATCTTGTTGAAGATGGCCATGTGGAGAAGTGAAAACCTCATTGGCAATGAAGGTATCCCATGGAATGTTCTTCTGTTGGAGCTAGTGCATAACCACTATCTTGCTAAGTGAATGATGAAAAAGGCTCTGCATTTGCTGATTGTAGTCTGTATTTTTCACAATGTAGGCCATTTTGTCAATGCTACGGAAAATATAATATGGTATGTGTAGCATTATTACTCTAGTAAAATTCATGAGAATACGGATATGGTATGAGTAAAGGCGGGAAAACCTTCCCTCACAAGTGAAATACTTAATTATTATTTTCATTGTGGGTGCATATCTATCAAGCAGATGAGAAAAAGGAAATATGTACTTGTTGTGATCTTTATACCTAGGTTTAACGTATGGTTCAAAATAACTCATGTTTGGGTTTGCTTTCTTGAACCACTTCTCTCCCACACTAGGTATCCCTGTAGTAGCTGCAATGGCATTTGTAGACATCTCAAAGGTGACCCCAACAAGATTAACTTGTTTTTCATGCAAATTGATAATTGTAGTGGTGGATTTGTCGCACGGGTGTATGAAATCGTACCAGTTGAAAGAGTGTGTTCAAATATTTAAAGTATTAGTAGCATGCAGAAAGTGGTGGAGCTCAAAAACATAAAATTTAGTGGAAAAAGTATGCTAAAGTATGCTCTGGTTAAACTAAAACTAAAACACAAATACAGAATCTATCAAAAAGAGTCAAAACGATAATAATATCAATGAAAGCTCAAATTCCTCTTCTTATTAAACATTTGAAATGGAGAAAAAATTTTATCCACTTGCAAAGGGCACCTAGGCAATGGCTCTAGGTCCTAATGCAAGGATGTTGCCTTCCAAGCTCTGCCTCTAATGTAGTCTCCCTCTCTCTCTCTAGCATGGTGGACTAGGACTGTTGGGTGGCCAACGATCGAGTCCTATTCAGCTCTAGCTTCGGGTCACACACTCCTGGTGTTTCTTGGGAAACTTTGGCCAGCATAACAGTGTGATCAACATTTCTTCATCTCTTGGTGGCTTTATATAGGGGAGTTTCAAATCATCCTTCCTTCTCTTGGAACATGATGGATGGTGACCCAAGGGAGAGGTATGATTCCATTGTGTGATTCACATATTCCTTTGTGTGCTCACATGATGTCTAGGGAGGTGCTGGTGGCTGTCCTTAGGCAGCTTCATATAAGGAGTAATTCTCCTTTGCTTGGTGTGGTCCAGGAAAGTGAGATTTTTCCATTTCCAGGAATGCATGCTTATCGGGAAAAAAAAAGCACGTAGAAGGCGCTCTTCTTGAAGGATTAAGCACACAATCCAGCATTTATGACTAGTTCAAATCTAATTTTCTCAAAACCTTAGAGATTTTAAATAATTTCTTGATTCCATAATGTGTTCATGCCTTGTAAATCCTTAGGCTTGAAATTAATTAATGCCATCTTCTGTTGTACGATTTTCCATTGTTAACAGTTTCCCCCTAATGTGTGAGGTCTAGGAAGAATTGTATAGCCGAAATACATTATAGTTTCTTTTATGTATCATGCACAGAGAGAGAGAGAGAGGCCTACGTGAATCTTGGAATTGACAACACCTTGCACCGTTTCCTAGATGACCATGGCCTAAGGGGCCCCTGCAAGAAAACAAAATATACAACATATATACAAAATTTCAACGAGGCGGGCATGTCCCATGCTCATGATGCTATGGCTAGTTAAACAAAATTGACATATACATGTGTTGTCTCTGTCACTATTGTGGTAGTGATGCTGATATTTGTTAACAACGAATGCTGACACCCTCAGCGGTGTTTTTTCTTTGATGATAGGTGGAATGTGGTACCCATATGCGTAAAATGAATACGTGCTGGTTGGGACCTCCCCGTGTAAGCATTGTTAACAGAGATGCCTATGGAGGCATGGGTCTTCAATGGATCTGATCAAAGTGAAATGGTTGTAAGGTACGATACCATCATGACATGAAAGATTTTGCTGTAGTCGAATTTCAGGAGGATCGATGACATTTGTGGACAATGATGTCTCCCATAGTGCCACCTAAGGATACCCCTTTTGCCTGGGGAGGGGTGATCCAAGGTATCGCTTCCTTTTTGGAAAAGAGGTGTCGAGGTTGACAAAAAGGAAGCCTTAACCGAACCATGGGTCGCCGACCTAAGGGGTTGAGGACCTAGATGTGATGGGTTTAACATAGGCATGTTGGTGAGAGGTGACTGAAAACAGATGATGGGGATTCAGTGGCCCGAGGTCAGAGTATATTTTAGCAGCTTGGCAGCAGTCATGGGTATTTTTGAAGGGAAAATCCCTGGAGTCAGTAGGACTTCTAGGGCGGGTGTGAATGGGCTTTGAATGTCATGATGGTGCATGTGTGGGGGTGAAATAATCAGACCAAGGGGGATGAGGGACTGCTGCCATGGGGGAAAAGATGACATATGAGGAAAAAGAGGCGAAGGGTATCATTGGTGGTATTTGTACACTTAACAAAAGAATAAAATAATGAGGTTTGGTTTGTACAAAACATAGAGACGGGTACCCCAAAACATGAAAGGGTTCACTCGTTGAAGGTGTGAGGATGGTGTTTTTCTGGGGGCGGGGATCCCATTGGTTGGTCTCATCTGCAGGGTTGATGAAGCAGATGAAGAAGTGTCGCAGATGGGATTATGCTGATGGAGGTATGGTGGGCCAAATTCGATGCGCGGAGGTGGGCTTTCAATCTGCTTGTACAACCTGATCATCTAGGAAGGGGGTTTGAGTTTGAATGGTAAAATTCACCTTATGCATGATGAATGGATGGGCATGAGGCACTACCCGGACTGAAATGTTATGGCCATGGTTTCACTTGAGATGTGATATATGGTCTACTTTGGGTGACGAGCACCATGGAGGGAAGGCTCTACTGACCAACGCAGATGTTTATCATGTGCAGGGTGAGGTGATGATAAATGCGGTCGAGTATGAGGACCCTATAGTTTATTTCTGATGGAGAAATGATGTCAGGATATGTAGAGTTTTCTAGGATTATAATGTTGGGGGTAGAATGATACCTGCTCTGAGATTTTCAGCGGATGGTGTTGTAAGTGGGATGTGGGTTCTTCCTGCAAAAACAACTACCTCAAGTGAAAGCATCTTCTTTATAAAATATTATTGAAAGTCATGAGCTTTAAAAAAGAAGATGAGAGAGGGCATACCTGCTGACATTGAAAATTTTATTTTTTCAGGAGTGCGAATGTGTGGCATCACCTCTGTTCCCTTGGGAGCTGTTACTTGGCACCTAGTTTTAATTTCAGTTGTGGTTGCCCCCAGACTGAGATCGTGGGGGGGTGTTACCAGTTACTTTCCCTCGTCCAAGATCTCTCCTAATACCGATTACTACTTCTTAGGTGACCTTAGGTCAAAGACTCGACCAAGCCGTCTGCAGTAATCGATGCACTTGATAACTCAAGAGGATGAGGCGACCAGGTTTCCCTGTCCCTTGTTGGTGCATGGTGGCTTGGGGAATGGTGGGTATAGTGCCCATAGGTGCCACAGAGAGAGAATGCATGATTGGTATGCAACAGTTTGCCTTTACCTTTGGTGGTAGGTTCCTTTTTATGAGAATGCGATGTCGAGATGTCTGCTTCGGAGCCGAGGAGTGGTTTTAACTTGTCTAACTTTGGACATATGTGGGTAGGGTGGCCTATAACATCACATACGACACAAACTGGTGAATCCCTTTAAATGGCGGGGGTAGCTATCTTCTTTCCTTTGTTTGTGGTTTGCTTGGTCGTGATAACCGGTTTCGCAATAGGGAATTCCTTTGTGGGGGCGGTCGTGACCATTTCTTGGGTTGGTTGAGGCTCCTCAGGGCTGAGGGGATTTAATCCTGTGGCAATAACGTTGGTGGCTCCTGTTCTAGAAGGGGTAACAAGGTACCAAACTGGGAATGCAAACGATATTTTCGGTAACACCAGTGTTGCCAAAACCTGTGTAATATTCCCAAATTTTCACATCATATTTGGAATATTAGATTCCTTTATTTTCTTAATGAATTAAGTAAATAAAGGGTGGAGGGACCCAAAAACCCCAAAGATGAATAAGATCAAATTTTTGTGTGTGAAAGTGGACTAATTAAGACTAGATCTGCAAAATGAGGTAGCTGAGAAACTACTAATGTGAATGAGATCTAAGATCATGTCTCATTTAATGAGAAATATCATGGAGGGTTGATTCAGTCAACTAAGATCTTGAAGATGTCAAACAAAGGATCATTTAACATTCATGATCAAGTGATGCAAGATGTTGTGCAAATGAAGAACACATGATGGAGGAGGTGTAAATTTCACCTAGACTTGTTGGTTGATTTGGTCAAATAGCTCAGTCCCACTTGGAGGATCTTGTCCACATGTGGCTGCGCAATTGAGATTAGGGCCAAGGCTTGGGAAGGCTCAAAAATTATAAAGGATATGAAGGAAAGGGTGAAAGGCATCTTGGATTATTTGATGTATGATCTTTTAGATCTGGAATTTTCAAGTGACATTCCACTGCATTCTTGGGCTGTTTAGCAGAAATTGCAGGTGTTGTTTAGCACAAGGTGTTCTCGGGCGGGAATCCCACCTCTTTCCTGAATAGATTTGGAGAGAGGATTGCTCTTCATTCTATATCAGGAATTGGTGCCACATCTCTTCTCTACTTTCTGCAGAACATTCATATTTAGAAATCTGTAGATTTCTGAAGATCAGTTTGGAAGGTGGAAGTTGTCTTCAGTACTTCAGCTGGAGAATAAAGTGAGGGATTATTCCCATCACTTGGGCTTATATATCATCTCTCCCCGAGCCACATTTCAGATCTGGCATTAGGCAAAAATTTATTGACCTCCCAACAACAATACTTCATTCAGGAATTACGATGTCTACATTGTAGATCAAAAGGGAGGAAGGAAGTTGCTATTATTTTAGCTAGAAATTATGTGAGGGATCATTCCCTCACATTTCCATCAATCTTACCATCATCCTGGAGTCTATTGCAGCATATTTCAGCAGGAAAAAGGCCTCTCTTTCCCTCACATTGCAGTTTCTAGAGGCAGTTGTGTTGCAGCAGTTGCAATCATCATTAGAGGATTGAGAAGCTAGATCTAGAGCTTCTAGCTCATAGATCTAAAGAAGGGATAAAACCTTCAAGCATAGATCTAATATGATATCACATTTCAACCATCTATTTGTCAGATCTAGCTTCATATCTCTATTTCCCAGCAGATCAAGGATCAAATCCTAGGGAGGTGATTTTCCAAAGTTGCAGATCTGGAAAATCCTTTCTGGGTTATCTTGGGAATCCATCACATTGGCCAAATCTTTAATCTTGGCATCATCTAAGCTCCAGTTTTGAGTAGATCTACATTTCCCTTTTCAACCTACAACTATATATTCATATTCTGTTGAAGGGACGGTGCAGTATTTATTGCAAAGCCTCTCCAGTTACGTTGTACTTGTTGCATACATGTTTTCAGGGTGATCCTAGCTCATCTTCTTGGCTAAATCTATCTATATTCTGTATTTGTGTAACTAAATCATCTCTAATATAATAAAATGGCTTAGATTTTATGTAAATTCTGATGTTGTCTTAAGATTTATTGTTTATCTTGCTGTAAGTTCTTACATTGTGTGAAGTATTACTGCATTCTCCCTTTTGGGATATTACAACCTGTTGGGAGATGAAGCCATATGGGGGGTAGAGGAAAGGGATTTGGGAGGCAGCGTAGGCTATAAAGGCTGCCATGGCCGATGCCTCCATGTCGTTACTGCTTGAGTCTATGTCCTAGCTAACCTCGGTGCTTGATGTGGACATCATGCACACTGAGGCCCTTGTGGCATCGGGTGATACCTCAGGGATAATGGGAGGATCTCCTAGGAATGACCCTAGGACGGACGACGGTTTGAATTGGCCAGGGCCATATTCTTGGTACCATGAAAGACCATCTGCGGCTGTATCTACATAGGGTAGAATTACATCCGTGTTGGTTAAGGGATGCTTTTTACTGTGTGTCAGCTCGTCTACAGTATTGATATGATCCTCGTGGGGGAACATCATAATGCGGAAGACGAAGGAGGCTATGGCGGACATGACATACATATAACTCCACCCAAGGAGTATACTGTAATCCAAGTGAGCGTCCAATATTTCAATGTCTATGTGCACCGTCTTGTTGGCTAAACAGACTGGGACATTTTGGTAGAGGCCAATGGATGTCAAGGGACGGCCGTCGTAGGCTCAAAGCGTTATGACTGAGGGTTTTAGTTCGGGAGAACCCAACTTCTGCCAAACATTTTTCGACATGATGCATGTCGATGCACCCTCATCTATGACACATCGGTGAATAGTGATATTTTGTGCTGATACTGGTATCTAGAATGTGACCATGGAAGGAAGCCTAGGGGTGGCTTTTTCTAAGTCAAAATCCATCATGCACGTATCGACACGGTTGATAATGCCTAATGGGGAAAGTAGAGCTTTCCCTTGTTTTGGGCACGACTACAGTACTTCCAATGCAGACATCACAGCGGGTGAATGAGCTAAATCGTCCACAATGCTATAATTATGGGTCTCTTTGGAGTAGTTACCTTCTCGCATATTAGGTCCCTTTTCCATATTTGGAAATGGTTCTATAGGCATATTTGAAATGGTAAAAGGTGCATTCGGCGCACTACTACTAGCGCTTGACGTAGTGAAGTCTGGTGGGGTGTTGTAACTAAGATTTCATGTTTGGAAAAACATTTCTTCCCCAGTCATGTAAATTTCATGGCTATTTTTCCTAGAATCATCTGGGTATTTTTGCTGAGTGCTGACCGTCCCTTGGTAGGGGAAAGGTTCTTTCATAACAGCAGGTTGCTCGGAAGATCCTCCTTGTCCTTGGTTACTCTGAAGCTTTTTTAGCTTAGGGAGATTGGGACAGTGGTGAGTGTTAGCTCCCCATAATTCTCTATATTGATTGAGATACAAATGGATAGGGGTAACATCAAACCAAGCTTTAGAATCCAAGGACCTAGCCTTCCTAGATTCAGAGAGGGATCTCTCTAGTAGGTGCAAAGATGTGAATTTGTTTGCTGATTAGGGTTTATTTTAGGCTAGATGTTAAGTGTAGGGTAATTTGATTATTTTTGGTTGGGTATGATGCTCGGATAGATTAGGTAGAAAACAAGGAAGATTTTTGAGTCATTGGGCAATGGAGTCTAAAAAGGTCAAGGTAAGTTCATCAATGGTTTTAAGAGTATTTGCAGGGAAATTTTAACTTCGTTGGTGGATCTTTAAGGTTGTGAAGGATCATGAGATGGACATTAAGCTTGAGAAAAAAAAGCTAATAAAGGGCAGAACAGAATCCTTTATATACTTTTAAACTGAGGGAGTTAGAAGATTTATAAGCACAGAAAGAGAATCAAAGGAATAAGAAAAACCTAATCCATTTGATTTCAAACTGAAAGTAGATAATCATCCAAGACAAACATTCAAATGAAATATAGAAAGGCAAGAAAATTATTTAACTTTCATAAATTTCATCATCAAAAGTAGAAAATATTTAAGATGCACAAATAACTATAAAAATAGAAGGAGAGAAAACCCTGAACATCTAAAGTTACAGCTATGAAGGTTCCTTGAAACAATTTTAGGTAAGTAAAGGCAAAGAGCATGATTGAAACAAACTTCTTTGATAAACCTAGGCAAAGATGATTTAAAGAGATGATTCCAAGAATAGAGTATTTAGTGGCAAAAAATGTGCAGGGCTAGCCATGAATCATGTTGAAACCAACTGATCTAAACCATTCAAGAAATATACAAGAATAATAAATCCTTAGAGAGGAAAAAGATGAATTCTCTAATATATCCTAGCAGAAGAAAACATTAAGGTAGTGAAGGAAAAAAACAGACCTAAGGTGCCATTAGCAAACATGTCTTAGTCTAAATTATTTGTCCTAATGCAACGTAGAAAGATGGAAACATATAAACTAGAAAACATGAACAAAAGAAAAATTCACCATCAACTAGGCTTATGGATCCTGCAAACAGTCCTCCTCCATCAACAAACAAATTAGGTCATGCATGAGCTCCAAGACATCAAATTATCATCAAAAACTCCAAGAGACTATGTATTGCTCTAGAATAAGTCATAAAAATCCAAAAAATACATAAGAGCCTCATGCTCTTTTTATGGAACAAGTGAGGAGGTGGAAACTCTAAGAGGCTTCCAAAAACCCTAATTTAGCCATAAATGTCATAAATGTGCTTAATGACCATGCAAGGCCCAAGACACAGAATAGATAAGATAATAAATTAAAAACATAAAAACATAACTCCATAATCAAATCATGATTTATTTGTCCAAGAAAATATTAAAAAACCAATTTTTCATTAATCAGTGTCTTTTGTTGACTTTTTGGCAAAAGGCTGTCTATGTGCGTACCACCCTTTCAACAGAAAATAGGGTCTGTTGTGGCTGCATTTTAGACCCATTCCCGACATCGGATTTGGTCCCGTGATGGCTCGTTGGAAAGTGCGATGAGTCTATTTTCCAAAAATACTTGATTTGTGCTTAATGGATGCCATTTACCTGCTCAAAAATCGAATCTCCCATGAGTTATTTGTGCGCAGCACTTGGCCTAAAAAGGAGGCAAAAAGGTCAATTTTGAGGTTTTGTTTGACCTTTTGAGGGGGAACAAATGCTCCAATTGACCTGAAATTTTTTGGGTAGAATTTTTGTGATGTGAAAAATCCAAAAATGTAAACTTCAATAGCTAAGGATGCCCCAATTTTTTGCGTATCACCTAGGGTTTTGCGCTCTTAGGGGTCAAAATTTGGAAAAAAAAGTTTCTGAATTTTCCTAAAAATTGGTGTGTAGACCCCTCAAGGGGTTTTAGATACTTGCTAAGAAGCATCAGCCAAGATCCCAAGGTTTTCATGCACTTTGGTCCTTTTTAGCTCTTCTAGCTCTATGAGGGCTTGCTTCAGTTTGGAATTAGCAAGCATGTTCTTCCTTGCATAGTGTTTGACCATTTTATTTTGTAAAGAAAGGCCCCTCTTCACCTCTTTGAAATGCTCGTGCTCTTCTTTATAATAGTAAATAATTATTTGTGCCCTCTCAAAGTCCTTTTCCCATTCTTGAAGCTGGGCATCTTTCTCTAAGAGGAGCAACTTAGTACTCATCTCTTGGTCCTCATTGTAACTGTCTAGATTAACAAAAAGAGGCCCTTGAGAAGTCTACTTGATCCTTTTTCTCCTTCTAACTTGTATCTTCTGCTCAAAATTTTCCATTTTTTCCTTTCCCTTGTCCATTTTTTTGGCAGTTTGAGAGGAGATGGCCCTTTGCCTTTTAGAGGCAGCAAACACATCTCTTCTCCCTCTGTCATAAGTGTATGTGAGAGGGGCAACAATGTATGTTTTGGATGTAGTGCTATCATCACTTTGATCCTCTGATTGATTGACATCTTCTGCACTTGGCTCACTTTGATTTTACTTGTCCTCCATGGACTGATTTTTTTCAAGACAGTCATGACAGTTGTCATGACTTTCATGACTCTTTCCTTGAGTGTCTTGGGCACTTTGATGGCTATCAATTTCATCTTTATTTTTATCTAAACGCTGCCTCCGACCTGCTGATTTCCTCCTTAGACATGGTGAATGGTCTAAAACAACATTATTTTTAGGTTCGTGAGGGCCTTTAGGTTTATGGAGGGAAATTGAGTGATGTGCGGGAAAACTTTCAGCAAATGAGGGAAAGATGAAGCAATCAGAGAATGTTTTTAGAGTCCAGAGGTAGGTTGGCTTGTACTAAACGTTTACACCTATGACAACTCTCAAATTTGCAAAATCTGCCCTAGAAGGTCAATAATTGGATTTTCATGCAGATTATGGTTTGGTCACATTATGTTTTTTAATGTTCTCCTTGATTATGAAAATAACACTCGGAAGGTGAGGAAAAAAGGACCACCAACCTTGCTTGACTAATGCAGGAGTTTTGGAGGCAAAGATTTCGACTTAGGAAAATTTTGAGCAATTTTGTCAAAAATATTTCTATGTGCAGTACCTACTCAGGTGCGTAGCACAGTGTTATTTAACACTGCACCTGCCTCCTCTGTGCGCAGCGCTGGGCTCCAGGTGTGTAGCGCCTTTGCCGGTGCGTAGTGCCCATTCGCAGAGGGTGTTTGGAGGCCTTCTCGGTCTCATAATGAGCTCAGTGATAGCTCATTGGAAATATTGACTTGTATAATTTTCAAATATACAATGATTTTCCTATTTGGAGTTGATTTTCCCAGTCAAAAGTTAATGTTCCCAAGACTGGTCAAAACGTTCTGAATGATGGTGCAAAAATGCATAGTTCTGGTGCAGACCACCTTTGGATGACTTCCTCTATTCCAAATTGAGCTCATGATAGCTCATTGGAGATATATTGAAGTCTAGTTGCCATTTTATGCATTAATAAAGTCATTTGGACACTCCAGCTATGAGAGAAACTAATTTTCCCAAGGTCACTCCAGAAGTGCAAAATTTCTCCTGTGACACCTGTATTTTTGACATTGATATTAAAACATGATACCTGTCTAAAACCGGAAGGAGGTTTTTCTTCTTGGCCCTATGGTGGAAAAAAAACTCTCTCATGTTTTACAAATTCATATCTTTTTGGACAAAAACACAATTTGAAGCAAAACTAGCCCTAGGTGTGACACATGGCTTGTCTCTTGGAATGAATTCTCGGAAAATGATGGATGCATGATGTTTATGAGCTGGTATAGACTTATTCTTTATTACACGATCTATCAAATGAATCCTTTTATCTTGTTCCTCCTTTTCATATCAAACCCTAGCTTAGTTGGAAGAGGAAACTAGGGTTTGGTGTAGGGGATTTAGGACTCCCTTGCAGAGGGAGGGGAATGAAGGGGTTAAGGGTTGTCTAAATTCTTGGGGAAATTTTGGGGAATAGGGATAGATGTTAGGGAGTAGGGGAAAGTGTAATTTCAAGAATTGAGTGAGGGGAAGGGGTCCAAAAGGGAAAAACATGGGCCTAGTCTTAAAAAGTGTCAAAATGTGGCCATAGAAAAGGTTTTTTTAGAAAAATGATGGGTTTGAGGGATAGGAGTGATGGGAAGAATTTATGAAGATCAGTTAAGGATAGGAGGAGGTGTAAGAGCATCAAGATACAAGCCTTGTTGATTTTTAACCATGGAGGTTACGAAAAGCAAGAAAAATGCCCTTGAAAACCCTAGACAGACAATGGAGGAGTTAGGTAAAACAAAAATAGAGGGTTGAGACGAAAGGTGACACAACAAAGACAAAATGAATGACATGAGCCCATTATGGGTCTTCTGGGATGGGTGAGCGGAGAATTGACATGATGGAATGATGAAATAGTGAAAAATTTATCCTAAGGATAATGAAGGCAGTGAGATTTCTAAAACTCACAGTTTTCATGAAATTTGTTACTAGAAATCTAGGATAAGTATTTAGTCATCCATACAAAGCAAAAATTACTGATGACTAACAGTGGCTCCACTTGGGGAGGGCAGCTCCTTTTTTGGAGGTGTCCAGAACCTCAGAGTTCAGATCTTTGAGCTTTGAAGACCAGTGCCTTACTTGCACTTTATAAATCTTTCTTTCTTCATTTGATGTTGTTTTTTTGAAGCTATGATCTCACAATATGAAAAGACATGTTTGCTTCAATCTCTTTCCTACCTACCCATCTTACTTGGCCTAACATTTTTTCTTCACTTGGGTGCACTTGGATTTGCAAACCCTCAACATTTTTATTTTTGAAAACACAAATCAAACTATCTAATTGTACCCTTATTTATTCCAAGAGTTCATATTAGGCTAATGAACTCTCTTATTCTCTACCTAGTCTAATCATTTGTCAAGATTAAGCTGTTTGACAAACTTCATTCTCTAAGATATAAACATGAAATTGAAAGCATGGTTTAAATCAGGATTAGGCAATCTGACTTACCATTAGTTGTGGCATAAGAACAAGCTGCACACAAACATTATTTTGAAAAAAATTAAAAGTAGAAAGATAAGGGCCGGGATATATCATTTGTTATGCATCCCATCTTCCTCTTTGGTTCTATTTTGAGCATGTGGAACCAATATATTTCATTCCCTAATCTATCCCTTTTTTACAAGTCAAGTTTGAATGATTTAACAAGCTCTCTTTCACTAACTTATCAGAAATAAATTGAAAACATGTTCAGCCATGATTAGGCTAGATGATTGAACAAGACTTTTTGGCACAAGTAGTGGCATTTAGCCTTGCACACTTTCAGCATCACTCTTTTTTAGGTATGGGGTTGTACCACTTTTCAAATCTGCCCTCTTTTTCTACCTTTCTTTGTTTTTTTGTTTGTTTCATTTTTTCCAAAAAATATAGAACTAAAAATATGCTCACAAGGCTGAGCTTATTTTGCATATCTATCTATATATCCTAATCTAACCTATACATAATATACATTCATTTGGTGAAATCTCTTTTCCAACACAACCAATCAAGCAGATGATTCCATGAGGGATTTTGTTTCAACTCTTTGAGAGTGCTGAAGAAATAAAAATGCCACTTCCACCTTACTTGTTTTCGAACAGTATTGCCTAACATTTTTTTCACACTTTGCAACAAACTATTCTTGGCAAAACTCACTCCTCCTTTATATTTCTCAAGGAAAAAAACAAATGGATCTTGGAATAGTACCTGATCTAGAGGATTTAAGACATAATCTCCATTCAAGACTACTCTTTCTTCCACTTGGCTATGCTTGGTACTCTTTTGGGAAAGAAACTCCACTTCTTCCTGATGATCATATGAATTGGTAGATTCATCATACGTGACAATGTTATCCTCTAAAAAACCTGATGTGCTTTGATAGAGTGGGCTAAAATATGTGTGAAAACCATCATGTTGATGAGCAGGAGCATTCTTAGGTGATAAATCTTCTTGAGAAAAAGGTGCAACAACTCTTATGTGACTCTAAATTTCCAAGCCTTCATCTACAATTTGAATTTAAATGGGACTTGGTGGCTGAAAATATGAAGCTGAACAAGATTCCGTGTCCCAAATGATTTCATCAACCATTTCAGGAAAAGTTTTTTCACTTAAACTTGCTCAAGAAGTTCTTTTTCTTCTCCAATTTCAGCATCAAAACTGAAATACTGTTGACTCCCAATCACATGAAATTTATTGCTGATGGGCTGATATGAAATGGAAAAAAGGGTTAGAGATCCTTCACTTACTTCTGAACTTTCAAGGCTTCCCTCATCAGTGGCATAGATGGCATGAATTGGCTTAATACTTTTTTGAAGTTGATGAAAATTATCTTCCTCCCAAAAACCAATTACTGATTGATCTACAAGTTAGTTTCTGTTTGGAGGATATCATCATTAGATTGATAAAAATTTGGAAACTCATCAAAATAAGTAGTGTCACCAATAAAACATATTGGATTATCAGTTTTTTCTTCTTTGAATTGATCTACAATTTCACTTTCTGATTTATGTTAGATGGATTTAGTAGGAGAAAGAACATCAATGTTTTGTTTACATGAAGGCTTAGAGGGTGGTTGCATGTTTAATATCTGAATTATTTCCTTTTTAGTCAAAAGAGGAGGCATTTTTTTCTTTCTTTGGATAGAAGCACAATAATTCTCTTTTTCTTGTGAAGGTTGATTTTGAGGCTGAATTTTTTCTTGAGCCTCACCTAGAAGAGATGGTGAACCATCACTTGTGCCTTCAAAGAGATCATGTGGGTTTTCTTCTATACCTTGATTGATTTCTTCCTCAACTAACTCATCTAGGTTTTCATGATAGTTAACTTGAGAATGAAATTCATGAATGATATCCAAATATTCATCACTATCTATAAGGTACTGTATGATATCCTGAGATTGATCACAACAATTTTCAACCAATGATAAATATGGGGAATTTTGTTTATAGTGCTCATAAAATGCCTTGTGTATATATTTTAAGGAAAACAAGCTACTAGGTCTTGGACTCTCATACCATTCCCTCGCCTTCCCTTCTAATGTTAGCATGAAAATATTCATAAGGTAGTCCTCATGCCATTCAGCTTTTAACCCCCATACATGGATTTGAAACTTGATGAGGTGTAACAAAGGGTCATCAGACTTTTCATCTTGAAACCTAGGGAGGTTTTTGTCCCAATATATCTAAGGCAATTTTTGTGGGAACCCAGGGATGTGATCTCTATTCATTGGATCATATCTCCTTTGTATCCTTGGATCCATTTTTGTAAATCAGAAAGGGTCACTGAATCCTTTCAACCAGTCTTAGAGTTCTCTACCAGTGGAGTCTTTAGGTCTATTGAGATTTGTGGAGTCGCTAGGTGGAAGGTTTCAACTCTATTGTACACCATCATCATGATTTTGATTGCTTAATGCATTCCCAGGGGATTTTATGAGAAATTGTGGGGTCAACAGGGTTACTGAAGACCAGTGGAGTCGCCAAGTGGATGATGTTTACTGTTTTAAGGATGTTCTTTTTGTCCACCATAAACAACTAAATACCAATCTAAGGATGTTTGTGAGTTTTCTGAGATCCAAGGAATACTTAGTTTGTCACAACTCATAAGGTCCCACCGTGATCGCCATTATGTTGGTGTGAGTGGTGGGATAAATCCACAAGATAGTATTCTTAAGGGCTCCGGAAAGGTTTAGGGAAGTCTAAGTTTGTTTTTCACTCAGTGTCCCACAGTGATCGCCATTATGTTAGGTCCCCATAATTTGCTAGATTGATTGAGATACAAATGGACAGAGCTAACATCAAACCAAGCTTTAGAATCCAAGGACCTAGCCTTCCTGGATTCAGAGAGGGATCTCTCTAGTAGGTGCAAAGATGTGAATTTGTTTGTTGATTAGGGTTGATTTTAGGCTAGATGTTAAGTGTAGGGTATTTTGATTGTTTTTGGTTGGGTATGATGCTCAGATAGATTAGGTAGAAAACAAGGAAGATTTTTAATTCATTGGGAAATGGAGTCTAACAAGGTCAAGGTAAGTTAATCAATAGTTTTAAGAGTATTTGTAGGGAAAATTTAACTTGGTTGGTGGATATTTAAGGTTGTGAAGGATCATGAGATGGACATTAAGCTTGAGAACAAAAAGCTAAAAAAGGGCAGAACAAAATCCTTTATATACTTTTAAACTGAGGGAGTTAGAAGATTTATAAGCACAGCAAGAGAATCAAAGGTATAAGCAAACCTAATCCATTTGATTTCAGACTGAAAGAAAATAATCATCTAAGACAAACATTCAAATGAAATATAGAAAGGCAAGAAACTTATTTAACTTTCATAGATTTCATCATAAAGAGCAGAAAATATTTAGGATGCCCAAATAACTATAACAATAGAAGGAGAGAAAACCTTGAACATCTAAAGTTACAGATATGAAGGTTCCTTGAAACAATTTTAGCTAAGTAAAGGTAAAGAGCATGATTTAAATAGACTTCTTTGATAAACCTAGGCAAAGATGCTTTAAAGAGATGATTCCAAGGACAAAGTATTTAGTGGAAAAAAATATGCAGGTCTAGCCATGAATCATGTTGAACCCAACTGATCTAAACCATTCAAGAAATATACAAGCATAAGAAATCCTTAGAGAGCAAACATATGAATTCTCTAATATATCCTAGCAGAAGAAAACATTAAGGAAATGAAGGAAACAAATAGACCTAAGGTTCCATTAGCAAACATGTCTTAGTCTAAATTCTTTGTCCTACTGCAACATAGAAAGATGGAAACATATGATAAAATAGAAAACATGAACAAAATAAAACTTCACCATCAACTAGGCTTATGGATCCTACAAACAGTCATCCTCCATCAACAAACAAATCAGGTCATGCATGAGCTCCAAGACATCAAATTCTCATCAAAAACTCCAAGAGACTATGTATTGCTCCAGAATAAGCCATCAAAATCCAATAAATACATAAGAACCTCATGATATATTTATGGAGCAAATGAGGAGGTGGAAACCATAAGAGGCTTCCAGAAACCCTAATTTAGCCATAAATGTCATAAATGTGCTTAATGACCATCCAAGGCCCAAAACACATAATAAATAAGACAATAAATGAAAAACATCAAAAAATAACTCCCTAAGCAAATCAGGAGTGATTTTTCCAAGAAAATATTAAAAAGCCAATTTTTCATTAATCAGTGTCTTTTGTTGACATTTTGGCAAAAGGCTGTCTCTATGCGTAGCGCCCTTTCAGCAAAAAATATGGTTTGTTGTAGCTACGTTTTGGACCCCTTCCTGGCATTGGATTTGGCCCCGTGATGGCTCGTTGGAAAGCTTGATCAGTATGATTTTCAAAAATACTTGAGGTGTGTTGAATGGATGTAATTTACCTACTCAAAAGTAAAATCACCCATGACTTCTCTGTGCACAACACCTGGCCTGAAAAGGAGGCATAAAGGTCAATTTTGAGGTGTTTTTTGACCTTTTGAGGGGGAAAAAATGCTCCAATTGAAATGAAATTTTGTGGGTAGAATGTTGGTGATGTGAAAAATCTAAAAATTTAAACTTTAGCAGCTGAGGATGCCCCAATTTGTGCGTAGCGCCTAGGGTTTTGTGCTCCTAGGGGTCAAAATTTGGAAAAAAACAAAAAGTTTCTGGATTTGCCTCAAAATTGGTGTGTAGACCCCTCAAGGGGTTTTAGATACCTAATGAGAAGCATCAGCCAAGATCCCGAGGCTTTCATGCACTTTGGGCCTTTTTAGCTCTTCTAGCTCTAGGAGGGCTTGCTTCAATTTGGCATTAGCAAGCATGCTCTTCCTTGCATAGTGTTTGACCATTTTCTTCTGTAAGGCAAGGCCCCTCTTCACCTATTTGAAATGCTTGTGCTTTTCTTTATAATAGTATATAATTCTTTTTTCCCTCTCAAGGTCCTTTCCCATTCTTGTAGCTGGGAATCTTTCTCTAAGAGGGGAAACTTAATACTCATCTCTTGGTCCTCATTGTCACTGTCTAGATCAACAAAAAGAGGCCCTTGAGAATTCTTCTTGATCCTTTTTCTCCTTCTAAGTTGTATCTTCTGCTCAAAATTTTCCATTTTTTCCTTGCCCTTGTCTAATGTTTTGGCAGTTTGAGAGGAGATGGCCCTTTGCCTTTTAGAGGCAACAAACACATCTCTTCTCCCTCTGTGATAAGTGTATGTGAGAGGGGCAGCAATGGAATTTTTGAATGTAGTGCTATCATCACTTTGATCCTTTGATTGATTAACATCTTCTGCACTTGCCTCACTTTGATTTTCTTTGTCCTCCATGTACTGATTTTTGTCAAGACAGTCATGACAGTTGTCATGACTGTCGTGACTCTTTCCTTGACTGTCTTGGGCAATTTGATGGCTGTCAATTTCATCTTTATTTTTATCTAAACTCTACCTCTGACCTGTTGATTTCTTCCTCGGACATGTTGACTGGTCTAAAAAAACAGGATTTTTAGGTTGGTGAGGGCCTTTAGGTTTATGGAGGGCAATTGAGTGATGTGTGGGAAAACATTCACCAAATGAGGGCAAGATGAAGCAATCAGAGAATGTTTTTAGAGTTCAGAGGTAGGTTGGCTTGTATTAAATGTTTTACACCTATGACAACTCTCAAATTTGCAAACTCTGCCCTAGAAGGTAAATAATTGCATTTTCATGCAGATTAGGGTTTGGTCACATTATTTCTTTTAATTTTCTCCTTGATTATGAAAATAACACTCGGAAGGTGAGGAAAAAAGGACCACCAACCTTGCTTGACTGATGCAGGAGTTTTGGAGCAAAGATTTGGACTTAGGAAAATTTTGAGCAATTTTGAAAAAAATATGTCTTTGCGCAGTGCCTGCCAAGTGCGTAGCACCTGGCTCCAGGTGCATAGTGCATTTTTGTTTAACACTGCACCTACCTCCTCTATGCTCAGCGCCAGGCTCCAGGTGCATAGCGCCTCTGCAGGTGTGTAGCGCCCATTTGCAGATGAAATGTGAAGGTTTTCTCGGTGTTGGAATGATCTCTGTGATAGCGCGTTGGAAAGCTTGACTTTTCTACTTTCCAAATATATAATTTTTTTCCTGTTTGGAGTTGATTTTCCCAACAAAATGTTTATTTTCCTAAGACTGGTAAAAAATTCTTGAATAATGGTGCAGAAATGAAGAGTGCTGGTGCAGGAAACTTTTCGGGGCCTTCCTTAACTAAAAATTGAGCTCGTGATAGCTCATTGGAAATCTCTTCAAGTCTAGTTATCTTTTGACTCATCAAGCAAGTCATTTGGACACTTCAGCTGTGAGAAAAAAATGATTTTTCCAAGGTCACTCCAACAGTGCAGAAATTCTCCGGTGACACCTTTATTTTTGGCATTGCTCCCAAACCATGATACTTGTGTAAAAACTGAAGTACATTTTTCTTCTTGGCCCTATGATGGAGAAAAAACTCTCTCAATGTTTCCAAATTCATTTCTGTTTGGTCAGAAACATGTTTTTGAAGCAAAACTTGTCGTAGGTGTGACACGTGGCTTGTCTCTTGGAATGAATTCTTGGAAAATGATGGAGGTGTGACTTTTATGAGCTGGTATATACTTATTCTTGCTGACATGATATATCAAATTAATCCTTTGATATTGTGCCTCCTTTTCATATCAAACCCTAGCTTAGTTGGAAGAGGAAATTAGGGTGTAGTGTAGGGGATTTAGGACTACCTTGCAGAGGGAGGGGAATGAAGGGGTTAAGGGTTGTCTAAATTCTTGGGGAAATTTTGTGGGATAGGGATAAATGTTTGGGAGTATGGGAAAGTGGAATTTAAATAATTGAGTGAGGGGAAGGGGTTCAAAAGGTCAAAACATAGGCCTAGACTCAAAAAGTGTTAAAATTGTGGCAATAGATTAGGTTTTGTAGAAAAATGATGATTTTGAGGGATAAGAGTGATAAGGAGTGTTTTTGAATGTATATTAAGGATAGGAGGAGGTGTAAGAGCATCAAGATACAAGCCTTATTTATTATTTAATCATGGAGGTCATGAAACCAAGAAAATTTCCCTAAAAAAACCCCAGTTTTCTTGTCTCCCTTGTTGCAAGATGCCATCATTGAGTAGCAGACCTCTTACCTTACGAATTTATTTTGTTGGTTAGCCTCTTATAACTTCTTCAAAAGTTTCAATATAGCCCATTACCTTATGTGTAGACTTTTGAAGCTGAATGGTAGTCTTTTTGGAGATGATGACCTTGAAAAAAATGAAACCCTAATTGACCTAGTGGGGATTGTTTGACCTCTCTTTGACTGAAAATTGGTTTGGAATCTTCAAGTGTAAAAACTGAGTATTGAAAAAGTGGTGTATTGAAGATCCAAAATACAATGTACTTGATTTATCTAAAGAGTCTACAGAGATAGTTTAGGGACCCTCAATGCTTGAGGGACTTGGGGATCATGGGCATGAGTTAAGCTTGTAGGAAACCCTAGGTGGAAAATGGAGTTATGGGCAAGGAAAGAACAGAGTGATGAGGTTATAGGTGGGAAAAATAGGATGTAGATGAGTGGCATAATCCTATGAGGTGTTTTTTTAGAAGTGGTAGATTGACCATGGAATGACAAAATAATAGAATAGTGAAAAATTGCTCTAAGGATAATGAAGGCAGTGAGATTTCTAGAACTCGCAATGTTCATGAATTTTGTTTCTACAAGTCGAGGATAGACATTTAGTCATCTACAAAGGAAATTTTTTTTTTTTTTGATGACTAACAGTATTTATATTTTTTGTTTGCAGATAGCAATTGAAGAAGGTGAGAAGATATGCAGCAGCCTAGAGCAAAGATTTTCTCAGAAAAATGGTTCTAGAGGAGAGAACCAAAGAGATGCGAAATACTGAGCTCCAAGGAGAGAATCTTAGTGCAGTATCGTGTAGTAGGGAGTACTTGCTACTACAGAGGTTTTGTTGTAGCTCACGGAAAGATCAGAAAGGAAATTCCACAGAGGATGTGGGTAGAATTTCTAAAGAGGAGGACTTGGTACTGATATCAAGCAACAAACTTGTTATTGAGATGAATAAATCATATGAATAGGAGGTCATAAGACTTCTGTACCTTGGGAGTCTAATGCAGGAGCATCAGACCACCGTTAATATAATTGAAATACGATGCTGTGGAAGGATAATGTGGACAACCGGTTGTAAATGGGGCTAAATACCATGAAACGAAGCTAAAAAGAGGGAAGCGATATGTCTCTAGAAGAACTGATTTATTTTAATTATTGGCCATGTAATCAAACAAAGAGATTCCATGGGTTATTGGAGCGAAATTAAGGAGAAAAACTCATGGATCTTAAATGATGCACTCCTTTTCCTTTATAAAGGAAGTTTGTATTGTATGTTTAGAGGGTAAAGAACACAATGTAGCTGCAAAGAAAAAGTGTGATTCAGGCGTGAGTGGCCTTTGCCTGTATTCGAGCTTAGAAAATAAATGAAATGTGTGTGTTTTTAAGTATCCTGGAATAATCTGGAACTTGTAGTATCTGTGTGTTGTTTTATTTCAAATTTTCAATATATATTTTTGTTCTTTCTATTAATAAATATATTGTGTGAGTAAGAGTGGAGGACAAAGTACATATGAAATTCACGTAGATGAAGAGACGAACAAAGTCGTGTGCGAGAGATAGATGGACGAGCACATATCACCTTCGGTGATTATTATGTTTATGAGTTAAGGACTTCGCAAGTTAAACAAAATATCTTGCGATTCGATGAAGGGAAGAGCCACGTGTCTTCATGGTGCATTCAACGCATATTGCATGTGATACAGGATAATCGTAACGAAGAAGAGGTAATTCTGCGAAATACCGATTTGTGATAATTTTTGGAAGATGTGATGTGATTTCAGCATCACAATACTTTGTATCAATGGTTTTAAGCTATGTGTTATATTTGCGAACATGTGATATTGTAAAAGTTCCGATGTGCGATTCGCTTCCGATTTGTCACCATGTTGTGGAACCCTAGAACCAAAGTTATGTGTGTATGCATGTTGTCTAGGAGCTATTACGATTTGTTTCTGATCAAGTATACGCTATTTGATTGCTTCCGTATGTATGTTAATAAAAACTTGAATATTTTAATCCGCTACGAGTAAAGGGAATTTATGTGGGCCATAACCCACATGTCTGCGGTGTTATCTTAAATTACAATTTCGTGCTACATCAGTTGCCAAATAAAAATTGTTATAGATAATGCTCAAGATTTCAGTAGTATTAAAATGATAGAATTCCATCAGAAATATCATATTAAATTACATCATTCTACACCTTATTATCCACATGATAATGGGTTAGCAGAATCATCAAATAAAAGTTTGATTAAATTCATTAAGAAAGTATTAGCATATCACAAAATGACTTGGGACAGTAATCTCAAATATGCAGTGTGGTAAAATAGAGTTTCACTTAAAAGATCTACTGGTAAATCTCCTTTTCAACTTGTATATGGGATTGAATTAATTTTCCCAACACAGTTAGCATTTCCATTTATGAAGTTTTTGTAGGAGTCATATGAAGAAGCCGATGATTTTTCTATGAGAATCAATAAAACCATTGAGCTAAATCAAGATAGATATGAAGTTCAACATAAAATTGAATAGTATTAAGATAAAATGAATATTTTTTTTGATAGGAAGGCTAGAGAAAGAGATTTTAGGAAAGGAGACCTAGTGCTGAGATGGGATGCCAGAAGAGAGGAAAAAGGCAAGCATGTAAATTTTGATAATTTATGGTTGGGACCTTTTAGCATTGCAAAAGTGAAGGGTAACAACACATTTATTTTACATAACCTAGAAGAACATTATTCTTCATTTCCATTCAATGGCCAATACCTTAAACACTATATTCAGTATTAAATACCTGAACTTTCATAATTGTATATTCCCAGTGTTCTTTAAAATTTCAGCATCAAAGTGTGTTTTTCACAGCAAAGACTCCATAGCCCAAGGATAAGGCACATGGATCGACAATTTTTCTACATCCCACAGGAGGAAGCAGTCCCTAGATGGAGCCATTGTTGTAATGTATTCTTACTCCTTTAGATTTTGTAATTTTATCTTTATTTCAAAAGGAAAAATAAAAATAAAAATAGAACAATAAGAAAAGTAAATAAAAAATAAAAAGAAAGAAGAAAAATGGATTTTACAATGTATATATATAATAAAATAAAAATACATATATCTCAAAGTTAGTGTGCAAGTATAAATGTTGCTTTATTTTATTATTTTATTATATTATTATAATCCTTTGTATTTATTTTAAAAAAATGGATTATTTAATTTGTAATAAGGTTGAAATGAATTTTTTGTCGGGTAGTAATACATTCATATTTTTTTTGAACATATGAGATTGGGCTTACCCAGATCAATGACCCCCGATCAATTGTGGGACCCCTAGTAGTGTCGACATTTAATAGAGGGGGGGGGGGTGGGTCTGCAAATTAGTTTTCATGATCCCACCATTGGATATGTGGAAATCCTATGTGAATTATATTAATCCCCTCGTGAAAACAATTTACCATCCATACCCCCCCCCCCCCCCTCCGCAAATCACTCTTCCGCTTTTGCCTTCCCGCCACTAGCTCCTCCACCATTTTGTCCTTCCTACAACCATATTTCCATAATAAACTACTACTATCCCTCCTTTCAAACTTTAAGATGACCATTTACATCCTCCCCACTAACTTTACTATGCATTAAAATCATACACGCCAATAATGGTTAGACTATTCCAACCGTTATCCACTCCACAATAAAGAAATTTCATCTATTCAAACCATCCATTTGTATTATGTTCGTGACTACAATTCAAAGAACGCTTCGGCAACATAAATTTCAATAGAAAATGATCTCCAATCATCATCTTCAGCCTGCAATTGTCCTGCAACCAGGTAAATTATTATCAATTATCTCAAAAACTTATTTTCCTAATGGCTTCTCACAAGGGAAAAAAAAAGGGTTACAGATAATACCCTACTACCTCATGTGATTAACCTACATGAATGATCATTAGTAGATACTCACTTTAATTACAAAGCCCATATATTAATTGGATCTATACAAACTTCACAATTGGGATCTTCAAAATTAAGAAGATTCCAATGACGAAATTTATTTTTTGAAGTCCCTATTACCTCATTTCGATTTCCCATAGACCTATCACTTTCCAAAATTCGTTTCCTGGTGTGAAGCTTGAGATCTACCTAGCCAAAGAGATGTAATAGCCCAAAATAATGAGACTTTTTCTATGTGACTTCTGAATCAATTTTCCAAGTTCTCCAACTAAATCCTAAAAAACCTTTGCATCCATTTTACACTGATGCATTAATGAAAATTTACCAAAAGCTATCATTTTCTGATAGAGCTCATATTTTTCATTATTTCTTGCATGAGAATTCTAAGTTACCCATGACCAATCCTCTCTATTCAGCTACTATGTTCCCTAAAATGTCTAGGAATTACGGGAATTTTGAGGTCTAAAATAGGCCTCCTACGGAAATTATAAAATAATAGTGGAAATAATAAAATAATATTTTATTACATCATCAAATTTTAAAGGGAAAAAAAGAAAAAACTACTTTTTCAACTCATATTTTCAACTTATCTCCCAAATTGTTTACTCACATTTCGAGCAAGAGTACTCATTGGATGCAAAATTTAATTCCTCATCCAAGGAGTATCCATGTTGCATACTTTTAATGGATCCTTCTACACAAAAAATGAGAAATACATGAAAAACGTGATTGCAATCATGTATTTTCATGTATTTCTCATTTTTCGTGTAGTAGGGTCCATCAAAAGTATGCAACATGGGTACTCCTTGGATGAGGAATTAAATTTTTCATCCAACGAGTACTCCCACTCAAAATTTTAGTAAAAACTTTGTGAGATAAGTTGAAAATACAAGTTGAAAAAGTAGTTTTATTATTTTATTATTTTTTAATTTTTTAATCCTTTTACTTAAAAAATAGCAAATCATCCCCCATCACTACAAGGAAAAGAACCTCTAGTGGAGGTTATAAAGGAGGTTTTTAGTGTTATAAAATTGGCCAAAATTGTCAAAAAAACATATGCTACCACATCCGTTTATGGTTACGGAGGTTTTGGCGAAGCTTTTAATGGAAATTCAACATAACTGAAAAAAATGGGCGGTCGGAGGTTATTACAGATGTTTTTTTCCTCGGTGCACTAATAAGGCTTTAACACACCAGTGCATACCTGTGGACGGCGCCCCGAGGTAGTCGAAGAAGAATGCACCGGGTTGTTAAGGTATAAAACAACATCGGGCATAGTGTTGGTGATACAACGCACGGGGCCGTTATAATTGGTCTTGGGATTTGAGCGGTGCCCATAGGTCGTACCAATGCCCTGGTGCGTAGACTTATAGAAACACACCAGTGCATCCTTTCACACAAATGCACCAAGCTTTATAATTGGTATCAATATTCATGTGGTGCAAATATGCCATACAAATACACCGGTGCATATAGACTCTTAAACGTCCCGGTGCGCAGTATCACACAAATGCATAGAGATTTATAATTGGTATCGGTATTCATGCGGTGCCCATAGGTCATCTAAATGCACCGGTGCGTATAGACACAAAAACGCCCCAGTGAATAGTATCACACAAACGCACTGAGATTTATAATTGGTATCTATATTCGTGCAGTGCTAATAAGTCGTAAAAAGGCACCGGTGCATAGATAGACATAAATGCACTGGAGAGCCGTACCGCACAAATGCCTCGTAAAAATTCACTGGGGCGCTTAAGAATACAAGCACACCGGTGTAAGTATACACGCACCGGTTTTAATTTTGTATTTTTTAGAAACATCGACCTGTTACAGTGTAATTATTGTGATTGTTTTAAATTAATTATTCGTCAAAAGTTGACACATCTTATAACAATATTCATATTAATTAAATTTTTATTAATGCATTTGAATGTGATTTTTGGATTAATTTGTTATATCATATCAAAATTCTTGTGGTTTTTTAAAATTCATTATTCATTAGAAGTCGGCACATATATATATCTTATAACAATATTCATATGAACTAAATTTTTATTAGTGCATTTGAGAATGACAATGGAGAATGCAATAGCGACAAAAGAGAATGCAATAGAATAAAATAAAATATTTTTTATATATATATATATATATATATATATATATATATATATATATATATATATATATGAATAAGACATTCTTTTTCATACAAAATGGGACAGTTATTAGTATCCATTTATCTTTCAATTGGGACACTATGTCCATTACATTAAAGAAAATGTCTAATTTCACAAACATTTTTCAAAAAATACAACACCTTGCTTTTATATGCAAACATAGTGATCATTATTCTTCGCTTGAACTGTTGTCACTGCTAGAGCTACTTCCATGACTTGGGTTATTTTCAGCAATGTTTTGTTCATAGTGTTGATTGTTTTCTTCTTCTTCACCTTCCATCTACAAACATAAAAATAAACTGTAATGAGTGTATATACATTGGTGAGAATAATGAAAATTGCAATATTAAATAATAAACATCAATGTAAATTAAAAAGAGATGACGTACCAATGCAACAATTGACTCATAAACTATACACATTCTTTCAAAACCATGTAACATGCCATCTTTCAAGATTTGATTTGTTGGCACATTGCCATACTTTGTTTCTTGCATGTTTTAGACCCCATAACAAATCATATATTTAATATAAAGATTTATTTTTTCTATTAATTATAGATGGAGCTAAGTAAAACAAGATCCATAGATGCTTACAAATTCCACAATTAAGTTCTAATATGCTAATATATATGCACAACCCATATTTAACTCAATTTCAATCAATTCCTTTGATGGTTCTTCTTTGTATGTTAGCACTTGTTTGAAGACATTCAATGATGATTTTTGTAAAACAACTTAAAAAATACAAAAATTAAATCTAGTTAAGTTGTCATAAGGAAGTAAAAATTACTCAAAAACTTAGATATCAATCCTTTTCTACCTTGTCGTCATGTTTATGTGCTGAATGGGTTCCATTTTCTTTTCTTTTCTGTAAGAAAATACTTGAAAATTAATATTTAATGCTAAATTGTTTATTTATTTTACCTAATGAATAAAAAATTTAATGATTACATATTACATTTGAAGCAAGTTTTTGTTGATATGGCTCCTCCAGCGATGCAATTTTTTCCATTTCTTTGACCATCTCCTTGTACACCTTTTTGGACATTCCTACTGGCATATTTTTGATATCATCTCGTTCATATTTTGAGATTTTCATAATCTTCCTGAAAATGTAACATGACAATAAACTATTTAATTTTAATATTGATATATGAAAATTAAGTATAACAAAAGTGATATTTATAAATAATTCTAGACAAGCATCTAAAGGAATATTACTTTTTCATTCCTTCTTTTTTTTTGTACGTTTTTTCTATTAAAAGTCTGACATGTCTCATTGACCAATTATTTGGAAAATCTTCCTATTGTTTACATAAAATTTGGTTCTTGGAATCATTGGATTGGCTTTTGTATTGTAAGTGGAAAGAATGTCTATACATTCATTCCGCTAGATCCCTCAAACTTTTGTAAAAGTTTTTCCCCCTTTCGTTAATTTCCAGCACCACTCTAGATGAGCAAAGGAGCAATTGATTTTCATTTACATGATGTTCTATTTTTTTTCTTTTCTTCGAAAAACATTCCTTTTTTGAGTTGTTGGTCCCTGTAGAACATTAAACAGGTGTGAATTAGTAGATTGTTTGACACATGTTATCTAATAATTTTAAGTGTATTATTAATGATAATTAAAAAAAGAAACTCATATTGGATCAATAGTATTTTTTCATTCACCTGATTCATCCTTTGCAATTTTTCCATTAAAATTTTATGCTCTTCTGGTCCTATATCAGAAATAATCATATCGAGCTTCGTCATTTTGTGGCTCTACATGATACACAGTAAACAATACATATTATTTAAACTTACATATAGTTCAAAAATAATATTTTTTCTAAATAATTTACAAACAAACTGCCTTTTTTGCTTTTCTTGATGTGTTAATAGTATTTTTATTACTTAATCTCTTGTCACACATTTCTTTGTCAATATAAAACCTGTATCATATCATTCATTAATATATTTATAAATAAATTCTCAAATTTTCAGGTACAAAATAAATCTCAAGACACTGGTGCGTCTTTCATGAGGTCCGCACCGCAGTCGGTGCATGGGGATATTAACAACGCACCACAAAACAATATAATACATCGTACGATGCGTTGGGTATTATAAACGTACCACAAAAAATAGTGTAATAGACCTAACGGTGTGTGGGGTATTATAAATGCACCGCAAAAACGATGTAATACAGCATACGATGCTTGCCTAGTTAAATGGAGCACCAATGCCCTATTTCAGATTTGGCGCACGGATTTAGAAAAAATGTTTTCATTTTTTTTACTACAGTACTTTTGCGATGCGTTGTATAATACAATTACAATTACAATTTTATAAATATTTTACATACAATTCAATTAAAATTACAATTACAATTTTAGAATTTTATGTACAATTACATTTACAATTTTACATAGAATTAAATTTACAATTACAATTACAATTTTAGAATTTTATGTACAATTACATTTACAATTTTACATAGAATTAAATTTACAATTACAATTACAATTTTATAAACATTTTACATACAATTCAATTGAAATTACAATTACAAATACAATTACAATTTTAGAATTTTACATACAATTAGAATTAGAATTACAATTTTACAATTTTTCATATATACAATTACAATCATTTCAGAATAAATTAAATATCACAATTACAATTAAAATTTTACATTAATAAATATTTTACGTATAAGTACAGTTTAAATTAAAATAAGTACAAATACAAATACAATTTTACATACAATTAAAATTTAAATTACAATTACAATCACGACATAATATTTAATAATTATCATGGTCATTTAATATTAAATTAATTAATAAACATATCACGATCATGATAACCATTGTACAAACATCATATTCGACTAATAAACACATTCAAACATCAAATTAACATTATATATTAAGGTCATCACAAAAAAAACATCAAATATACATCTCAATATGTCAAATAACTCATTCTATCACATATACACATCTATCTGCAAGCTAAACATTAAATGAACATATCTAACATGACCTAATAATATGCACCACATCATGATGATCACCAACATGAAAATTAAGTACAACTGCAACATGAACATAAAATACATGGACCACACACACACACACACACACACACACACACACACACACACACACATATATATATATATATATATATATATATATATATATATCTATATATATATATATACACATATATGGTCCATGTATTTTATGTTCATGTTGCATTTGTACTTAATTTTCATGTTGGTAATGTTAAAAATACACAATTGATGAGGTGTTGGAGGTAGTATAACAACATCAATAGCAGTAATACAAGTGGATGCTTGATCAGTAAAGCTGGGTGTAGCCTCGACAGTCAATGATCGAGCATGCTCATGATCTGATCACTAGTAGTGATGGATGCATCCACTGGTGGTAGTACAACATCAATATGAGTAGTAGTAGTGGAGGCCTGCTCAGTCAATAATGCAACCTTGATGGTCGATGGTCCAGCCTGCTCATGATCATGAATAGTACTGATGGATGCAGCTGCAAGCTGCTGACTGGACGTGGCTGATGGTCTAGCCTCATCTCCATGATGACTGTCAAATGCTGCCAGTGGAGCATCATGCTCATCAGGCGTGCCACGAGGTGAACGATCATGAGATGCATGTGAGTCGTTGCTCGCGGACTGTTCATCACGTGTAGTGGCTCGACTATGCCTATAGCTACGGACAATCCTCCTTAGTCGCGTAACATCTATCATAGTTCCTACGACATACTGCATCAAGTTGTACATTTCATGTGGCATGCCTCTCCACATCCGTAACATCCTATCATCAACCTGTATGTCTTTGTAATGAGAGGGCCTGATGCCCGCATCAAAAATCAATGCACAAAGTTGGTTGGCCAACTCCATCCTATATCTGGTCTTAGGTCGACCATGCTTAGAAAAAGGCGACACTGCTGCACCATGAGCAGGAACATGTCTCTCTGCTGCACTAGCCTCATCCTCATCATGATCATCCTCGACATCAGCCATATCCTGATCATCATCACCAGGATCCACACCTAGATCATGTGGTGGACCTGGCATCTCCTCACCATCAAAAGAGCCAATGTCTGCAAAATATATACAATTACATAGCAATAATTAGAAAATTTCATTACACAATTTAATAAAAACAAGTTAAAGAACATGTTAGAATAAATATAAATAAAATAGTAATATTATCTCTATCATCTGGTGGCTCATTAGTTGTGAAGAGGATTTTGGGACACCCTCGCCAATCTAAGCCAGCATAAGGACATGGGACCATAATGAAGGGATGTAGTCCATCAAAACTAGCTAGTAAGTCTAGTGAATTATGTGATTTCCTGGCTGGAAACAAAGTGTATCCCCTCTTGGGAATCATCTGCCCCCACATGTGCATCCGGGCCTCAAACATCAGCCTACGAGGCTGTCAAAAAAAACTAGGTCTCATCTCTAGAAACCTCTCAAAAACTAAACAAAAAAGCTCTAAATCAAAAGGGAAGTTGACCCTCCCTTTTGCATGTGCACGAAATATATCTAAGGCCGTACAAAACTGCCACAAAAAAATGGCAGACCACCTAACAAGTTGTGGCTATTGTACTAAAAAATCAACATAATATAAAAGCAAGAAACTAATGTGTTGCCCATCATTTGTGTTGTGCGAAATGGTTGAAATGATAAGGGAGAGGCATTGCACATCCTATCTACCAAAAGAACCTATATGTAACTGACCTCCAGGTACCTGAAACTCTGAAGGAGATAGTACATGTGCTCTAATGAATCTTTGGGATTAAACTAACTGACTCCCTGCTACCCAACCAGTTGGCATGTCTGGGAATGAGGGAAAATCCACCCCTCTCATCAATATTCCTGTAATAAAATAAATATCCTCCTCAGTGGGTGTGTACCACTGGTTAGGACAAACCTGGAAAGCCTGTCGGTGGGCATTCCACCTGCGGATAAGATATCTCAAAAACACACTATGGGCCTTTAGGGAAGTAGCCTCCTCATAGAACTTCAGGAGCCCTACCTGCCTGAGGATCTCCTGGGTATCTGCAGTAATAGGGCAAGGGTATGCATCTATCTCCCTCTCTGGGCCTCCCATTGGCGAATCATGTCATACTATTTAGCCTGTTGCTTCTATTGTTCCACCTCTTATCTCTGAATCATTGCCATATTAAATTTTTTTTTATATTAAAACAGACATGTATTTAGAAATATACATATATATTTTTTTTTGAAAAAAAAAACAAACATAAAGGTTGGTGCGCCATAAAAACAGTCACGCACCGGTCGTGATGTGTCTTAAGAATGTAGCGCACCGGTCCCGGTGCCCCTAATGAAATACAATGCACTGGCCTTAGTGTAGCTGTCTATTTTTCAAGCACCATTAACTTTATCAAAGTTCAGAATAGCGGTGAGCCGACTGAAATATAGACCCCAACACATATACTCGTGTCAGCACACCGACTTCATGACCATTACATAGTCGACGGTGTGGTCTTTTACCCAGTGACGCCGTTGACCCTCTCGGAATCTAGAATGCAGTGCGCTGACATACACCAGGGTGAATAATTCCGTCAACGCACCGCACTGTGATTCCTGTGGTCAATGGTGCACCTGGATAAATGAGGGCACCGCCTTTTATTTTTTATTTTTTATTTTAAAATTATTCGGGGTGTCTTTCGATACTGCCCCAAAAACGGTGCGGATACAATTAGCACCGATGGCAGTGCAGCCTGTAAATTTTACAGGCAGCACTGCTATCCGATGCGATCCGAACAGCTCCAGCGCACTACGTGACAATTTATTCTTCTTTTTTAATGGTTATTTTTAAGGTTATTTCAATTTATAATCCGCTAAAGGCTTAATTATGGAAAAACTAGAAAAATACCTATACATTTCATCGTCAAGGAGGCATATTGGCTGTAAACTTTGCAAAAGAAAATTTTCCAACCATTTTTCAAAATGAAAGCTGGAGATTGGTGGCCAATGCAGAGCAGTAGTGTGTGCAGTGGGTGCAATGAGAGCACCGATGTCAGGGTAGCTCAGACAAGGAGAAATGGCACCGGTGCTAGAGAGCTCTAGAGCACTGAGGAAAGTGAAAAATGAAGTTTTTTGGTCGTAATTTTTTTTATTTAACCTTGTTCCGGTGTGCGGAGTTTTATAGGCACACTGGTATGCTTACCTACAACCCCACTGGGCTATGTCAAATTTGGCGCATTGTTTATAATGCACCGGGGCAATTCCCTAACACCGAACCAGGATGTTTTAGTTTTGGTGCGAAATTTTAATGATGCACCACGGCGGAATATCCTTAAAGCACTAGTGCAGAATAGTTGTAAAGCACCGATTTTTTGGCCTTAATTTTTTTTTTATGTAATGCTATTCCGGTGCGTGCGGTTTATAGGCGCGCCGGTGCTCTTGGATAAGAACGCACTGGCACATTTATGTTTTGGCGTGGTGTTTTATGATGTACCGGCGCAGAAAAGTGGTGAAGAACCAGTGCGTTACAGTAATAGGATGCCTCGGATGTGTATGTACATCGTGCAAGCTGTCTGGTGTGCCAATGTTCATGCACACTGGTCTGTTCTATGGTAGGGAGCGCACCAGTAATTGAGAGCTCAGGAGCACTGGAAAACTAAAAAATATGGGTTATTTTGCCATAATTTTTTTTTTAATTTAACCTTTTACTAGTGTGCATTGTTTATAGATGCACCGGTTCTATTTCTTACAAACGCATCGATCGGTTTGTGTTTTGGCGCGATGTATTATGATGCACTGGTGTGGTTTCTTTCTACCACATCGGGTGGTTTCGATTTTGGCGCAGTGTTTTATAATGCACCGGCGTGGAAGATCTGTGATGCACTGGTGCTATACAATAATAAGATGCACCGGGCAGGTGTGTATAGAGTGCACAGTGTCTGGTGTGCCAATTTTTTGGTTCGCACCGGTGCTTTATCAGTTCCAGAGCACCAGGGCAACATGTAATGATAAGCACATCGAGAGGAAAACATCTGCAAAACCCTCCGCCTGCCAACCTCCTCTAGTAAGCTCCACTAGAAACGGATGTATGGGGTATTTTTCTATGGGGTTCCTCAAAAACATCTGCTAGAGGGTCCTTTCCTTGTAGTGCATGGTTGACATCATCATCTTGAATCCTATTGGTTCTTATAAATTTTATTTTTGTTGTACATTTTTCTTAGGAGGCCCATTTTAGACCTCAAAATTCCCTTAATGAAGGTCATTTCCTTAGTTTCTTGTCTGTTAGGATACGCCAATGATCAATGGGTTGATGAAGTCATTTTGGGTTTTCTTTTGTTATTTTCCTTTGATAAAAATCCTTCATTAATATTCAATTAGAGTCAGTTTTTATCTAATTTCATCCATGATCAATTCTTAAATTTCAATACATAAGGTTCCTTTAAATATAAATCAATACTGGTTTACTTGTTTCTATAAAAAAAAATCTGAAAGGTTTAAGTTCCCTTTTCAAAAATTAGATGCTACAGGTAGCCCTTCATTCACTGGACATCATTAGTGAGAAATACCTCTAAAGAATTCTCATTTAGTGATTTTTTTAATCAATTTTTGTATGTGGAAAATTTCTTACAAAATAGTGATGTTGTTCCTAGATTTTCAACTGAGATCAAGAGAATTTCACACCTGGATGAAGAGACTAAAGCTGGTGTTAGCAATATGTCTCTTAAATCCTATCATATTGAATTGATTGTCCTTGATGGCAACTATTGCATCGGTCAAGGAGCAGAGGGAGCAATGTATTATAGCAGAGGCACAGAGGCAGTAAAGAGAGGTAGCAAGGCAGCATAGAAGGAATTGCATCGAGCAGCAGAGGCAGAGGCTGAGGCGTTATTCCGAGGTTTACTACCCCAGCTGGTTGATACACTAAATAAATACATTCCGGGAATCGTAACCCAGGCCAGAGACCCTTATCGCATCGGAGCATATAAGGCCAGCAGAACAAGTTAACAAGAGGTTGTGAGTGCGATTGAATCCCACACCCGATGGGCATATAAACCAGGATTAATAAGTTTTTGAGTTCCAGTTTTAATCGCATCGAAGAAAAACTGTGCATCGGAGTGTTTATTAAAAGACTTGCGATTGCAAGGAAAATTCGGACCCGATGGATCAATGAACTCTATTTGAAATATGTTTGAATTTCGATAGAACACTGTTCTGAAACCGCGAGCAGGTTTACGAAGCCAGATTGCCCATATCGCACCGCCTTTCGGAGATAAGTGGTTTTTTCGAGTTGGGGAGCAATTACATAGAATGGGCGACAGGCGTCCCTGTATGAATGCACAAAACCGCTTTTCACTACGCGCCATCACGCGTTATTGTTCGACCCAGGATGCCCAGCGAAATTGTTGAGCGCTGTTGATCTGCCAAGGAGTCATCGGATGGTGATCGCTTGATGAAGATGTGCAAAGATCAACCAAAGTATGGAGTGGGAATTTGATTGGGTTGCTGATCATATATGTGGGCCCAGTTTAAAGTATATTAATTAGGCCTTCTCAAATTAATATTTGCGGGTTTAACCAAGGTTGTTTAAATTAAATATAAATTATGACGAAAAGCATTTGGGCCATCATTTTTACTCCAAAGTTGGTGGAACCTATAAACCTGGGGGTCGACATATGAATGTCTACAAAGTATGTTGAGGTTTTTTCATTACTAAAGGGGAAATTTGGATTAATATCTCAATCTCATATTGAGATATTAAATAGCCTTAGATTAATTATCTAATTGCCAAAACCAAGGAAATAAAACAATGAGAAATTGTTTGGGGCCTTGGGTAGACCCAGCTGGATTATCTAATTGATCCCGTCAAGGAATACCATCAATGGTTGGGTGGTTTTGACTCATGGTATTAATAAAGGAAAAACTATATAAGGAGAAGTGCATTATGGTTGATCATGTGCAGATTGAGGGGTTGATAATGAACAAATATTTTTAAGAGATATCTGCATGATCGAAATCTGTCTCTGATGAATTTGAATCTATGATGAACCTATGGATATGATCTTTAGATCTAGAAATGATGAATCTCTAGGAAGATCTGAAAATGAATTCATGAAGATCTGACGTAAATCTAATGAAGAAATTAAGAGAAAGTTGGTAGATCTAAGGGTTGAAGCCTTCATTGTGAAAGTAAAAGCTTTCTACAAACTGGTGTTAAATCAGGGGGTTGGAGCTCCCTTCCAGTGGTGAGTGGAAAACGAGAGAAGGTGGTAGCCTTCTACAGGTGGGTGCCTGCATGCTGGTATAAGTTTGCACCAGCATAAAATTGTAAGAAGTTTTCTTTATAATAAATATTGAAGACTGAGATAACAACAGCGGTGGTTTTCTCCTGAATTGGGTTTCCACCTTAAATAATAGTGTTCATATGTGTTTCTTATGTTTTATGGTTTGTTCTGTTATTTCTATTCATGCTTACTGCTTACTAAACATATGATGAATGAATGATGTAATGATCTAAGTAAAGGCATAATAAGATCTCTGGACATACAAGTTGGATTCAATAAAGTAGCATATGGTTTTAAGAAAGAAAAATTAAAAGTTCTCAGCCATCTCTAAATACTGATTCACCCCCCCCTCTCTCAGTATTTATTCCAACAATTGGTATCAGAGCAGGTCCTTCTGAAAAATCTTAACCGCTAGAAGGAAGATCAAACAAGATGAGCAATCAAGATGGAACAGCTTCTATCAGGCCTCCGCTCTTCAACGGAAGCAATTTAATCTTCTGGAAAACAAGGATGAGATCTTATCTACAGTCTCTGGGAGCAGATGTATGGGCTATTGTTGAAATAGGATATCAATATCTAGCGGCAGTACCAGCAGATTCAACGGAAAGAAAGAATTATGAAATAAATGCAAAGGCTGTAAATGCTCTATTGGGAAGTTTAACTGAATCAGAATTTGTCAAAGTCATGCAGCTGGATACAGCAAAGGCAATATGGGACAAAGTAATTCTAATTTATGAAGGTGATGCAAAGGTAAAAAGTGCTAAACTCCAAACTCTCAGAATTCAATATGAGAATCTAAAAATGCATAATGAGGAGAGCATTGCCAATTTCTTTTTATGTCTTGATGATATCGTAAATCGTATGAGAAATCTAGGAGAAACAATAACCGAATCGACTTTGGTTGAGAAAGTTTTAAGATCACTAACGACAAAATTTGAGTCAAAAGTTTCTGCTCTTGAAGAAAAGCAGGATCTTCAAAATCTTACTGTAGTACAACTTCATGGCATACTAACTGCATATGAAATGAGAAGAGGAGGACCATCTGAAGTCAAAGAAGCAGTCTTTAGAGCTTCTACAAAAGGGAAAGAAGTACAAGAGACAGAAGGATCAGGGTATATCTCAGAAGAAGATGAGGTAAATTTTGCAAAGAAACTCTAACTTGGCACATGACGGTTCAAAGGTAAGATTCCTTTCAAATTTTTTGCGTGTGGAAGAGTTGCTCATTATGCTACTAACTGTCCCCACAAAGAAACACATGAAAAACGAAAGGAAGTAGAAAGAAGGAATAAGAATCGGTTTAGCACTAAAAAAATTTACTATACTCATGAAGACAGTAATGGGTTATCAGACAGTGAGGAAGAATGTGAACAAGATCTTAGACTTCTCATGGCATTTGAAAAAGAGTCTAGAGAAGAAAAAGATACTTTTATGGATGCTTTAGAGAACAATGATTTTTTTGATGAAATCAATCAGCTCAAAATATGCTTTGAAGAAAGTAAAATATCCATAGAAACTCTGAAAAATCAGCTTGAAGAAAAGGAAAAACACAATGAGAAATTAGAATGTGAAATAGTAAGTCTAAGAAAATAAATTGAGAAAGTAAAGACTTTGAATCTTAGATTTACTAAAGGATCTGAAACCTTAGATGAGATTACCAAGGCACAATGTTCTCCTCTTATAAATACAGGTCTTGGATATATCGGAGAATCTTCTCAAGCTTCAACACCAAACTATCTAAAAGCAGCTACAGCCAGTATACAACATTCTGCCATGCAGCAAGGGAATAAAGAATCTTTACAGGTAAAGCATGACCATCTCAATTCAAAGAAAACTAACAGGAATACCTTTCAAAGAAACACCAACCAACAAATAAATTCAAGTAGAAGATTTTATGATCGGAAAAATTTCTTCTTCAATGGACAATGTTTCTCATGTCACAATTTTGGTCATAAAGATGTTCAATGTGTTGCATATAAAACCATCATGACAAGAGAAGCAAGAAAGAAAAGGATTGATATTGGAACAAAGAAGAATACATATAACAACTTTTCTCCTCTTCAAAATGAAGTTGAATGTGCTTATTGCAATAAATTTGGTAATGAAGAATCTGAATGCAGGAACAAAGTTCACCCAAAAGAGCATTTTCCTTCAAACTCCAAAGTGTGGAAAAAGAAGGAATTACAGGTTGAAAATTGTGGCATAGCTTTATTTGCATAAGGTGAAGAAAATAAATGGTACATTGATAGTGGATGCTCAAAAAACATGACAGGTGACAAAGATAAACTTCTTGCATTTAGTGCTCCAGAAAAGGAAAAGAGTGTTACATTTGGAAATGATACTCCTATTGTCATTAAGGGAAAAGGGTCTGTTTTTCTAAAAGAAAAAGTGAAAGATAATAATGTCATGTATGTGGATGGATTAAAGCATAACCTGTTAAGTTTAAGTCAGATGTGTGATCAAGGAACTGAAGTTGTCTTTAGTTCAAAAGAATGTGTGGTGCATGATCTTGATACAGGTAAAACAATTATAAAAGGAAATAGAACTCCAAGCAACCTGTATGTATTGAAGAACTGCAAAGAACAATGTCACTTGAGTAAATCTTTAGAAAATTGGCCATGGCATAGAAGGTTGGGGCATCTGAGCTTCTCTCAAATCAACAAATCAAGCAAACTCAAAGTTGTTCGTGATCTTCCCAATATTTCTCTACCTGAAAGTATCATATGCAAATCTTGCCAATTCGGTAAGAAAAAAATAGTGCAATTTAATGCCAAGGAAGGATCATCAAGTAAGCCTCTTGAACTCATTCATGCTGACATATGTGGACCTATGAGGAAAAATTCACCACGTGGTGAACAATACTATATCTTATTTATTGATGATTTCTCTAGAATGTGTTGGATTGGGTTTATTAAACACAAAGATGAAGAATTTGAGAAATTTCAGATCTTCAAAGCAATGGTTGAAAATGAATTAGATCTAAAAATCAAGTGTCTTAGATTTGATCGAGGAGGAGAATATACATCAGATGAATTCCTTGAATTTTGTGAACAACATGGCATAAAAAGACAGTTTTCTGTAGCTGGCACTCCACAACAAAATGGTGTAGAAGAAATAATGAATAGAACAGTTCAACAAATGGCCAGAGCTATGCTTGATGATTTTGGAACACCTAACACATTTTTGGGAGAAGAAGCACATACAGCGGTAAATATTCTTAACAAGGCACATGTTCGTGTAAATAATGATAAAACTCCATATGAACTATGGTATGGAAATCCTCCCACTGTGAAGCACTTTAGAGTTTTTGGGAGTAAATGCTTTATCAAAAACAATGATGAAAAACTTGGCAAGTTTGAACCCAGAGCAGATGAAGGAATATTTCTTGGTTACTCCTCTAGGAGTAGGGCATATAAATGTTACAATAAAAGACTTCAGAAGATTTTTGAATGTATAGATGTTGTTATTGATGAGTCTCCTATAGCTCCAAAATAAGAAAAACAAACAATAGATGAAGACGATGATGATGACATATATCCTTCTACATAAAATAGGAATGATATAGACAGTGAACCCAATGAAGAACCTGAAGATGATTTATCTGAAAAGGCTCCACCCAGATATGTTCAAAAGAATCATCCAGAATCTCAATATTTGGGAGAAAAGGGAGCAGGTGTACAAAAAAGAAGGACTCTTGTGGGATCTTCTAGTTAGCTGGCATTTCTATGCACTATTGAACCACAAAATGTCAATCAAGCCAGCAAAGATGAATTTTGGATTCAAGCCATGAATGAAGAACTTGATCAAATTGAAAAGAATCACACTTGGGAATTAGTACCAAGACCTCATGACAAAAATGTCATTGGAACTTAGTGGATATTCAAAAATAAGTTAAATGAGAATGGGGATGTTATAAGAAATAAAGCTAGACTTGTTTGCAAGGGGTATGCTCAACAAGAAGGTATAGACTTTGAAGAAACTTTTTCCCCTGTAGCTAGACTTGAAGCCATAAGAATGTTTCTTGCTTTTTCAAGCTTCCAACAAATTAAAGTTTATCAAATGGATGTTAAATTTGCTTTTCTCAATGGTGATCTAGAAGAAGAAGTTTATATAGAACAACCTGAAGGATTCATTTTGGGAAATGATGAAAATCTTGTTTGTAGACTTAAAAAGGCTCTATATGGTCTCAAACAAGCTCCAAGGGCATGGTACTATTGTCTTGACAAATATCTTCATCAACAAGGATTTTCTAAGGGGTCAGCTGATAGCAACTTATACATAAAAAATGAAAATGATAAACTACTGATTGTGGTTGTATATGTTGATAATATCATTTTTGGAAGTAATGAAGAGTCTATGAGTCAGAAATTTGCTTCTGATATGCGGCAAGAATTTGAAATGTTTTTACTTGGGGAACTAACATTCTTTCTTGGCTTGCAAGTGCAACAAACAATAGATGGCATATTCTTATCACAAGAAAAATATCTTAAGCAGATCTTGAAGAAGTATGGCATGGAAGATTGCAAACCTGTAAGTACACCAATGATAACCGGATGTAATCTCAGTTCTAATGATGATTCCCCCACGGTGAATCAACCAGAATATAGATCTATGATAGGAAGTCTACTTTATCTCACTGGGACAATACCAGACATTATGCATGCAGTTGGGATTGTTGGACGATTCCAAGCTCATCCAAAAGAGTCTTACCTTCAGGCTGTGAAAAGAATATTCAAATATCTACAAGGAACTCAAGACTTTGGACTATGGTATCCAAAGAATGTTGATCTTACTCTTCATACTTATACTGATGCAGATTGGGTTGGAAATGTTGATGATCAGAAAAGCACCAGTGGTGGTGCATTCTATATGGGGCCCCGGTTAGTATCTTGGTTCAGCAAGAAGCAAAGCTCTATTGCCTTATCTACAGCAGAAGAAAAATATGTGGTTGTCGCATCATGTTGCACTCAAATTCTTTGGATGATGCAAAACTTACAAGATATTCAAATCAAATGTTCACCTCCTGTCTCCATTATGTGTGATAATACAAGTGCCATCAGTATCTCAAAGAATCCTGTTATGCATTCCAATACCAAGCACATTCCCATCAAGTATCACTTCTTACGTGAACAAGTTCTTGAACAAAAGGGGAAGTTGGAGTATGTTCCCTCCAAAGAACAAGTTGCTGATATATTTACCAAACCTTTACCCAGGGAAGCGTTCAAATATCTCAGACAAAAGTTGGGAGTAGTCTCTCCCATGCAAAAGATCAGATCTACTTAAATACAGAAGATTAAATTGGTTTTGAGGTGCTGTTGGGTATCTCTGGATGCACAGGCTAAGGGGGAGCATTGGTCATATGGAAAGGATGCATTGTTGGCATTCCAATTAATTGTTGTAGTCTGATCTCATCTTTGATCTTGTTTGTATAAGTCATTTTTTGTTATATTATGTTTGAATATGCATCATGATATCAGGGGGAGCATGGTTTTGTCGATATAAAGGTTTTTGATCTACCCTTTGCCCTTGATGTCAAAGGGGGAGAATGTTGTTGTCTAAATGTATTTCTGGTCATGGTTTCCATCAAGTCCAAAGGGGGAGATTTTTAGCAATATGTCTCTTAAATCCTATCATATTGAATTGATTGTCCTTGATGGCAACTATAGGCATCAGTCAAGGAGCAGAGGAAGCAATGTATTGTAGCAGAGGCACATAGGCAATAAAGAGAGGTAGAAAGGTAGCATAGAAGGAATTGCATCGAGTAGCAGAGGCAAAGGCTGAGGCGTTATTCCGAGGTTTACTACCCCAGCTTGTTGATACACTAAATAAGTACATTCCGGGAATTGTAACCCAGGCCAGAGACCCTTATCGCATTGGAGCATATAAGGCCAGGAGAACAAGTTAACAATAGGTTGCGAGTGCGATTGAAGCCCGAACTTGATGGGTGTATAAACCAGGATTAATAAGTGTTTGAGTTCTAGTTTTAATCGCATTGGAGAAAAACTATGCAGCGGAGTGTTTATTAAAAGACTTGCGATTGCAAGGAAAATCCGGACTCGATGGATCAATGAACTATATTTGAAATATGGTTGAATTCTGATAGAACACTGTTCTGAAACCACGAGCGGGTTTACCAAGCCGGATTGCCCATATAGCACTGCCTTTCGGAGATAAGTGGTTTTTTCGAGTTGGGGAGCGATTCCATAGAATGGGAGACACGTGTCCCTATACGACTCCACAAAACTGCTTGTCACTACGCGCCATCACACATTATTGTTCGACCCAGGATGCCCAGTGAAATTTTTGAGCGTCGTTGATCTGGGAAGGAGTCATCGGATGGTGATCGCTTGATGAAGATGTGCAAAGATCAACCAAAGTACAGAGCGGGAATTTGATTGGGTCGCTGATCATATATGTGGGCCCAGTTTAAAGTATATTAATTGGGCCTTCTCAAATTAATATTTGTGGGTTTAACCAATGTTGTTTAAATTAAATATAAATTATGATGAAAAGCATTTGGGCCATCATTTTTACTCCAAATTTGGTGGAACGTATAAACCTGGGGGTCGACATATGAAGGTCTATGAAGTATGCTGAGGGTTTTTCATCACTAAAAGAGAAATTTGGATTAACATCTCAATCTCAGATTGAGATATTAAAAATCCTTAGATTAATTATCTAATTGGAAAAACCAAGGAAATAAAACAATGAGAAATTGTTTGGGGTCTTGGGTAGACCCCGCTGGATTATCTAATTGATCCCGTCCAGGAATACCATCAGCAGTTGGGTGGTTTTGACTCATGGTATTAACAAAGGAAAAACTATATAAGGAGAAGTGCATTATGGTTGATCATGTGCAGATTGAGGGGTTGATAATGAATAAATATTTTTAAGAGATATTTGCATGATCGAACTCTGTTTCTGATGAATCTGAATCTATGATGCACCTATGGATATGATCTTTAGATCTAGAAATGATGAATCTCTAGGAAGATTTGAAAATGAAGTCATGAAGATCTGATGCAAATATGATGAAGAAATTAAGAGAAAGTTGGTATATGTGAGGGTTGAAGCCTTCAGTGCGAAAGTAAAAGCTTTCTACAAACTGGTGTTAAATCAGGGGGTTGGAGCTCCCTTCTAGTGGTGACTAGAAAACGAGAGAAGGTGGTAGCCTTCTACAGGTGGGTGCCTGCGTGTTGGTATAAGTCTGCGCCAACATAAAATTGTAAGAAGTTTTCTTTATAACAAATATTGAAGACTAAGATAACAACAGCAGTGGTTTTCTCCCGAATTGGGTTTCCACCTTAAATACTGGTGTTCATATGTGTTGCTTATGTTTGATGGTTTGTTCTTTTATTTCTGTTCATGCTTACTACTTACTAAACATCTGATGAATGACTGATGCAATGGTCTAAGTAAAGGAATAATAATATCTCTGGACATAAAAGTTGGATTCAGTAAAGTAGCATATGGTTTTGAGAAAGAAAAATTAAAAGTTCTCAGTTAGCTCTAAATACTGATTCATCCCCCACCCCCTCTCAGTATTTATTCCAACAGCTGGAGACTGGTATTTATACCAAAATTTTATTTAAATTAGGATTTATGGATGTTAGTTACAACCATATAAGTTTCCTGTATTCCTCCCAATGATAATTTTTTCTCTTGAATATATTAGGAAAATGATGAATGTAAATGAGGTTCATTTTTTTTCTAGGAAACAAAAGGATCAATCTAAATTGACAGCACAATTTGGCCCTTTTAGAGTCAACACAAGAGATACAAAGAAATAGGTTGATGTTTTATTGAAATAGATTAATTTCAAGTCGAGTTTCAATTGGTATTATGACCCTCTAGGAATTATATCATCGGTAAGAGTTTCACAGAAGTCAGCACCTTATACGCATATGCCCAAACTAGAGATTGAGAAATTTTAAAATAAAGATGATTGGGAGGAGAGTACCTTACACGAAGTTGAACAAATAATTTCTAGTAAAATAGTGTTAGAGACTCCAAAGACTACAAATAAGGATTTAAAAAAGTTCGAGGGAGAGTTAGTCTCCATCAAGGTCAGATTTGCGGCAAACAATTTTTAAAGTTATTAAAAGAAGACAACAACAACAAATGAGGAGGAAGAATCCTCAACATTCCAAACTTTTGAATAACTTTCTACAATTTTCTTTACATGAGAATCACCATTCTCACTATAGAATATAGAGGAAACCAAAACAATTTCTTCTTCTCCTCCATCTCCTTCTTCAATACAACAGAGTAAATTTTATATATTCATAGAAATGAAAAAGAATAATGAAGCACTCAAGGCTTCAACATATGCAGAGTTTTGGAAGAAATAATCTACAACACAAAACGTGTTACTTTCAACATTATACAATGAGAAGGGGAAATTCCAATTGGAATCTCTAGAGCTAAGGGTCCCTATACCAAAGACAACTGAGGATTATAAAATTCCATGTTTTCTTTTGACACCAAACAGATTCATCCTATAGATCAAATCGATCTACATAACCAAGTAGGAGATATGATTTACACATCCTTGAAAAGTTCTACCATGGAAGATTCTAAGATGAAAGAATAATTAAATAACATTCATTCTCAATTAAATCTATAACAAATTTCTTCTCTAGCTAAGGATAAAAGAATCAAAGAACTAGAAGATGTGGTTTTGAAATTAGGACTAGGTCCTAAACATGTTAAGGTGGAAGAAGAGATACTCAAGAATAGAAATGTTGGAATTCAAGCATTAAGGAAACAATTGAAGATTCCCACCTCTGATCATCAGAAGCACAAGAAGTTGTCTAGTTAAAGAAGGAAAAATAGAACATGCTTAAAATTATTGTTGAACATAACATGCAAATACAGAAAATGGAAGTTGAAATGGAGAAATCGATCAAAGAAAGAGAGTAACAACTCAGTGTTACAGCAAGCACTTCCAGAGTGACAACTTCTGTAGCAGGTACTTCTACAATAGGGACATCTACAACAACAATAGTCACAACAGAGACACATCCTACTGATCAAAATTTAGCAGTGAAATTATCTATGGCCATGGGAGATTTATCTTTGAAAGATAAATAAATTGAGAAATTCAAAGTACAACTTGAAAAGTTTCAAGAAAGTAAAATAAAAACTGATAATGAATATTTGGCTAAAATTCAAAATAATTTCAAGTTAACTAAGAAATTAGAAATTTATGAGAATGAATCATTTATTGCATAAACTTTATCTCAAGCCAAAGAAAATATTTGGATTTATATTAATGCATTTATAACTAAATTGTGGCCTTCTATTGAAATTATTTTTGAGCAAAAATATTTTTTGCAAAGATGCAAAACAACAGTAGTATAAATCAAAGAAGATCTACACCATAAACTAGGGGAGGCTACAAGGATAATTAAAGTCTTAAAGTCTAAAACAAAGGATGAAGTTAAAGATTTTTGGATTGAACACATAATTTAATAAGTCTTAGAGGCATGAAACGTTTTTACAAAAATGAATATGATGTTGCAGCTCGAGAATAAATGTCAAAACTTAGAAGCTCACATTAATAAATTCCACATAAAGTTCAACACTCTGCATCAAAAAGGACTCCCGAGCTTGCAAGGTATAGGTGCCCAATTGATTCCACTTGAAGATTATCAACATAGGTTACATGAGATAGATTCAGACAAAACCAATTTTCCATAAATGAGAGTATTTATAACTAGAAAATATTTCATCTAAGGCTTAGATTATTATTTCTTCATTCAGCATGAAATTAAGCATTTGTTTCTAACTAGGCCTACTTTTGAAAATATACAGAAGTTGATAATTCATAGATAAAGTTAATAAATTTTTCTATCCTAGATGATTAGAGATGAGATAAATTATGTGAGCTCATCGAATGGAACAAAATTCTAAATTTTAGTAAATAGAATCCAAATAAGTAGGAGCAAACATCTAATTAACAAGAGTAGTGAACATAAAAACATATTTATAAGCAACAATCATCAAACAGTAGTCCTCGAAATATGTGTAGAGTGTTCAAATCAGTTCATATTGTTGTTTTTCAGTTCTATTTTTGTAAATATCCAAATCATTTTGGATGATATTTTATTTTTGTATTAAATTTTGATTCAAGTATAGATATTTTGAGTCAAACTCTATAATTATTTTGTAATTCAAAGGGAAAAGGGTGGGACCCTTGTAATGAAACAATGATATGACTGTAATTTTCTAATCTATTTCTGAAGATAATAGAAGGATTTTGGATTCAATCTTAGTAGCTTCTATATCTCTGTGATTTCTTCTAGTTATTCATTTATATTTCCACCTTTTTTCTACACATGTTCAAGGTAACATAGGATTTTTGGGTAAGATTAGATTGAGTGTCAATCTCTCTAAAACCCACATGCAAAGTTACAATAATTTAAAGACATTAACTAACAGAACTGTTTGTCTTGGGAAATTCCTCTACATCTTTTACTTGCTGCCTTCTGTCATCTCTTGAATGTGTTTTATTTGGCTATAGAAGTTTTCTATACACATATGTTGTATATGATATATTAAATGCTCAGTATGAATGTTTATTCAGTTATATATCTTCTTAAGTTCCTATTTTAAAATCAATTTAAAGACTAATTATGTTAGGAATGAATAATCAACCCTTCTATTTACTCAGAAATACTTAGGATTTACATATGTTTAAAAGTTCAAGTCATTGGTCATCCACTTAAAATAAAAATCTATCTTAGATTCTTTGACACATTTCCTTAGCCTATAACTATCTACAAAGTTACAAAAACAAGGACACCTATACCGCACTAGACCAAATATAATCATGAGGAGATGTGTGTGATCATGAAGAGATGTATGATGTAGAAAACTTGCCACAATGAACCTTGTGGTGGGAATCTTGCAGACAAAGGGACAACTTACAAGGTGCCACATGTGAGATATTATTGGCCCACACTTTTTAAACATGTCTCGAAGTTTTCTTCAAATTGTGATGCTTTCCAGAGAATGGGAAAACTTGTTCCAAGTGATGAGATTCCTCTTCAAACCCAAGTATCAATTGAACCCTTTGAAAAATAGGCATTAGATTTTGTAGGGCCTATTTATCCTATGTCCAGAAAGAGGAGGTATATCCTATTCTGTACTGATTATGTGACAAAGTGTGTGGAAGCTAAAGCTTTATATTCTTCCACTAAGAATTTTGTGGTAGATTTCCTCTTTGAAGATATATTTAGTCGTTTTGGAGTACCTAGAGAGATTGACACCAATTGGGGGACACAATTGTCTTCGAAGTTAGTAAAATCCATTAATGAAAAATACCAAATTAACAACCAAAATTATACACCATACCATCCTCAGGTGAATGGATAGGTACAATCTACCAATAAATTATTGGAGTCTATTCTTACTAAAACAATTCAGCTGCACCATGGAGACTGGACTAACAGGTTACCAGAAGTACTATGGGCATAACATGCATAAATGTGACAGTGTACACTCCCTCTGAGTTGGTGTTTGGGAAGTAGGTACTTCTTCCCATTGAATTTCAAGTGAAAACATTTTTAACTGTTCCTCAACTTGGGATTGATTTATATGAAGCTCGGAAACAGAGAGTGCTTCAGTTGAATGAACTTGATGAAATCATACAGGATGCTCCCCAAAATACTATGTTGGAGCAATACCAAAGGGCTTGATGGCATGAAAATTATATTAAAAAGAAATTCTTCCAACCAAGAGACTAGGAATTATTGTATGACAACAAATTTAAACACTTCAAAGGAAAATTTTCAAGTAGATGGTTGGGACCCTATGAAGTGGAGGATTTTTCTGACAATGGCTCAGTCAAAATTAAGACCATTGATGATGATGATACTTCACTTGTGGTGAATGGACACATATTGAAAATTTACCACTACCCACTTTCCAAACAAGAATTTTTGCAAAATGTACATTAGAACCCAGAAATCGAGCTGATCGATAAAGGGGATCCAACTCATGTTGGCTCTTCAAACAAATTTTTATTATTTTAATATATGTACATATATACATAATAAAAATAATAGTGGGATGATTTTTTATTTCATCCACATATCACATAGAATATAGAGGAAATCTATCAAGTGTATGTTTATTCCTATATCTGGACTTGGTGGATTACCTACGAAAAAGGACACTCTAGAGCCTACTTTGAAAATTTTCAGACTCTCTAAAATCGAATGTTAAGAGAACCAACTGACCCAACCTCATTAATATTAATGGGATAGTGGTAGTTAGGGATCTGACAATTACAAATTTATACTTTTCCAGACCTATCAGAATACTTATGAAAAGGAACGTCCCCTAGAGTCCACTTTGAGTTCATCAGACTCATTAAAATGAACACTATGAGCATAAGGTAACTCAGCCTCATTAAAATTTATGGGATGGAAGTAGATAGGGATATACTAAGTATAGATTCATTCTTTTCTAGGCTTAGCAGGATAATGACAAGAAAGAAGCCACATGGAGTCTTCTTTAGTGCATTTCAGACTCTCAAAAATTGAAATTCCACCATGCAGCAACCTTTCCATGTCTCGTCAAAATCCATGGAATGGTAGTACAATATAGATTTGAAGCAACATCAGTCATATTTCAGTTTCATTTTCCTCCTAATATCTTATTTTTTATACCAGTTCTAAGCTGATATAAAATGACTTACAATTTTTATTTTAACATGGTCCCAATGGTTCAGTGTTCTCTTTATTGTTGTTGGGTAATTTCATAAATTATTACTTAATTCAGAAATTACTATGGTTTACAAGTTAATTAACAAATAAGTTTTGTACCTACGATGTGAATATCAAGCCCAAAATTGTATTAATGTGACCCAGCTCCAGTTCAACAACATTAAAGCTTGGTGGTGGTATTAAATTTTCTAAGCCTTAGTCTGTTCATTTATGAATTTCATGACCAAATAAACAATGTATCTACATTAGATTCAACAATGGTAAAATCATTTTGTTAATGATCAAGGTTTTCTACAACTCATTATTTTTGAACCTCTAGCCATCATTATATAGTCAATCAATAGTATGAACAAGTTTTCATTTATTTGGATTTATTTGGATCAATGGGTTGAAAGAATTCATTGACAATGATGTTCCCAAACCCGTTGTAGTAGATGATGCAAATCTTGATGCCTTGAAAAAGAAGGTTGCAAAGGCAAGGATGATATTGTTGTAGGGAGTACGTGACCACATTGTCTCAAGTCTCCATGGAAAAGCAACACCATATGCAATGTGGAAATCTTTGAAAAAACTATTTTAGACTAGCAGTGATCATATAAAATTGGCATTGAAGGATAAACTCATGAAGATAAAAATGGAGAAAGGCAAATCCATGCCGAAATATTTAAAAAAGTTTTTCCAATGTCGGGATGAGCTTGGGAGCATCAGCATTACTGTCGCTGATGATGATTTGGTGAGCGTAACTCTTCTAGGACTTCCCAAGAGTTGGCATAGTTATTAGGGCTCTCTCAATGGAAGGGAAAAGCTGCCAGATTGGGAACGACTTTGGTCGGATTTGGTGCAAGAAGAATTTAGGTGAAATAGCAGAGATGGATCTTCATCTAAGAATGAAGATGAAGAAAATTGTGCTTTGGCTGCCAAGGCCAATAAGGGGAAAGGAAATAAATTCCATTCCAAATATGAGTCCATTAAAGATGGGAAGAAGCATGACATGTCCAGAGTGAAGTGTTTGCATAGTCACGAGCATGGACATTATGTCATTAATTGTCCACAAAAGAAGAATAACAAGAAGGCTTTAGGATCTGAAGCTAGTGAGGCTTTGGCCTCACAATTTGAGCTTGAATTCTCACTCATTGCATGCATGGTGTCAAGTGCCATGGGATCAGTGTGGTACTTGGATAGTGTTTCTTCCTTTCACATAACCAGATACAAAGAAATTTTCAGTAGCTTGGAGCAGAATGACCTCTAGATGCATATCGAAATGGGTGATGATGGGAATTACAATGCTACTAAGATTGGTACCATGACCTTCCAAAGACAGACAGATAAACCCTTTCAATTAAAAAATTTAATGCATGTACCAGGGTTGAAGAAAATTTAGTCTTAGTTGCAATTTTGGAGGATAGAGGCTATGAAATCGTTTTCAATGAAGGAAAATCTTTCCTGTGACACAAATCAATAGGACAAGACAAGAATATAGGGATTTGATTTCAGAATATCTATAAACTTTATGTATATAGATGTGCATCATTGACGGGTAAGGTGGACAAAGTTGTGAGCCGGGATGAGGGTGAGTTATGGCACAGGATATTGGGTCATCTTCACCGCGGAGCCTTGAAGGTCATGCAACAGATTTATACGAGTCTTCCCAAGGGTACACTTGCGTAGTCAGACACATGAAAGGATTGTACTAGGGGGAAGTATGCAAAGGCCACTTTTCATGAGAAGGAGAACCGAGCTTTGGAAATCCTTGAGAGAGTTCACTCAAACATGTGTGGACCATTCTCTATTACTTCGAAAGAAAATCATAAGTACTATGTGATATTTTTTGATGAATTTTCTTAAAATTTTTGGATCTACTTCATGCAAAAGAAAGATCAGACGTTGTCAAAGTTTCTTGAGTTCAAAGCACTGGTGTAGAAAGACACGAGGAAACATGTGAAGGCTCTTAGGAGTAAAAATGGTGGTGAGTACATCTCCAATGAATTCAAGAACTTCTATAGCAAAGAAGGAATTTAGAGAGAATTGATTGTGCCTCATAACCCACAGCAGAGTGGGGTTGTAGAAAGAAAGAAAAAAACAATTTGTGGGTGCAGCAAGAGCGATGTTGCATGATCAAGGCATATCATTGCATGTGTGGGCGGAGGAATGCAACACAACAGTATTTCTACAAAATTGTTGTCCTCGTCGAATACTTAGCATGAGTACACTAGAAGAGGCTTTTACTGGTAAGAAACCTAATGTTTCACATTTTAATATTTTTGGCTCATTTTTTTATGTGCATTTGACCAAAGATGCCAAGAATAAGCTAGAACCAACAACTGAGATTGGGATATTTGTGGGGTACACTGAAACTCCCCATAATTATTAGGTGTATTTTCCAAACAACAAAATTATTGTTGTGTGACAGGATATAAAATTTGACGAGGATAAATCCATGTGATTGTCCCTTGAGAGGGAGTTGTATTTGCATGCAGAGGAGGAACTTTTGGCTCCAAAGAATGAACCTCAAGATGTGGAGGAGCCACATGTGAAGGATCATGGAGTGGAAAAAAACACTCATGTAGATCCATTCACCAGAAGTGGTAGAAGGCGCACCATGGAAGCTGCAAGATTGAGACTTGATGCAATAGATAATGTATAAGCCACTACTTCAATGCGCAGACAGAGACAATCTCCAAACATGTTTACTAGATACATGGCTGTTATGAGAAAGTGTATTGTGATAGAACCATATTCCTTTCAGGAATAATTGCAACAACCAATTTTCTTTGATGCTATGGTAGAGGAGTATGACTCCATCGTCAAGAACAGTGCATGGGAGATTGTCCCAAGACCAGTCAAAAAATTAATGGTTGGATTGAGATGGATTTATAAGGTGAAGCAAGCTATTGATGGGAGTGTGAAGAAGTAAAAGGCTATATTTTTGGCCCAGGTAATATCACAAGTTTAGGGGATCAAATATGATGATACTTTCACACCAGTCACGAGGTACTCTTCCATTAGATCTATCCTTGCACTCTCAGCACAGATGGGGTGGCACATTCATCATGTGGATGTGAAAACTGTGTTTCTCAATGGATTTATTGAGGAGGACGTGTACATAGAGCATCTAGAAGGTTTTGATATCTTTTAAAATGAGTCGCATGTGTTTCGACTTAAGAGGGCACTGTATGGGTTGAAGCAAGCACCTCGTGCTTGTACACTCAGATTGACAGATATTTCACCGGGTTGGGCTTCACCAAAGCGAAGTGAATGTAAACCTGTACTAGATTGTGGTTGATGGTAAGCTCTTGATTATCGTACTTTAGGTTGATGATCTAATTTTTATAGGTGATGAGCAACTGATAAAATCATACAAGTAGTATCTTTCAAGGGAGTTCGAAATGAAGGACATGGGACTCCTTCACTATTTCCTTGGTTTGGAAATATGGTAACAGGATGGTGAAATTTTTGTTTCTCAAGGAAATTATGCCAAAGAGATATATTGGGTAAGTTTAACATGGAGAGATGTAAACCCATGGACACTCCTCTTCCAGGAAATTGGAGGAAAGAGGATGCTACTTCTGGAGAAGTAGTGGATGTTATTGTCTACAGAAAACTAGTAATTTTACTGATGTACTTGGTGAACACTCGACCATACATTTGCTACACAGTTAACCAGATGAGTCAAGCTATGGTTAAGCCTACCAAGCTCTTTTGGAAGGCGGGGAAGCATGTCTTGAGATATCTCAAGGGAACTACAGATTATGGATTATGTTACAGATGGATAGAAGGAGTGAAGCTTCAAGGCTTCACAGATGCAGATTGGGTAGGAAATCCATCAGACAGAAAGATCACATCAGGAGGGATATTTAGCATAGGATCAATAGCATTTTCTTGATATAGCAGGAAGAAACGATCTATGGAATTCAGTTCAGTGAAGGCAGAGTACATGGCAACACATCAAGCTGCATATGAGACCATCTAGATGAGAAAGATCCTGGTTGGTTTTTTTGGTTCTTAGATGGATCCGATAGTGATACATTGTGATAACCAAAGTTTCACTAAACTCTCGGTTAATATGGTTTTTCACGATAGGCCTAAGTACATAGACATCTGGTACCACCATCTCATAGATTATGTTTAGAGGCACATAATGTTACTTCAGTACATTCCCATGGAAGATCAAGATGCAAATACTCTAACGAAGGCACTCACGAGGAGAAAATTTGAATACCATAGATGCACGATCGGGGTGGCAGATAATCCATTTCTTGTTGAGAGTGAGTGTTGAAGTCCAACAAGAAATTGCAGCACCTACACTAGTGTGGGACGAATAGTTCATAGCAGCACCTACACTAGTGTATGCTAAATTTGGTGTAGTGTCTATTTTAATTTTCCCTTAATTAAATTGGACAATAAAATGTAATCTTATCTGATTATCACTTTTAATGGTTAACTGAGTCTAATAAACTCAGATAGCTCATGTATTTCGAGTAGAGGGTAGTTGGTGAGGCATCTAGAGTAATTCTATTAGTTATTGGGTTTGAATTATAGTTGGTGCATTAGTTTAATGCATGTGTAATCAGTTAACTCAATTAGGTGAGTTAGAGTCATTTGAACTAATTGTAATTGTTTGTTGCACTAGTGAGAGATCAAGTGAATTAAATATTATTTAATTCACAATCAAGATCTTCCATGCAACTGATGATTTACTATTAATAGTTGCATGAATGTCAATTCCAGTGGAGACCTAGTTGAGACAAAGGTGAAAGGGAGGTTAACTATCATTTGTGTGATTAGTAGGTTTCTTGCATGCAGCCAGACATCCATTGGAGTTCCCATGATCCTTGCAAAGTTTAGGAATTCCAAAATTCCTAAAGAATAGGGATTGCATTCATCAGGAATTGCACAAGCAAGGAAGGTTGTTTAGAGGCTGAGAATTGGCCAAGTGTTGGAAATTTTTTTCCAAGACAGTGTGAGACAGTTAGCAGAGTGCAGGAGACTCTTGTGAGAAGAGTGCATTGTAATTGTTTCATGATTCCATCGTTAATATACAATCGAAGATATAGGGGTTTTGAGCAGTAATATTTCCCCAGGAAATTATCTGTGTTATGGCTTGATTTGATTCTTTCTTTTCTTCATGTGATTGGCGATTTTGTTTAATTTCTGCAATTGATTTGTAGAAGTGATTCAGTATCTAGCTTTAGTACATTGGATCAGATTGAATCCATTTATATACATATTTTTGTATAATTTCTACAGTATGCACCTTGTGAATTATCCTTTAATTTCCCAATTTTCCCTTTAACTTTGACATTTTTTAATTTTTTTCATGGGTGCAAACAGAAATGAGCCCACTTTCTCTCAACTACATGTTATCCTGGAATATGCAGCTTTTGAAACCAAGTTCGAGGAGAAGGGGTGGATCGATTTTCTCAAGAATTTTCAACGATACAATGATAAAGTCTCTATGGAATCTACACAATGTTTTGATGGGAAGACAACAAAGGTTGGAAAATTAAAGATAAATTTTATAGAGGAACTGATAAGAAAGGTAAGGTGACAGGGTTACCTATGTCTAGTGAAAGGTATTTCAAAGGTGGGCCACTAGACTGGGAAGAATGCTCAAAATTCCTCAAACCAACATATAAATCAATCAACTGGTCCAAGGGTGTCATGATGAGTTGTATTGAAGAAGAATGGTGGCCGCTCATCACTGCACTACAAAGGTCCGTAACTTGCAAAGGAATGTAGGTGACCATGTTCCTCTACCACATCATACTTCTTCTTTATTGTATAAATGGGTGCGAGGTTAGTTTCCTTTTCTTCCTTCATAAAAGTTTGCATAAGGTTGCTAGAAGTGTTCAATTGAATTCCAATGAGGTTGAGACCAATTTATGCGATTATAGTCTCATTAATTTTCCCAGTGTCCATGATCTAGGACGATGGAAAGGAACATGGGAAGAATTCCTAAATAAAAATTTCTAGGGGAGGAAAACCAAGTAAAAGGCAGGCAATGAATCATCAACCCGTGCTGCAAGAAAGTATAAAAATAGATTGGAGCCCCTCCCGATTCACTCCCTAAGTAGGATAAAGAATATGAAAAAAAACACCAGGATCATTGGAAGTTGAGGGAAGTATGACGAACCACCTAGAAAAACCATAATTAAAAACCCCTAGCTCCTCTGTCAAGAAACAACCCCTATAATCAAAAAGGAAGAAACAAAAAGAAATTCACAAACAAGATATATAACCTGTGAAAAATGACACAACATCTAATAAACCCCAACAGAGTAAACCAAAGAAACCATGTGTGGAGGTTGTAAAACTAGTCACCTCAATAGCTAAGGTGCGACTAGATGAAAAGGGTGAGATTTTTTCTGAGAAAGGGTGAAGGAAGTTATTCAATGAGAAAAAGGAAGCAACACACATATCGACTCCACCTGTGCAATCATAAGAGCTCCAAAAAATATTAGAGATTCCAACCACATAGCAAGGTCAGAAACACACCCAAAGTATTAATTGTCAACAATGCCCTCCTCAGGGACCTCAAACACTTCGGTTAGTGATTTTTTTATCCTATCTAGAGATAGAAACAAAGAGTCCCTCTTTGGCACCTATGGGAATGGAGAAGTTAAAAAAAACCTTACCTCAATAGGAGGGGCTAGTTTAAAACTTTGATGATCTTTAGAGTGGTTTTCCACATAATGAATTACCTGAATAGGGGCCAGCAATAGGAAAATGAGTGGCTAAGACAATGGTTAGCCAGACCCATGAGAAATTAATCCATAAGGGGAGTACTTCAAAGAAACACAACCTACCTCTTGAGGATATTTCTGCTCATGTTGAAAAGTACTTACAGTATCAAGTTGGTAAAATGCAAAAGAATAATATAAAGAATAAATATAAGTATCATAACTATAAAACTATGTATCATCATGTCAAGAAAGAGAATGAAATTTACATGACTCATAACTTGGTTCTGGTGTTAAATAATGATAAGATGACCTTGAGTAAAAAATGACTCCTTAGCTGGAATGTGAGGTAGTTGAGGCCTATTAAAGGATAAAGTATTTATGAACAAGTTTGGAGGTTTTGACAATAGACAACAAAGATAAATTATGGCCTAGAGGTTTTGGTTAGTGCAGCGAGAATTTGAAAAAAGGATGACCTAGCATGGGGGTTTGTTGGTCCCTACTTTTGTCACCTTTTTTACACCTTATGCTCCTACCTTTCATAATATCCTACTCCATTTATATATTTTTGACGCCTCAAAACCATCATATACTTGTTAAAATGTTCCAATTCATAAATGGATGTAAGAGTCACAATTAGCTCTTTTTTTACATGTCTTTGATTAGTTTGGATAGATACTAAGTGAATGCATAATCTTTTGAATCAATTTGACTGACATATTTCTTGGATTCCTAAATATGGGGATGGAATCAATTTAATATCTAGCTTGACGTGCACTAGGATGTTATTTGGCATTACACGTAATTTTGTCACCATGACATTTGACTATCATTATCTGTCAATAACCATCCATATCATGTTCCCTTAGAGGTGAAAAATACTCATGCTCCTGAACCAAGTCTTGGAAGCTGGAGAAAATCTCTTTATAACCTTTAAAATATTACCTGTGCACTTTTTGTGACCATTACCTGTGCATGAGCTGATACTTCTTCTATTAGCTGCAGTGATCGCCATTTTTTTCGCCACTAAAACCTGCACACCCCCGTAAAAAGGAAGTAAATATAAAAAGGTAGCTTCTAGAATCCTATTTGGTTGAATATTATCCCAACTATAAGCCTCTAGAGTTGCGCTAGTTTGAGATTTATCCATCTACTCATGGAGTTTATCCCTTGGCCAAAGGAACCAAATACCTTAATGGGAGGAACTCATCCTTCTCATAATGGATCTGAAACTACCTCAATCTCTCTATAAATTGAGTTGAAGTTTCAGGTTAAAGGGTAGGTACTGACTTGTATATATTCTAAGCTGGAGAGAGTTCATAGAGTTCACAGATTCTGAACTAGTAAGTTGTTGTTTGCATATTGAATATCACACCTTTATTTACATGTCTTCATACCGGTCATTATAGAGAGGAAGGCTTATCAAACAAGAGGAAATGATTGCGCAGACACACGAGAGAAGTTTCTATAACATCGAAGCTCAGGTTGTAAGATTACCCTTTTTAATTTATGATAATACATATGGATCTCTTTTTCTCATTATCTTATTTATGAATTCATGGAAATGATGTCAATACTTAGACTCCTTGATCACTAAGTTAAACTAGTATTTACAATTATTAAATATTGCAGGTTTTTTGATCTTTTGTGTTTTTTGTGATTGCAGGTTTTTCTCAGCATTGAATAATTTCTTTGGAGCAAAAAGCAAAAGGCTACATCAAACGTCTCGGTTGAAAGGTAGGAGCATAACCTCCTTATTTAAAAGTTGTAATAATCTAAAATACAAATAATAAATAGAGAAAGAGGAATTCAATGGATATTTGTTTCCAGCTACTTATTGGAGTACTAGGGAGATCTCTCTTGTCTGCAAGAGGGATTAATCCACAAAATAAATTGGCAACCATACTGATGAACAAAGAGTGCCCACATTGGGCTGAGGTATCCAAATTTTTCGAAGGTTCACCCACGCCTGCTGTCCTAAAATATCCATGTCCATCACAAGAGAGAAAAATGATCGTAGCTTCTTCCAAATCATCGACAAATATCCTGATGATGTCCCAGGTCATGGTTGCGACATGATATCAAGACTATGGATCTAAGAGTCCTGTAACTAGAAAATAAACTAAATAATCTAGTCAAACACTAGTATCAACACCTTCATTTTATGAACCATTGCAAATAAAGAAATCTTATCTTGATTTATCAATTAAACCACCTGCCAAAGGTGTACTTCGAAAATCGGCTTTCAACCCACATGCAAGAGCCACTCAGAATTACAATATTGTTGAAGATTTGGTCATATCCCCTTCAACAATGTCGGCCCTCGAAGTGCTGCAATCTTGTCCAACTTAGAGGAAATTACTATTATCAGCTATAGGAGTAACTGATCCTCAAGACTCGAATCTCATTGTCTTTGATCTCGAGAACATTCTACCTAGACTCCCACACCAAATGGATTTTCAAATTTTGAAATTATTCAAATCAAGGATATTTTTCGCATAGTAATTGAAGAGGGAGCATCTATGTGCATTATGTCCTTAGCTTGTTGGAAAAATCTTGGTTCTCTGAAAATCAACCAGTCACCAACCATTCCTAAAGCCTTTGATGGAAGAGGTTTTTTCCCATTTGGAATACTCCAAGATCTACCTATAGAAGTAGAAAGAAAAACTATAACACTTGAGGTGGAAGTTATTGATGCCCCTCTTGATTAAAACCTTCTTCTAGGTCGAAGTTGGTATTATGCTATGACTGTCATTGTTTCATCCGTCTTTCGGATGATCATGTTTCATCATAAAGGAAATATTGTTAAAATCGATCAGTTGCCTTACTTTTCTTCAGACCCTACTTCTTCAGATAGTATCCAGCATGTCAGAAAAATGGTTATCCCTTATGAAGATGTTGGGGTAAGCCTAGTTAAAGATTTCGCTCTCATGGTAAATTTTGTTATACTTTCTCCCAACGTACCAAGAAATATCGCCAATATCAATATGATTACATCAAGCACGATGGCATTTGATGACACATGGAATGTATCTTTAGAACCAGAATTGGACTCCTATGGTGGTGAGATTCCTTTAAGTTATTTTTGAATCGGCATATGTAGCGGTACAGTCATGTTCTGACAATCCATCAACTTATAATGATCAAATGAAGGTGGTCAGTGAAGAGTCTTCTTCTTTATCAAGCTCAACCATGACATCATTTTAGGATCCTTTTCAACAAGTGTTTTCAACTGATGAAAATATCCGAGAAATCTTGTCATTAGATGAATTACCACGGGATGATCTTCGTCATCGATCCTATTTTTTACCTAACCTTGATGGACTCGAGAATTCCTTTTCATCCATATTTTTGATTAATTATGTTAAGGAATCTCAAAATCCTATGTCTATTCTTCATTTTAATTCTGACAAAAATTTGGGATATATTTCCACCACAATTCCTATTGAAATATCAATTATACCCGGGATAACTAAGAACATTCATATAGGCGCTTCTTTCTTGGTTGAAGAGATAAAAATATACAAAGCCATATTTCAGGAATTCCGAGATATTTTTGCCTGGTATTATGAAGAAATGCCAGGTATTGATCCTAAGATTTTTATTCACAAAATTTAGACATACTGAAATGCTAAGCCTATTAGACATATATTACATCCAATACATCCATGAAAAGCTTCTGCAATTAAAGTTGAAGTTGAGAAATTACTGCGTGCAGGCTTTATTTATCCTATTACTTTAACGGATTGGGTATCTAGCATAGTTCCCATAACCAAGAAATAAGGGACTATCAGAGTATGCGTTGATCATCGGGATATTAACAAGGCATGTCCTAAAGACAATTAACCTATGCCTTACATTGATCAAATTATTGATGATTTTTCTGGAAACGAATTTTTCTCGTTTATGGATGGATTTTCTAGCTACAATCAAATCAACATACTCCCTACTGATCAACCTAAAACAACATTTATATGTCCATGGGGAAAATTTTCATACTGTAAATTACCATTTGGACTAAAACATATTAGCGCAACTTTTCAACGAGCTATGTCTTATGCATTTCATGATATTATATATATTGTACAACCCTACTTGGATGACTTACCTGCTCATTCTTTACATCATACCACACATTTAAGTGCCATCTTTATGAGATGTAAGCATTACAACATTCATTTGAATCCACACAAATGTGTATTTTTTGTACAATTAGGATGTTTACTTGGACTCATTGTTTCAAAAGAAGGCATTTGTGTTGACCCATCAAAGGTTGAGGCTATTGTTAATCTACCTCATCCTTCCACTCTTCGCCAACTCCAAAGTTTCCAAGGGAATGAAAACTTTTTGCATTGTTCTATCTAAAATATGCGGAGTTGACTAAAGGTTTCACTCGGTTGTTAAAATAGGATGTTCCATTCATCTAGGATGATATTTTTGATAAAGCTTTCAATGCGCTTAAACAGGCGTTGACCAATGCACCGTTGTTGCAACCGCCCGATTATTACTGAGATTACTTTTTGTATTTAGTTGCATCTAATTCCATGATTGGAATGGTTTTAGTTCAAGAGGATGATTCTAAAAATGAACATGTGATTTATTACCTAATTCAGAAGCTCAGTTAAACGAAAATCGAGTATTCACATGTGGAGAAATTGGCATTGGAAGCTGTTCAAGCTGTCCAATGATTTCGTCATTACATATTATTATTCAAAACCACTGTAATATCTAATTGGAACCCGATGATGTATATTGTGACGAAAAAATTGCTCAGGGCCAAATACTCTAAATGGATTGTTATCCTACAATATTTTGATTTGGAGTTTGAGAAATCCAAGTTTAAGAAGTCGCTGGTGTTCGCTGAACTTATGTGTGATTTTCCCAATAATTAATCTGAAACGGTGGCAGAAAATCATCTTCCCCATGAATCTCTATTTATAATCAGTACATTAGATCCTTTGTATGGGGATATCATGTTATATCTCCAAACCTAAACCTTTCAGTCATAGCTTTCACAATAAGATTGACAGAGAATTCGATATCAAAATCAGCAATACAATATTTTTGGCAACACTCTTTATCGTTATGGTGTCGACTCTATTTTTCAACGTTGTATAACTCATGAAGAAGCCAAAAGTGTTTTGAATGACTACCACTCTGGAGTGTGTGGTGGTCATATGTCTGGGTTTTTCGCAGCCCAAAATATATTACATGTTGCCTATTTCTAGCCATCACTATTTAAATATTGTATTCTCGTAGTTAGAAAATACCACAATTTCCAGATTTTTGATTGAAAGATGCATGCACCTCTCACTCCTCTTCACCCAATAATTGTTGTCGGTCATTTCGACAAATGTGGAATCGATTTCATCACGTGCCTCACTCGGCCGAGGGGCATGGGTATATTATTCTCACTGTATATTACTTTACCAAATGGGCCAAGGTGATGCGTACATTCGCAGTTGATGGAAAAACTGCAGCTATTTTCATATTCAATCACATGACTGCTCGTTTCGGTGTCTGTCAAGCTATTTTTATGGACCATGTGAGCCATTTTTGAAACATTGTGATGAACAAACTTTCTTCTCAACTTGCCCTATGCCACGATAATTCTACACCATATTACCCACAAGATAATGGTCAAGTTGAGGTCGTTAACAAGGTTTTAACCTCCATGATTAAATAGATTTTCGGAACTCATGAAACAAATTGGCATACCATGATTTTTTTGGCATTATGGGCATACCGTACCTCTACAAAAACATCCATAGGGTTCACTCCTTTTTATTTTTTTTACGGTTTCGAAGCTATGTTACCCATTGAATGTGAAATCTCGTCACTCAAATTAGCCATTGAATATTTACCAACTACCTCTGAAGAGGAGAAACACTTATTATACCTAGCAGAGTTAGATGAGACTCGTTGCACCACTGCATTAGCTGTCGAAGCTCATAAAAAATGTTTAAGGCTCAGTATGATCAAAGTTTTAACCCTCGCATATATTTGAAAGGTGACCTAGTTCTAGTATACAGTCAAGCTCACAACAAACTAGGTGCTGGTAAATTCGAACCAATGTGGCATGGTCCTTATATTGTTAAGCACGTGCTTGCAAAAGGAGCCTATGAGTTAATCGATTATGACAAAATCTCTTTAGATAAACCCAGAAATGGCCTTTATATCAAGAGATATTATGCATGATTCTTCGTGTGAAGATCCTCTTTGTACATTAGTTACACTTTAGAACAATGTGCCTTAAATTAGAAAAGTGTGCCTTTGGTTAGTTATTTTTGCTTGATGATTTTTTCACTACTTTCGGTGCTTATATTGATTACTCTTGATACTGCAGATGTTGAAATTCCTTTAGAATTACATTGGTTTTGCTGACGGTGCCTGTTGTAGTACAAGGAACATCTCTTGCGTTGCTTGGGAAATCTATTCGCCCACCGATGAGTTAGTCTCTATTCATGGGATATGCCTCGGTAAAAAAATGAACAATATTGCAGAATATAGCATATTCATTGAGCTATTATATTATTTCATCGCATTTGGTATTCAGATTTTGATTTTTAGGTTAGATTCACAACCCATTTTATTGCATCTAAACAATGTTTATGCTATCAGAAATCCAGCTTTGTTAATACTTTTTTTGAGGGTTTGTCTCTTGGAAAGACAGTTTGATTACATTGAATATCAACACATTTCAAGAAATTTAAACACATTGTCTGATACATTATCGAATCAAATTTTAAGTAGACATCTATAGCATTAAATGTAAAACAAAACAATATTTGATCCATATTGAAAAATATACTCAGAGATCAGAAGTGGTAATATCATTAGGTTAAAATATTTGTGTCAAGAAATATTACATCATCTATGATCATAGGTTTCAAACACCTTATGATCTAAATATATTGATACAAAAAAAATCAATCTATATCAACCATCGTCTCTCCATGATGATGATCATGGTATCAGACTATGGCACATGCCACCCTGCGCATATATCTCTTAAATGGGCCTAGAACCCCAGTCACATGTCTCTGGAGCCTAAGGTATATTATCTATCCATGTCTCTGGGATATCAATAGTCAACCTCTCTAGGTTGTGCTCTAGCTCTGTAAGAGCCTCTACCACACTAGTCTGTGGTGGGCTTGATATAGGATGCGCATCTCTCCTGTGAAAGTGACGAAGCATTGTTGGTCATGATGGGCCAACATATACATTTTAACATTTTTATCAGTATTGGATGATAGAAAATCAAATAAAAAATATATAACATAAAAACTTCAAAATGATTTTTTTACCTCATGTATCCCACTATGTCCTCGGTGGGAGTGATGTGTTAGGATCACCCCTGAAATCTACCCTGCGTAAGGAAAACCTTCAATCATGAAGATTTGGCTCCTGATCCATATAAATACCTAAGTATAGAGAACCACTAGACCACCATCGCCACCATGGCGAGCCATTAATGACACCCATTGCAACATATGTGGCTCCCTAGGTCCTGTGGGATGCACTAGAGACTACTGAGGTGTGATGAGTGGAATCCTTTCCAAAGAAAAAGACACAAGAATGGGTCCATAGCCAAAGTTTTTCAACTTTCCATTATTCTCTCTCGTAATTTGGCCTTTCATGTTGACCAACACACCTTCGCACCAGTTGAAAATTGTTCCCTCGAAACAATAAACTACAGTCTACATTTGTGATTTGGTAGCCACATGTGGAGTTGCATTGTCACATAATCTGGTAACTGTAAATGAAAGGATCTCTAGGTCTAGTCATGTAATAGTTTTGATAGCAATGCAACCATCCTTCAACTCTAAATATTGGCTACAATATTGAGCCATATAATATGTAGTGGGTAGACCACCTCGTCATGACCCAAACAAGGAAATTTCTCTCCCTCTGCGGGGTAATCCAGTGAGGAAATAGATATCCTCTGGCTCGATCACAAGCCTATGGTCCACAATGATGAAGCATTGCTCTCGAACATCCCAAGAATTGACTAACCAAGTCATCAACTCTAGATGTGCCTTCATTCCTTGAATTTCCCATAATTTATACAAGCCAAAAGTTTTTAATGTGCAAAGTTTTGCCGGGTCATCATGGCTTCTTTATCTTGAAGCTCATGCTCCCTTTCTCTCCATTCCAACATGATTTCTAACCTACAAACCATCAATAAGGATCATTAGAAATCATTTGGGAGAAATTAAGCTATTTTTTATGCATAGAAACATGATTTTGAAAACCACACAGCACTTGCGCAGGTTTTATGTATATACAGTGTATTTTTTTACATGATCTATGCATAAAAACCGTGGCGACCCGATGATTTTTTCTATTAGAAAATCATCAGGGTGCGCGGGTTTTGCCATGAAAACCTGTGCACCCTGGAGGGTAGATTTCAAAACCTTTTTTCCCTCTAAAAAATGACCTATAATATTAGAATGAAAGACTAAACAAATGATAAGAAAGATAATGATGATGCGGAATACCTGGAGCTAACGTTTCTTGAAATGGTTGATTGGTTCTCCCGATATCTGCTCTAGAAGATTTAGGGAAAAAACTCTTTCTTCTATGCTCTAAAAACTAGAAGGTAAAATGATTCGTTTTGACTTTTTTTATAGTTTTAAACGAATAAAATAATATTATTTTGTTTATCTTCACTTTAGGAGTCAAAAGTAAAAAAAAAATTCATGTTTGAGAGTAGATAATTGTAATTTTTTGAGTTTTGTGTAGGAAAAAATTTTTGTTTGAAAAGAATCATTTTGACAAAGATTATACTTTTATCACTTTTTTGGGCTCTATAAAAATTACGAAAATTTGAAACCCTGGATTCCTCTTTTAAGTCCTTTTTAGACTCTCTAAATATGAAAATATTGTCGAGCACTTGACTATTCGAACTCGTTAAAGTAAATGAACAATCGTCTATTCAATATAAGTTTACCCCTTTTCCAGACTGAATTAGACTATTTACAAAAAAAGGCATACGTTGATTAAGCATGGTCAATAGAGTTCTCTCCTACATTATTTTATCCTTTTTTTGGTTTGAGAGACTAAATTTATGAAAAATAACACTATGGAGTTTATTTATGTTTTGTTTCTGACTCCCTAAAACTAAAAAACACTGAGTGAATCCTATACTGGACTCGTTAAAATTAAACAGTACAGGACCCATCGATCACAACAAGACCAAACCACTCCTTATTAGGGTTCATTAAAAATACTAAGATGGACTCGTTCGAAGGAAGAGCTTACATGACAAGCAAATGTTATCCTCCTCAAGCTTGAAAAAAATAAAGAGGTGCTTTCCAGTAATGGTGGGGGAATAAGTGAGGAAAATAATCCATTTGTAATCCGTGTTTTAGAAAGCAACATGTTGCTCTTGAAGACAACACTTTATCGCACCTGTACCTAGGTTGGGTAATATTTTTGTCTTACAGTTAATCAAACCACATTGAAATTATTCATCTGGTTTTTGGGTATTATCTTTGACTCAAATGCTTCCAAGCCATTTATAGTGTCATTATGTGTTCAAGAGAAAGTTCAATTTTAAATTTACCATTCATTGCAAAAAAAATTCTCTATTCGCGTTGACCATCCCTGAGTCAGTCATTGCAAAATATTTCTTCAAAACTTGATCTAATGGTTTCGTGTTGTAGGCTTTCCTACAACGGATGAATTTCTATCAGCATCAGCTCATTATCTAGAAATTTGATTTATAATCCTATCAATACCTTGGAATCTGCATGCCCTAATGGCAGGTTTCTCGCCTTCGACAATAGGTTATCATCATTGACCTTCGATCAAATGATTCTATGAGTGTTCGACTGCAAATCATTCATTCACACTTCATAGATTGTGTTGAAGTACTTTGAGAACCATTTTCGTTATTGGTGGTTTCTCTCGCATTTGTTAATAGTTCTCATCATTGACCGGTAATAAATTAGTTTCTACCATGTTCGACTTCAACACAATCAATCGCATGGATAGATTCGTACTGGTTCGAAAAGTAGAAATCAAGACCCTGGATACAATAGACTTCTTATGGCACATGGTCGCACCCATATTGTGTCTACTTTTGATATAATGCTAAAATCATATATGTACTAGAACATTTATTTAGTTTTGCTCTAAGTATGGGAAAGCCCACCTCAGTGATGATATATATTTGCATTGAATGTTTATACAGGTTTTTGATTGGTGTCTTCAATCCAATCCTTGGAATGATAAAGCACTTAACTCTTTCAAAAAACTTTCTCAGACTTCGCACTTTAGGGGGCAATATGTTACACCTCATTTTGTCACCATGACATTTGACTGTCATTATGGGTCTATCACCACCCATATCATGTTCCCTTAGAGGTAAAAAATACTCATGTTCCTGAACCAAGTCTAGGAAACTGGAGAAAATCTCTTTAAAACCTTTAAAATATTACCTATGCACTTTTTCTGACCATTACTTGCACATGCGCTGATATTTCTTCTATCAGCAGTGGCGATCACTGCTCTGTTCGCCACTAAAACCTATGCACCCCTATAAAAAGGAAGTAAATATGAAAAGGTAACTTCTAGAAGCCTAGTTGGTCGAATATTCTCCCAATTATAAGTCTCTACATTTGTGCCATTTTGAGCTTTATCCCTTTACTCATGGAGCTTATCCCTTGGCCAAAGGAACCCAAATCCCTTCGTGGGAGGAACTCGTCCATATCTTAATGGATCTGAAACTACCTCAATCTCTCTATAAATTGAGTTGAAGTTTCAGGTTGAAGGGTAGATACTGAATTTTATAGATTCTAAGCTAGAGAGAGTTCATAAATTTCATAGATTATGAACTAGTAATTTGTTGTGTGCACATTGAAGATCGCACCTTTGTGTACATGACTTCATATTGGTAATTCTAGAGAGGACAACTTATCAAAATGAAGGAAACAATTTCACAGACACATGGGAGAAATATCTGCAACATCAAGGCTCAGGTTGTAAGATTACTCTTTTTAATTTCTGATAATACATATGGATCTCTTTTTCTCATTTTCTTGTTTTTGAATTCATGGAAATGATGTCAGTACTTAGACTCCTTGATCACTAAGTTAAACTAGTATTTATGATTACTATATACTGTAGGTGATTTTATATTTTGTGTTTTTTTTTATTGCAGGTTCTTCTCAGCATTGAATAATTCTTTTGGAGAAAAAATCAAAAGGCTACATAGAACATCTCAATTGAAATGTAAGAGCATAACCTCCTTATTTCAAATTTGTAATAATCTAAAACATAAATATTTTATTGAAAGAGGCATTCAATGGATCTTTGTTTCTAGTTGCTTGTTGGAGTACTAGGGACATCACTCTTGTCCAGAAGAGGGATTAATCCATAGAACATTTGGTACCTAACTTTGTACTCCATTCGGTACCATATTCTAGAATTGGGATTATTCAAACAAATGGACATTCCAAAGTATCATCTCATGTTTGCGATAAAAGTAACAATGCATCCACCCTAAAGATAGTACCACGATTAGATTTATGTGGATATGATAAAATGAATGAGTGATCCTTGATAATATGGCTTATATTAATTAAGCTTATATCATACTCGCATTATATTTATTGAATATTTAGTTAAATCTATATTTAGGTCATGATTTCTTTGAAAGTTTCAAGCACTAGGTTTAGAAATCTAGCGAGGAGAAGTAAAAAAAACCCGTGATTGTGAACACTGTATAAATTTGTTTTAATTCACTTTGAAACTATTGTACTTATGAATTATTTTAGACTATTAATATAGTGATACCGGTTTCTATATTTATAAATTTATGTGTCTTTAATATTTAACCTTATTGTGGTAGTCGAACTTGTCTAAGGTCATGGCAAGGTCCCACCATCAACCTCAGCCAAGTTTTGTAATTAATTTTAGTTAGATAGAAAGGTCTGTGTGTGGTTTAGTATAGATTAATTTCACTTTTAATATCTATTTAGTTGTGGTTCTTAGAAAATTATTTTGCACTTAGAAGTGTGATTAGTCAACATTTACATATTTTTAGATTTGTATTTTCTATCTCTTAAAATTCTGGTGGATGATTGATTATCAAAAGGGTATATTTCTATTTAATATTGCTTGATTTTATGGAATCGTTTCTCATAGAATATTTATTTTGTGTGTAGGATTTTATTTTATAATTTTTTTTTGAGTTGGAGTGAATATGTTTTTGTTTGAAATGGATTTCTAAAGGTCGAGATTCAAACAACCTTAAGACTGAAACAAAACCTTTCATTCAAAGTGAAATATCTTACTATCTGTGAATCGGAAATTTCCAACAAAGGACTCTGCAACCAAGCTTTGATACTTGAAAATTTCCATAGGATCTTGTATGTATTTTAGATCATTTTTTTTATTCTTTCATTAGTTTTGAATGGATTTATGAAATCATAGATTTTTCTGAACAAATCCTTGAGTTTAAATCATATGGTGTCTTTTTAGCCTCGTTGGAATTATTTTTCAATTTATAAGTTATAGGATACATAAATATTTTGTTGGTTTATATTATTATTAGGTTTTCTTCTAAGAAAGCATTCAACCATGAATTAGTTTGTGTGGTTGTTTAGGATAAATTGGTGATTTGCATTGTGTATTATTAGGAAGACATAATAGGCTTCTTTACTTCAGTAGACTTCAGTAAAGTAATGGAATAATTTTGAATTAGGAAAAAATTTTGGAATGAAAATTCGATACTTAATTCAGTACTAGTTTGAGCATAGAAAAGTGAACTTGGATTTGAACTCTAATATTTTGCAACACTAAGATTACGAATTCTGGATTGAAATTTTTAAAAGTATAAGGAATTAAAAGAGCGTATAAAAACCCTAAAAATAAGGCTAGAAATTGTATATAAAGAGAGGCATGAGTCTCAATGTCTATTTCATTGCAGACTTTAAAGAGGGTTCCCAAGCCTAGATATGAATGCAACATGGGCACAAAGATGTAAATTGGGAGTTATTCCAGGGCACCCATGATGGGTAGTATTTACCGCACACATTACAACATGCAAAAAGGAATGTTCAATGTCACAACATAATGTGCTAGGACCTAAGGCACAATGAAACAATATGGTGAAGGTCAAATATGAATTGGCAAGATTAATATGGATTTTAACCCTTCTATCTTGGTTTAAAAAGTATACCTCAACTCCTTGGTTTATGTGCTACGAAATCCATATGCTATCCTATAAAAGAAAAAAAATACTAGACCCATAGTTAGAACACATAGTGGAAGAAAAAATATGGATTAGGTTATAAGAAGAACAATTATATTTGTGTTTTTGTATTTTAAATTTTTTATGGGAATTTTATGATATATATATATATATATATATACAAAGCATTATATAGTTTGATAGGTTATGCAATGTAGCTCCCATTAGAAGACATAGGTCAAGGATTCCAATTGATGTGTATGAGCTCATGTACATTTATCCACAACAGATGGCACACAATGATGGGGAAATTCCACATCTAGTTGAATTTCCATATTCCTAAAGGTTGAGGATTCTAGAGATAGCCTAGAACAATAAAATTATTATGGAATACCTGACGGAATAAAGGTTGAATGGTCTCATAAGGTAAGAAAACTCCTTTATGATGATTAAAAAGCCATAAATATGGTATAATACACTCATCGATGGGGGATTTGAGAGTGGATAATCCATTGCCAAGTTGAAAACTAGAAATCCCATACTTGACCTAGTTTAAGGGTGGTACTTCATTGGATGACCTACAAAAAGTGCCCTAGTATAATTTAAGGTTCTTTATTGTTAATATCCATAATTTATGAATTTAGGAGAGTGGTAGCATCATGAGGCATATTCTACCTTAACTTTTCATGTTAATCTATCACCTCAAATATGGACTTATATAAAGTAAACTAAATTTTAAAGAAGTCATCTCAGACTAATGGAATGACAGCCCTTGTGGAAAGAGTATCTTTATCATATTCCATAGTGGGATGGAGTTTATAACTAGTGTAAGAAAGTGTTGGTGGGATGATGAAAGAGGTGATTACTTCCACAATTTGTAGAATTATTCCCCAATGATATGCATCTTTTGTAGGCACCACTCACAGATTAAGAGGTCCAAGGGATGCATCGACGATACAAGAGATCATGTTAATGGTAGAGTTATATGGATATGGGTTAGGTGGAGAAAGGAGAAATTTTCCCATCAACAAAGAGTCTTTGAACATCCCTTGTCTAATGCTTTCAGAAGTGAAAGGGGAATCTCCTACAAATGGAATTGATAGGCTATCATGGAAATGTAAATTGGGCTTACAAAAGGTCAACTAGTAAATATTGAATATTTTAACCCAATGGGGGGATCACAACGTGGAATATGTATTAGGAAATAGAAATCATTGCATAAAACTAGCTTCACCCAAGAAATATATTGTAAAATAATGGGGAATCAATGGCTTTGACTTTGATCGATATCAATTTACCCTTGAGATAGATAGGAAAAGTAGGAAAGGGCTCACTGAGGTTGCAATGTATTTCCATCAAAGGCCTTTAAAAAAATTTAGGAGGTGATGGGGTTGGAGATACAAGAGGTTTCCAACATTTTGATAACATAATACAAGTATATTCCCCTTCGTCCAAGACATTCTAATGAATATTTTTTCTAAAAATGTGAACCATTATCTAGAAGGCCAGATGATATGGAAGATGAGGTTTCCATGATGGGGGATTAAAGGTGATGCAATTCATATCTAATGGATCTCCTCCACTAACAATAGTTATGATTGTCTGCATTACATGGTGAAAATTTTCAAAATTTTAAGTGCAAACATAGCATCAGGTGCTTGGTCCAAATCCTCAACAACATTGTAGTTGAGAGTTTCCCTTGCATTGGGGTTATGCATTGGGTTATAAATTGCACCTTTAGGAGGTCACAAATGAATGCTAAACAAAATATTTTCAAAATGATGGGGAAAATCAAGATGAGTAAGTATCATAGGTTCCAAAGTTGAGGAACTGCTCTTAGGATTCTCATAATTTTGTGCTTTAGTTATAATGTGTGTTGGTTGTTCCATAATAAATATATATTTCATGGATTATGAGGAAGTATTAGAATTATTTCTCCCACTCGCCCCCACCCCCCACCCCCCTTAGGTAAGGAGGTGGAGTATTCACAAACATATGTTGCTATTGGAAATTGATTTGTTAGGAAAATGGGTTGACGAGTAGTATTTTTTGTGAGAAGTAGCAATGGATCTTATCCATATGGAGTAATTGATGAGTGTTATGGTCTTCCCCAAAAATCTTACAAGGAAAATGGTTCTTTTTATTTTTCTATTTCGTATCACCACTAATGGTTTCATGGGTTTGGGGTGCTCCTTGTTTGGTGTTAGAAATTTTATGATACTTGTACTTCTTCTTTTTACCTCTAGGTTGCTAAGTATTTTTTAAAGGTGTGGAATACATTTTCACACCTTGGAGGTTTGAATGGTAACAATAGGGATTTCATTGATATTCTTAGAAGCCAGTGAACTATAATAGCTAATCATTTGACATATATGATTGGATAACTATCCTATGTTTCTTGAGGATGGAGAACCCACCACACCATCAATATGGGATCATGGATTTGGTTTTAAAACCCCCTTAATGATCATGTGGCATTAGGAATGATTTCATATAGAGTGCTTTCTTAAGAATAGATCAATTTCAATTAGTGTTCATGCACGATTTCCTATTTCTTATTTTTGGATCTTAATTTTTCTATGTATTTATTGATCCTAGGAAAAAGTGACTTGGTGAAATTTTCACAACCTAAATCATCAAATAACTTGGTTCTAAAAAAAATTCGTCTCTACCTCCACCCATGTATATGGTCAGAAAATTCAATGGAGATATCCAAACAAGTGTTAGTGATTATGTGTTGTCTCTTGGATTGTTCCTAGTGAAAAGAAATAACCTTAAAGGAATACAATGAGGATTTACTGATCCTCTTGCTTTAGGTTGGAGACTAGCATTCTCCAACCAAAGTGGGTATTCCTTGTATTTGATATTATTTTTATAGATTTTATACAATAACATATAGATATGGATAGATTATACATATAAGGGAATCTTTAAAATAATAAGTGGTTAAGCTTTAAAGAGAATGAAAATTAATATGATCCATGAATCTAATGTAAACATGATGAATGCAACTAAGATAAATATTATAATTACAAACTAATGTGAAATGCATGTCATAACCAAAAGAGAGAAAAACAAGAAATAAATAAAAGAAATATAACAAAAAGCTTAAACATAAAAGTAAAAATAAACATATATCATTGGTAATAAATTATATTTACCATAATGAGTGTAATGAAATAATTTCAATATCATATATTGATGTTTTTCGATAGACAACAAATTAAGTGAATATCTTGAATTAAAAGCTTCAGAGATTTATCTCTGAACATAGATAGTTCAAAAAAATAATGATAATCATGTCAACTATTAAATCATTCACATGAACCATAGTATAATATTTGAACATTCCAAACAAAGAAGTAAACACATATCACAATATATAATTATATTTCTCATGAAAGATGCAATGGAATCATTAAATTTGTGTGTTAATAAATTTAGTCTGCAACAAGTTAGTTAAATATATTGACTCAAATATTTTATATGATGCATATCTAAAAAGGAAACAAATCAAGTAATGTCTTAATGATTTATTAAGCTCATCGTGTAAACTTGTTTAAATCATTCCATGTACCAAAATATAATAATAGAAAACTAACAAAGTAAATATTGGAAGAAAATACTATATATTATAATTACATGATAAGTTACACAGTCATAGAATTTGGTTCACACAGCCTATGGGTTGGAATCATTGGAATCATTTCAACATAGCTTTAATTTCTCTCACAAAGCGCTCTCATTTTCTCTTTTTTCACTATTTTATAGTCTTTTTATTTCATTGGAAGTTAGTTTCCATTCCATTTTTTTAAATCCCATTAATAAAAACCATAAGATTAACACTAATTTACATTGATGGTATTTCCTTAAGTAAACATATTTTAACAAAATATGTTATTTCTTTGTTGAATTATTTACGCTCCAATATTTAACCCATTTTCAATGTATTTCACTGCATCACATAAATGAGAATTAGTCTTCTATAAATCAAATAATAACTTATCAAAAAAGTGTCCATGGTGTCTTGGCTAAACGGTGATGAGGCGGGTTGTTAAGGCACTCATCACAGTTCCAATTCCCCTTCCTGATTAGGGTGATGTATTTGGACATGATGATGAAGATATAGTCCTACCAAAATTATAAAAAAATTGCATTAAATATATTTTTCTTACCTCAATATATATTTTTCTTCCTAAGATGTACATAACTCTAAAATATTAAATATTATTTCATTTGAATGAATTTTATTTTCAAATTTAGAAATGAATCTAAGTGAGGACATTAAATGCCATTCAATTATAATCCCATTATAAAACTCCGAGGATATATATATAATACAACTTAGTTTCAAAACATGATTTCAGAATCAATCCAATATTTTGTTTGTCTTGGTGAAACAACAATTTTATGTTTGATTTAGAGATTTTTTTTTTTTTTGTAGTTTCTATTGTGTCGGTATATTAGTGATAGATAGTAATTTTTATAAAAAGGTTTTATTTAATATTTTTATTATAAAATGAATTTATTTTATGGTTGGATATATAAATCTCAAATGTGTGGATATCATGGATATGATGCTTCAATACATTCATATTTTAACACAATTGCAAATGGGCATTTCTAGCATTGGGGTGAAGAAGAGATAACTCTTTCCTTCTTAATCGTGAGATGATTATGAATTTATTTAGAATGAATTCCTTGTATATTTTTATTGCTTTAAATGTTAGAATCCTCTCAATTCATATTTAAAATTGGGAAAAAATTGTTTTATTATTGTGTTGAGAAGCACATTCTACAATCGAGTATGAGGGTATTGTGCAAATATCCCCGTGCTAAAAATAAAAATTAATAAAAATAATTTTTGATAATGTTCTCCAAAAATAAAATCTAAATAGCCATATAAATAATGTTGACTAAAACAAAAATATAAATAACCATATAAATAAACAACTAAAAATCTACTAACACTACAATTAACTGTTTTTGTTTGGATTTGATCTTCTTCACACTCGTTGGATTTTTGTTCATTTTACTCAGATTTTATCTTCTTCTTAGTCATTGGATTAGTTCTTTCTACACTTACAAGTAATTTTTCAACATAGGCTATCTTTAATAAAAATGTGATCACCAAGATATGCATGTTATTATACACAATTTACTGCCACTATGAAAACAAATTGAATGACTTGATTTACAACATAAATTACAAGGTATGTTTCTTTCCCACATTGAGAAACTGATTCATATTACAAATCTTGCAGCACATTAGCACTGCAATACAAAAATGGAGATCTTGGATATAAATGCACGATAGGGATTATCACATTGAGATTCATTAAACTTAGACTCTTTCCTTTGCTGAATTAAATGTCTTGTTGACGGTGTTGGATACCACCAAAATACAAGGAGTCTCTCCGATGTGAATTTCAAATTAGACCTTATACTGTTTGGAGTAGGATCCCCATTCTAAGTATTGGTTTGACAACCATAACCAAAGGTATCCCTTGGTTTCAATGAATAACACAGGATATTATATACATAACCCTTGAATAAGTTAGTAATTTGACATTATGTAGCAGGAATTTCAATGTGTAAAAGGAGACCGTCATGGGAGGGAGACAAGAGTGAGTCTCTGGAAGGAATTAATAGTACAAACCTAAGATAAGCATAGGAGAGAAAAGAAAGAGTCATTAGTTAAACAGTGAAATAGTTCACATAGACACAACGATCATTAAATAAAACAAAACACACATTCAAAATGATAAGTACCAAAGCTAATGAAATATTTAAATTTACTTAATACATATGAACATATCATATACTGTAAACATCCAAGGAATAGTCCTACAATATGCACGATACATGCATGAAAATGCATTGGCTAATCGAGCTTCAAATATTTGGTGAAATATCCAAGTACATAGTTACAATGGTGAGGCACTAGTTATAGTATTGGAACATTAAGTAACTTCTTTTTTCTACAAAGGAAATTTTTTTTTCCTATGTCAAGTTAGAGAATCCAAGACTAGCTATCCAAAGTTTAAACCTCCAAAATCCCTTTCCTAGAGTTATTAGGTTTCTTTTATAACAAGAGATATGGCCTTTCATATCCTTATGACTATTGAATTACCTTCATGAATATTGGACTTTTCATCTTTCCTTTAGAGTTATAAACAACTCTTGAACTTCTAAATGACTTCTCGACTTGTAATAAGAACTATTTTGTCCATATATGACTACATAGATTTTTATATTCCACATATGACTCTTGGACTTCCAAACATTATATTTTGTCCTTTTCTTAAAAATACTTCATTTCATTCAACATTATGATGTGGCATGACACATGGACACATATTTACCATTATGATGAATTTTTATAGGTCACAACTTGACAAATATGGCATGGACTTCATGATGAAGTGGTAATGCCAAGTTGTTATTCTTGCTGCTTTGTCTTTAATCTACATGAAAGATATGATCGTCAATTCATTTTCATGAAAGATATATATATTTTTTCTCATATTCACCCTCTAAAGGGTATTATATTAGTATTGGAATATTCTGAGTCATCTTTCAATGTATTCTTTCTATCATAGTTCAAGATTTGTTTCATGTCTTTATGATAGTTCTCTTTTGTGCTTCTTCTCTAAAAGTTCTTCGTTGTGTTTCTTTCTTACTATATTCCTTGACCATCTCCTTCTCATATTTATAAAGTACTCTTTCCAATGAGATCATTCATTAAAATGCAAAATTAGACTTGAAATCACCTATTCTATCGCTACCTAACTCATGGAAGAGGTTTCCTATGATTGGCCCATTGAAGGGTTGAGAGGAAAAAGCTTAAGAAGGAAAACACAATTGAACTCAATAGTGGCCTAGGAAGGAACCACTATTCATTGTTACTATGCTATGCACTATAAATAGGGGCTCTCCTTGATCCAACATAGTGGGGAGGCACAAGGATGAAGTCAGTGAGCTTGTATATTAAGACTGTTCCATGCACTACGAAGGAAAAAGAGGAAGGATATGCCAACATAGTTTGACTAGAAAAGGGTTAAAAATAGGCCTCAATGAGCCTTTTTATTGCACCATTATTTGAGAGAGTGAGGACTAACAAGTGTTCAATGTAGTGGGGAAGAATAAGGAACAAGGGTGAAGGCTTGTTGCTTAATACTGTGTTGTGTGCTGAAGGAAAGAGGAATCCTTATGGAAACCATAGTTTTTTCTAAAAAATGGGTCATTTTTCATATGGAATGAGATTTTATTCATATTCGATCACATTTTTCCCAACAATGGTCGGTGTTTCATCTGGAATGTGCTTTTTATTGAGGGAAACCATAGAAGGGAAGTCACTTTTCCTAGGAGGGTTTTTACTTCACTGTGAGGATAGGAGGGCCTTTTCATTGTATAGTTTTCTTTTGAAATTGGATTAAAGGGTTCCTTGCTATCACTTAGGAGTTCTCTATGTGCCATGCAAGGCATACATGATATAAAATTGGTCCAATGAGTCATTATGAACAAAAAGGGTTAGGTGGATACCCTTTGGAGGCTCTTAAGGTGTATCGGTTTGAGGCGGCCTTGAGAAAAAATTAATGCAAATTCCTTCATGATCAAGGTTGCATAATTGAGGCTCATGAATGGACTAATATCATCACCTAGTAAGAGGGTTAATTCCTTCACAACTTGCACTGGGAAAGAGGACCAAGAAGAGCTCCAAAATGGCTAAGTGTGGGACCAATAGTGTAAGAGAAGGAATTACATCTGAACATGAATCAAACATGGATGACACACATGAAATACATTAATACAATCCAGGAAGATGCATAACTCATGAAGAACAATCGCACCTTTAAATTATGGAAAAGATACACTTATTTCTAAAAGTGACAACTGAAACGACACAAGTGTCGACTGCGACCATAAAGTATGCTAAGTTGTAAGAATGTGTCTAGAGCATATTCTTATCATATGTAGGGCCATGTAATGGAGAAGGGTGCACCAGAACTAACTCTAGTCATGCACAAGGTTTGACACATTCAAGAGTGAAAATAACAAAAGGTGACACCTGTGAGAGTAAGAAAACATGAAAATGACACTTGCAAATGTGAACAAATGAAATCAACACATTCCAGAGTGAATATCAAATGAAAATGACACTTGTTAAAGTTAAAATAATAAAAAGAGAAAATCATGGATATGAAAGAGACACTTGTTAAAATGAAAGTGAACAAAAGAAACAGTTGAGAATACTCATAGAAATAGAATTATAAATGCAAGAAAGTGAGGGATAATGTCAATGAAATTGTGTAGAGACTGTCGACATGGGTTGAACATCGCATAGGTATTGTGTCATGATTGTTAAGTATTTCATAAAGGAATTTTGATTATGAATTAATTTCGGACTAAGCATGTGTTAAAAAGTTACTTCAATAGTTAAAAACGAGAAGAATACTTAAACACTTATCATAACAGAAATCGACCATGAAGTGACCATAGATGATGGATCATAAGATCCTCAGTAGGAACCAAAATTCAAGTGTAGGAAAATTTTTCAAGGGTGTTAATCACACTGCCAACACTTGGAGACACACTAGGAGGAATCTGACTTGATTTTCCAAGTTTTATCCTTAAGTGGAAGGTCTCAGTATATCAGGAAGTATTAATTCATGGCGAGGATTACCTTCTCTTCCCCATTTGACCCAATTATATGTATAGTCTCCTCTATTTATTTCCTTGGTTAAACACATTACAAAGCTTTCCAAATCATAATTTTTTCGATCTAGGAGAAGGGTAATATGTACTTGTGATTTAAGATAATTAGAGTCTTAATTTTTATCTCTTGTGTTGCTTTGCTGCCAATAGGCCTGGATAGTACCCCAGAAGAGTCACTGTTGGAACAAAATCATTGCTTCACTTCTAGTGAGTCTTGTCACTACCCTGGCGAGGTACTTGCTTCACCTCTCTACGCAAGAAGCCTTTCTCTTCTTGAGCCTCTTATTTTTTTTATTTATAGAATTGTGCTTAGGCACTTATTATTTCACAAGTGCGGAAGAGGGATATTGACTTATTGAGAGTAGAAAATGTTGTTCCTTCAGAGAATTTTATATCTACCTATGATATTGTTTTCTTGTTATTGGTTTTCCCCTTTCCCTTCTCTCCTTGGTTGGATCGGCAAGAAAAACACCATTCAATTATGATCCTGAGTCGAGGAATGAGGATGCTAAAATATATGTGGTTGTTATGGTTCTACTCAATGCTTTCCTTACTAATGGATTGTATTTTCCATTTACATATCATTGACTTTAAATATATATAAATCCAAATAGAGAAGAGGAAACAAATTAGCCAAGCATTTTTCGTCTTCATAGTCTCCCTTTTCAATTTTTTCCACATTGTGTTTTGAGACAAATAGGAGTATATTTCATGCAAAGTCTTATTAAAAAAAACACAAAATAAAATACATAAAAAAACCATGAAATAAAATGAAAATAACAATCAAAAGGATTACTAAACTAAAAATCAACATACAATACAACAAACAACAAAACAAAAAAAATGCAAAGACTAGATGGAGAGAAAGTGCGGGATGAGTGAAAAGGAACTAAAATGAAACTAGACCTACTCCTAACCTAACCAGCTAGAAGGTCAGGTCTAAGTATAATGAAACTTCCAATGTATCCATTATAACTTCTCCTCACCTACAATCACAAAGATATATACGATTAAAACCAATATAAAATAATTTGCAAAAGAGAAGATAACAATCTGCCTAACGTTTACATGAGCTAGAAGGTATTGTATATAGAAAGAAAGATGTGTCACAACAACTGACCTTAACCAGCCTGTCACCTTACCTTTTCAAATCAAATATAAATCAAACAAACATTGAATATTCCTTGTGAATGAACCTTCATTTGTACTGTCTTTCTTAGCAAACATCAGTAAAGATAGAAGATTTATTAGAATAAGGGCTTGCTAAGTAAGATGGTTCCAACTGATTATATATTGTATCATTAAATTCAAAACTATCCTCTTGAAAACCATGAAATATTTGAGAAGATAATTTTTCAATTGAAGGCATGGAATCAAGATGAGCATTTTGTAAGGGGATATACATTTCATCACATTCATAAGGCTTATCAAAATAGTGAGGACTTGACATAACCATAAACATAGGTTGAAGTACCTCAATTGATTGATATATGAACAATGAGATGATAAACCATAAATATAAGTCAATATAAAACAACTATCATCCAATATACTGGTGGGGAAATGACCAATTAAACTATTATCACTAGAACCATCATTATGATTAGATGGATTGATTAAATCATAAGATTCTCGGTTAGTAGGAAAAAAATATAGATAAATCTTAACATATGTACAAATTCTTTTAACAATAGAATCATCTTCCTCAGATGTTGCATGTAATCAACTGTTTCCTTGTAATTGGTTACAAACTGAATCAACACCACAATCATTGAAAATTTTGAGAAAGGAATGCCAGTATAGCAAATATGTGAAACTAGTCAAAATTTAGCAGGTGAAAAAGGGGAACTCCATTCACCATATATATCAAGAATTCACTAACATTCAAGAGGAAATCCAGTACCATAAAGAAAATTATTAGCATTATAACATTCAAAATAAATATTAGGAGCTTATTATTTTCAAAATTATTTGGTATACAAGAATCTTTCAGTCGATGATAATATATAAAATGGTCAGCTTCACAACTCCATGTATCCATGAAAGGTATGAGCTCCAAACCCGAGTTTGACACAAGAGAATTGAATGAATATAAATTATATAAAATAGAATCCTCTATTAGATCATAAACCGAACATTGAGAAATATAAAGACTATATCTAAAGTACCAACAATCTTCCAAGATGGAGTTTGCATTCAGTGAAACCATGCAAAGAAAAGAATTTTTTGAGAAAATATAGATCTAACTTAGTTCGGGGATCTTATCATTATTACGAGAACCTATTGGGTCCTCCATTTTTTTGGAATAATTTTGAAGAATATGATTGAAAAGAAGTTGCAGTGAAGAAATGGCTATACTTTTCAGAAGCAGGCACCAAAAATTGGGAAGCGGAAGAGAAGTGAAAATTTATTTATGTTGGGATTTGTGAAGATGTGAAGAATGAAGTGTGGGCCATAATTTCAAAGTATCAAATATGATAAGGAATAAATCACCATAATATATAAAAGTGGACCCAATCAATATTGGGCGCAAGGAAGTTTCATGATGATTAGATTGTACCGAATCAAGTGAGCACAATTTATAAAAAGGGCCAAAGATGAAAAAATCAGTGTCAGTTTTTAGTTGTAGATTGGGTTGTTGTTGTTAGCTGTAGAATTTAGTTTTAGTGATTTGAGTTAGAGTTATGTTATTTATCCATTGTGTAACATCTCTTTAGAGTTGAATTCTTTTCTTTCTCTGAATTTTTGTTATGTTCCTATAATGTAATGCATCTCATAGTATTAATATCTCACAGCATGCGTGAGTTTATGGTGTAATGATTTTCCCATTGAATAAAGGAGTTTTTGTGATTATGTATCCCCTTTAAAATTTTAATTTTCTTTGCATGGTTATTTCATTCTGTTTGGATATGACTATTTAATATGCATGCCACTCTATTGTGTTGGTTGTTGGAATGTTTAGGATGAATGTATAATATAATGGTTAGAATTTTTTCTCGCCCATGATAAATCCATTATCTCTTATTGTTCTGATACGCCTCACGTGAGACACTCCTTTTTCACCAAAGAGGAGTGAAAATTTTGGTGATAAGCTAGACTATGATGACGATTTTTGTTGGAAACCTAAGGTTGAACCCTAGGTATTTTATAATTAAATTTTATGCCAAAAAATTGTTCTATTGTTGGGACCCATGAAAATTTCAGGGGATCTAGATCATGGTATTGAGGATTCTTAGTGGAGACATTCAAGATTGGTGGCATGAGAATATTGATCACTTTCTTCTACAACAAGTTCAACTACGCCAAAAGAATCTAGATTCAGTTAAGGAAGAGATTTTGTATGCAGGACCTGCTTGCGATCAATAATAAATCTTCTGGTGCAAGTTCCTTGAAGAACTGAAGAATTGGTTAAGGAGGCTACAAGTTAAATCTAGAGAAGGAAATCATCTTAGGATTCGTAAATATTTTAATATGATTTATTTGGTTGAGTTGCACTGGTTAGATGTTGAACTAGCAAGGGTTGTTGATTTTTGGGTTCATGCAACCCTAGAAAGGTACATTATTGAGTTTGTGACTGAAGGAAAAAAAATATTCTTTTTCTAAGGTTGAAGAAGTATTTAAATATGGGTTGCAGGGAAGACTGTTGAAGGAAATTTTTTTGTGGATCAAAATTTTGTTGGTCGAAGAAAACATGTTGTCATTCCAAGAAAATATAATGGTCGAATAAAACCCTTGGTGTCATGGGTCAGATCTAGGGGGAGGAATTTTTTGCAGTTGTGGAAGATGAGGGGTTGGTGTGATGGATCGAAAAGATTTGGGGAAAGCACGATACTTTAGAGTGATATAGAGGAATTAAATACCTAATGAATGGAGGGAGAGATAGTTGTTATAAATTAGGGTTAGAAGAAGAGAATTGCAAAGGATAAGAGTAGTATTGATAAGTCAAGTGTTGTGGAGAGAAGGAATGGATATTCTAGGGTTCCAAGGGAAATGAGAAAGTGAAGGATCTCCTTCTGGCAGAATAGGAGGCACCAACGAAATTTTTTCAAGAAGTGTGACTGGGAAATATGAACCCCACTCGAAGTTAGGAGGATTTCATATGCCCGAATCAATTATATAGATGATTATGATGAGTGATGAGAATACTTCGGCAGATGATGACATCCATTTTGTAATGAGGAGATTATTCTTTGAGGATAACTCCTACCCTATAAGTGGCATTCTTCAAGCTAGCGACACAAATAATCCTCTCCCTAACCTTCCCCTAGAAGTGTATCAAGATCTGGTAATTTCTTTTCTAAATTACGTAAGACTTTAGATACGCAATAGGTAGTTCTAGTGGAGAAAAGAGTTGTGGTAGTAGTTTTCAGCCAATTTTAGGTAGTTATTCTCAACTGAGTTCCCAAGGATTTGTAATAGTCTAGTTAGGGAAAACAGCTATGGTTGGAAATTCCACGGGATTACTCACCTACTATGCAGATTTTTCAGGAATGGGTGGTGAAGATGTTGAGCAGTATAGGTACTTATGAGAAGAATCTTGGAGGGAAAGGCAGACTCTTAACACCACTAATCTCATTGTGTTTCAAATGAATTTGCGAGATCACGCTCTATGATGTTTCATTAAATGGTCCAATTTGAATCCAAATCCCACCATGGACCAAGTTAAATAAGATTTTCTTCAGGAATTTAAACACCCTCAGTCAAATCACCAAGGTTTTTTAAGGTTGTTGTATATTAGGAAAAGAGAAGGAGAATATACCTGGAAATGCATGCAACGATTTAAAGATCTCGTTAGTAAATTGTCTTATCCAATCAACTCCCATCATCAAATAGATTTATTTATTAAAGTGTTGTTACTAATGACCAAGATTATGTTATCGCAACAAAATATTGACACTTTTTAGGATTCTTTAGAGAAGGAAATGCAAATTGAGGAAATGGTGGGAGATTCGCATAAATAGTGATCAGGTAGTACTTCTACTAACCCTACTATCATGGGACTCCAAAATCAAATTGATACTTTGACATATGGATTGAAGGGTCCTACAACTGCGCAACTGATGAGGCCTCACATATGGTGTAGCAACTTTCAAGTTGAGGGACATCATGCCACAGAATGTCCATGGTTGAGGGGTATGGGACCTTCTACTATGCCTATGGGACCCCCTTCACCACCGTATAATTTTGGTGTTGTGCAAATATATTCATCCATACCATTCCAAGGGAAAAATCAGTACCAGGAATATCCTAATCACCAAGGTATGTCGATGAATGAGTATTGTGAAATTTTCAGATATTATGGTCACTCGCCACACTTGTGTCCTATTTTGCACAAGTATTCAAATCTTCCAAATAATATGTTTTATGAATTTTTTGATCCCCTACGCATCACATATATCAGCTTATATCTTTAGATTCTCTAGCCAATAATCTTGATCATACAACATCCGGAGTTACTGAAACTCCTCATGGTTGAGGAGGGGGTGCTCCAAGGGGAGGGAGGAATGAAGGAAGATGTTTGATTAGATTTTATAACTGTGATCAAGAGGTTCATTTTTCAAGGGATTTATCAATTCCAGGGAGGCCTTAGTTATTTTATTGTTGGGTAAATACACATGCCACTAAGGATTTTCTAGAACTCATTTCTCAATGGGAGGAGTGTTATCGAGTAAAGGGGGAAATTGTTTTCAATCTAGAACCAGGAGAACTGGAGCCATGTATGCAGCTTAACATCAATATTTTTAGCCAAATCAATAGAAGGAGTATTATAGGGATGCAGCCAAAATATTTAAATAGATGTTTTCCTCTCATAGATCTTGTGCAAAGCAGTAGGAATGTGGGTAGGATAAGAGTCCTATATTTTCACAATAAACATCTCAAGTTATTCTATAGTGGCCCCAGTTGTTCTTGCATATTATGAATGATGAGTAGTTGATTGGATATTTGTGCAAAAAATTGAAGGAAATTGTGCAAGATGACCCACTCTCAGAGAAAACTATTATTTCCAATTTACCTAAAAGACATTCTCAAAGAGTCTGGAGGAATAATAAGAGAACAAGAAAGGAATTATGAGTGGATGCACAAATAGCTGGATATAATATTAAATTTTATATGATATATCTTTGGTTGGATGTGAATATTTTTCCAAGGAAAACCATGGAGGCACTAGGAAGGCCAAATATATTTTTTTCTCTGATCCATCTACAACTAATGAACCAGTACTATATCCAACCCATTAGTCGACTAGATGATGTTGAAGTTTATATTGGAGGTGTCAAAACATATGTATACTTTGGGGTGATAAATATTCATATCTAACCTTCTTGGGAATTTATTGGGTGTTTCTTAACTATGCAATTATTGATTTAAAGAGGGAAATGATGACTTTTAAAGAAGATGGATTTTGGTTCATCGAGCCTTTAAACCCTTACTAGGGTATGATATTTACAAAACTTGTGGATGATGTGGACCAACCTAATTTATTAGATCAGTTGCTTCTACTTAGTGGTGGGAAGAGGGAGGACTACATCAATCTCGCGGTCGTTGATTCTATTAGCTAGAGAATAATTCAAAGTAATAATCTTGGCTCAAATTTTGTGATGGATGACTGGCAGCAAGAAGATCCCGAGCTCCATTCCTAAAACTGAAAAAATGTTCGCTGCGTTTGATGGATTAGTACTAAGGTATGAGAATATCCTACTTTTAATGGTATTGAATCTGTTGTAAATTTTCTTAAATAAATAAATTATATAATTGAAGGAGGTTAAAATATCCCCTTGATGAATGTTTCTTTGCAAGTGACCCCTACGAGATGGTGGGGATCCCATAGTGACCACCTCCATGATTGGGAAACTGTTTATTTTTCTGTGATGTGTATATTTTCCACTCCTTAGAGTCCCTTTAGTAGAATTCCTATATATGATGGATATACCAATCTACAAAAGTATATACAAACTTGAAATTATGTTTGGTCAAAAAATTTCTTACTAGTTGCAATGTCGACACACCAATTCATCCATACATTGGGAAATGTTCCATGAGACTAGTATCTGAAGGAGGAGGAGATGAAGAGGTAGACAATGGATTGGAATATGTTGACGACTCATTTTTGTAAATATTTCTCATTTTCAAATATGGATATGAGGATAGTTGAAGCCTTAAAAGCTATTAAAAGGGTGTTGTTCTGTTTTGGGAAAGTTGTTGAGGAATGTATCAAGTATGCATATTTTGTGCATCAATATGACTCAATTTTTCATGAGGTTATAGCTTGTGTAAAATTTTATTTATAACCTAATGATTGCTTAGAAGAGTTAAGGAATCTATCTTTTAAATAATATTAGGGGGAGGGAGGGATAAAGGAGGATCCTGTAAAGGATACCCCTCATTTGAAACAACTCAAGTTACAGAAATTGAACATTGGGATTGATGAGAAACAAAAATCATCTCTATTGGTGATCATTAGAATGAGAAAACTAGCAAGGAGATATTTGAATTTTTAAAGGAGTATGAATATTTGTTCTCTACATTAGTATCATAGCTTAAGGGGATTAAGGAGACTTGGTTGAGATGAAGATAGTCTTGAGACCTGATGTAAATCCAATTAAGCATCGACCATGACAATTAAATCCTCGAGTCAAAGAAAAGCTGAAGAAAGAGATTGATAATATGTTCATTGTAGGACTCATATTTCTGGTTGATGAAGCAAAGTGTATTAGTCCCATTATGATCCAGGATAAGAAATATTCACTAGAGATATCATTTTGTGTGGACTATAGGAGCCTTATTAATGCTTGTTTCCATGACCCAATTCCTACTCCTTTCAGTGATAAGGTCTTGGATAATGTTGTGGGTAATGAAGCTTATTCCTTCACTGATGGGTTCTCTAACTATCACCAAGTTCTTATTATGAAATAAGATAAGAGGAAAACCACATTCATGATAGAATGGGGTTCCTAGTATGCTTATAATGTTATGCCCTTTGGCTTGAAGAATTCTTTGATGTGATTTCGAGGATTGTGATTGTCTCATTTCATGATTTTATTCATAATTTTATTGAGTTATGTATGGAATATTGGATGGTTTATAGTTTGTTGAAGAATCATTCCATTTTTCTTAGGGTCATGTTTGATCATTATATGTAATTAAAATTTTCTGTGAACTTAAAGAAGTGTATTTTTGTTGTCTCTTTTGGAACATTGATTGGACATGTAGTTTTCAAGGATATGTGTATATCCTACAAAGGTTGTGGTAATATTGAATATGCCACCACCAAATAGTGTTAAATAGTTAATATCCACTCTAGGTCATACATGAAACTATTACAAGTTCATCCATAATTATGCTCTCATTACTGCACCACTCGAGAAATTATTGAATAAGTATGAGAAATTTACTTGGACTACTAAATGTGACTCCCCATTTGATACACTAAAGGAGAATTTTGCAAGTGTATCAATATTGGTTTATCTAGATTGGAATAAATAATTTCGTGTCCATATAGATGCGTCAAGGATTTCTTGGGAGCTATCTTGACTTAACCTGGAGAAGGTAATCTAGACCATTCAATTTATTTCTCCAGTATAAAAATTTATACTACGGAAAATAACTATACCCCCATTGAATAGGAGGCCCTTTCCATGGTATATTTTTTATATAATTTTAGACATTATCTATCGGGTGGTCCCTTTAAATTATTTACAATTCATTATGCTTTGAAGTAGTTGGTTGATAAACATGTATTAGTGGGAAGGATATGCAGGTGGCTCTTATTATTTCAAAAAATTACATTTGAAGTCATTGTCAAGCCAGGGCACTCGAATGTGGGTCTGGATCATTTATCTTGATTGGAATTAGGAGAATATAGAGGCTTTGTCGATGACCAATTACTAGATGAAAATTTATTCAGGGTTGAAGAATTTCTATATTATTTGGAGGATGTTTCATTATTCTTTGCAACTAGTAAGTTCCCAGATAATCATACAACCACTCAAAAATGGAATTTGGCTTCCCATTTTTTTTATTATCAACTTATTGCAAGTTAGATATAGAAAATTGGGCTTGATCAAATCTTGTGTCATTGTTTGTTGGACCATGAAAGGAATAATATTTTATGGGAATGCCATGTGGGAGTTACAAGGGTCTTGCTAGAGGTAAAGACGTTGCTTGGAAAGTTTTGTAGGTTAGTATGTGGTGGCCAACATTATTTAAGGATGCTAAAGATTATGCGAAGAAGTGTGATATTTTTTAACAAGTTAGTCGACCGTCTCACATAGATGAACTTCGTATGCATCTTGTCAGAGCACTTGAAGCATTTGAAAAATGGGAAGTTGAATTTCTAGGGTTGATTAAGGGACCTACACGAAACTCACATGTTGGTACATCATCACCAAAATAAATTATTTGATGTACTTGAAGGAAGCTTCTCCTATTAAATTTTTCACTGCTAATATTGTTTCCTGATTCATATTTGAAAGTATCATTACTAGATTTGGTTGTCCTAGAAGTCTCACTAGTGACCAAGGCTCAAATTTTATCAATGATAAAGTTAGTTTGTTGCTCCATAATTTTATGATTAAAAACCACAAAAGCAGCCCTTATAACCTACAAGTGAATGGAACTGTTGAAACCTTTAATAAAATACTAGAGAAGTGTCTTACTAAAGTCTATTATACAAATAAGGATGACTGGGATGAGCGGGTTCCAACAAATTTATGGGATTATCACACTATAGTAAAGAAGTTGCACAGGTATACACCATTTGGACACATACTACTTCCATCAGGTAAAATTACAGTATTTTCAAAGTCCCGCCATGTGTTCTATATATCTATATCTGCTTGCCATTTCATTATCACCACATTTTTTTTTATTGAGTTTTCATCTTGGCTCTCGTGTCATTTGCATTTGTGTCTCCACCTCGCTGTAGAACCCATCTTCACATTTTCTACACCTGTCACTTCTCCTCAATGGGTTTTTCTATAAATATTTTCATTTCAATGTTCTATTTTGACTCTCGTATCCACCCACAAATTACTTTTTGGGAAAATATGATACATTTCCTAGTCGATAATGATTTTTTTGACCATGTCCTCTTTCCTACCCTCAGCTATGATGATTTTATGTAGCCAAATTCGTGACCAAGTGCATGAGCTTACAATAATATTAAATAATACTTTCACCCTCTTAAGCTATCAAGCATGATGATACTACAAGACCCACATATCTTTGATACTACAAGTGAGGTTATGTGCTGCATCAAATTATTGATCAGTAGACTTCATGGGGGTTCCCAATGGTTGTATAGGGAATATCTTATTAATTTTGATGATATATACATGCTCATGGGGTTATCACCTTATGTCAAGGATGTTTCTACAACTTCTTAGAGAATTTTGAAGTGCGGAAATAAAACAAGGGATAATAATGTGTATACAAAATATGGTACCTAGTGGAAAGGATGTGGAGTAGTGATTGATTTGATAAATAATGAACGGATTAAATTTTCCTACCATATCATTGAAGGTAAACATATGTGGAATTACACAAAGGGATAATGTTTATTGGATTCCATATATTTCACATAGGTGTGTAACAATGGCGTATAGTTCAATTAGTAAAGTTACATATTAAATGAGCTCTTCAAGGCACGCAAATTTGTTCATAAGCATGCCTCATATTTTATCTGCTACTTTAGTTATCCCCCTTGGCTATTATGAAATGGTATCACCTAGAAGGTTGAGAAATTTTTAAATTCATAGATGATGAGCTTTATGCTTATGCATATGCGCCTTGGAGGATTTCCACCAATTCAGCTAAAGGAGTATAATGAGAAAACATTTACAAAATGGTATAATAAGATGCTTGAGGTTACATGCAATATATCTAGGGTGCCACTTCCTTTACTAAACAAATATTATCATGATATAGGGTTTGGTATCGACCACAACAACTCTTATGTCTTCCCTCACATTGTAAATCTAGAAACCTTCTCATTACGAAAATTACCCTTCTACTTGAATGATGAGGCATTCCACACTGAAGTAATTTCCTAGCTAGGGGTTCAAGCTATAGTGATGGAGGGTGAATGCATGTAATCTTTCAATGGAATTATGCCACGTGGTACTAGGGATGATACTCCATCATCCTCCAAAAATATGCAACATATTTTGAGAAGGAACTCCAACTATTGCTGAAGAAAGCCTACGAGTGTGTCTCATCCGTCTATAACACTTTTTATGAGGTAGCTTTTGTGGTATAATTCAATACCCATGTTTATATTGTTAACCCCATTTTTTTTATCCACCTACCATCACTAAAACTCTTCCCATGTCCACGACTCTAGTGAAATTTTGATCCCCTTGGTCACACCATCCAAAACCCAAACTTACGACTTCTGGTGTCATTGCTAGTACCAGCAAAGGCACTCCTAAGCCTCACAAATCCGTTCATATTACTAAAGAAAATTAAACCCTCTATACTCCTCACTCTCGCAATTATTCACCCCACACTACCTCTAAAGCTACTATTTCTGATCTTCCTAATCATGTAACTCCCCTTGATGACACTACCAACATGGAAATTTATTTTTTCTTTGTAAACTCCATTTTTGTACCTGAGACTACCACCCCTACACATATTTAGATGGAGGAAATCATAATGTAGCTAGTTTCTTCACCTATTTTTCCTCTGTTGGCCTTTACTCTAGTACTATCTGTTTAGCAAGTCACTACATTTGCTAGCGAATTTTTGATGCATCCAAAACACCACAAATACCCTCATACGCAGAAAATTTAATATATTGGCCTATTCCCAAGATTTAATACTCATTAGAGAGTATACATTCCAAATTTTCCACATTTGGATAGGTTCATAAAACCCATTTTATCCCAAACCAATCCTTCACTTATGCATTTAAACCTTTAACCGCTTTCTCCTACTATACATAACTGCTTCATGCTTACCAATATTATACACATCTACCGAGGCTCTTCCTTGCACAATATCAAATCGCAAACCTCTGTATCACAGACCACAACAGTTAACATATAACTTTAACCATAAAATTATATCTCTGTTGATGCGAAATTTCACTTGGCTGCGATGTAATCTCCAAAGTTGATCTATTCCACATCTAACGGTCCCATTGTGCCTTTGCTAATCTGCTTCGCATCTAAACTCAAATAACTTACCTTTCCAAGTCTTAACATGTAACTAAAAGAATCACTAATTGTGATGTGGGCTTGGATCCTCTTTTCGGCATGTGTCCACTTCGCAACTCAGCGAGTATAGCATTTCGCACATCGGCTATTTTAACATTTCGCATGTTGCGCCTTTTAACTCCACCATTTAACCACTATACCATATCGCTTGCGCTATGTGATATGCGCTTGGACCTCTGCTCTACACGTGGCTCTTCTTCGCAAATTCCCCAATTTTTCTTGTGATGAGATCTCTGATGTTTAATATTCAACTTCTCTTTGTGATTTAATCTACGTCATCCATTCCCTTCCTTTGGAAATATTTTAAAGGCTTTACTACCTTAATATTTTCTCCTATTTCTTTGACCACCACCACTTTCCATCTTCGTTTCCTTCATGCTATCCTTCTTGAGCTTCTTCAGCATTTAGTTGTGCTAATCTCTCATGAGCTTTAACTTATGGTTATTCGTTCATATCCATAATCATTACGCTATCTCAAGCCCGAATACAGAACACCCTTCGGTATTACTTCTTCGAATCCAAAATTTGGATTTGTTTCTTTCTTGACCTACATTCAATTTATTTCTTCACTTGTTTGTTCTCACATAGCATCAGCAAATTAATTCCCAGACTAGAATCATATAGATTCTACCCAGCCACTAAGTCTTATTCATATAGTAAGACTTATTCATTCATCTAGCATTCATCATAATTCATACAACAGTGATTTATTATACATAAACCATAATTTCTTAGTTACAGATAACTCAACACGTAAAAGGAATGACACACATTCACTATGAATTCGATTTATTATAAATAAAGTGAAAGTACAAAAACAATAAAAACCTTCTTACAATTTCTCTTTGGCCTGATGCACCCTTACATGGCCCTTTTTCCCTTCAAAAAAACCCTCTTTGTCTTCTACTCTCGCCTCTATCTCTTGGCCTAATCTTCTTTGTTTAATTTGGCCTCTCCCCTTTGAAGCTTATAATTAAATTTATCATATAATTCAGAGATTATCTTCCCTCACTCAACTCCTACAAACTTGTAACCACTTCTATTCTAAGGAAATCATGATTTATGACTTTCCTATTATCTTAGCATAAAAAACAAATATTCTCTCTAATATCATGTTTCTTAAGGGGATTTTTTACATTAAATCAACACTCATTGACACCTAACAACTAAGCATATTCCCTATCAATACTCATTAAGAAATAAAATTATTTTTACATGAGTTTTACAATGTCTCTTTACAATAGTCCCTCCATGGACAAATGTCAAGACCCTAAGGTTTGATTTCTACTTGGACTTTTGATTTAGAGAAGAGGCTCCTACATCAGACTCCTCGGGTTAAAATAATCATGATCTCCAGATCATGTGTCTTTAATAGTTTTCCTCCTGGATCCCAGACTTCGTTTTGTAATTTTTCTTTGGTTGCTACTATTGTTGTTTGTTGTTGTTCTCTAGGTCTCCATACTTTATGTTACATTGTCCCACTGGCTATGCTCTCACATTCTTCTGTTGTCTTTTTCTTGCTACTGCTGCTTTACTTTTTAGCTTTTTTTCTCTTCTGAGACACCTTCACAATCAACCTTCTTATTCTTCCAATTTCCATGTCCAGTTTATCTTCTAAATGGTACTCACTTTGCCAATTGTCTTCAAAATGATGTTTGTTATCATATCTTTGAAGTTTTTGGATTCTTAATACCACCCTTACATCCTTACCCTCTTGTTGCTTTTGAATTTTTATCTCATTTCAAAAAACCTATTTTCAATATCTTTGATAAAAACATCATACTCAGATGCTTCCAACAAACAATTCATCAATTCACTTTCTACCCGATTCCTTTCAAAAACCTCATCACTATGTTGGTCATAAATTCCAACATATCTTTCTTCCTCTTACTTGACAAACCACAGTGATTGTCCTTCACCTCCTTGACTAATCCTGGTAGTCAGTTCAGCTTCCTTCAGTTCTAAGAGCGATTCCTTTTTAGCATGAGACATGCCCGCCTCACCTTTGCCCAATTTCAATTGTACATTCAAAATATTCATTCTCTGACTTGCTATTCTATCCTCCAAAAGACTTAACTCATGCCACAAATTTGTCATCTCACTTGAAACTTCTTCCAAAAATTCTATAAAATCCTCACTATCTCCTTCTTTGTCACAACTCCAATTTCTTGGTGACACTACTTATTCATTCTCTATCACAATAAAATTATGATCCTCTATCTCTGTGACAGCTTTAGATATATGTCCAAAAATATTCTCTTGGTCAATCAGATAAGCCAATTCCTCCTTGTCCTCAACAATAACAAGTTCCTTCATATGAGACATAACTTTCTCACCTTCCTTGGAGATAATTTCTTTCTCAACGTAAGTGTTAGGACCTCATAATGTACTCATTTTGGCTTCATATTTTTGCCATCTCTTTACTCTTTTTTTGGTCATATCTAAATTTAGAATTATCATTCCTATCCATTTTTTCCCAAAGGTATTCAAGTTCTTCTCCTTACTTATGTTTAATTTTTTTGCATATGTTCCATTATACTTTTATATTTGATCATTAATCGAAGATATCAGTCATTGAGATATCGCCTTCAGATAATCCATGATAAGGAACATATTCTTGAAACATTACGACAGATTCTTTAAAAGAATCGACCTCATTCTTGAAACAATCAATTAATTGAAATAGTCAGCAGTGCACCAACTTACTGCGGTTGCGATTTCGAAAGTGTATTTCAAGAATGATGGCAACAAGATGAAGACAAGCAAGGAAAGTTGTTACATGGATTATTCTGAAGCCAGTATTTTTGTATCTATTGTAATAGTATTTTGCTCTGGAAGAATAGAAAGACCCTATTTTAAAATAAAAGATCAGATTTGGATAAAAATAGGATTTCTCCAATGTAACTGTAATAGATAAACTGGGTTTCTCAGACAGTGTAATGTAATAGATGTCTCCTCTTTAAAGAGGAGACATCATCATTAGAAAAGGGAGTTGAACTAGGAAGATCCACATCTTTTTGGTAGGAAAGGAGAAGGCTCTATTGTAATGTATGTTTTCTTTTGACGGATAGATAGAGTTTCTTTTGAGGCGCTTCAATAGATTCTTCTTTCCTGCGGGAATCTTCAGCGAGTGCCCACCTTCATGCAAGTTACCCGTTCTCTGTATTTTTGTGAACTGCTATGATTTCGCACCTTAATTAAACACTATTTGCTAAAGATTATTTATGCATTTTTGTGTTTCTTACTAAAACTCTGTTTTCCTTATTTACTGCATTATTCTGTACTGTTCATTCTGAAGAAGCTGTGAGTTATTTTATTTCTAGTCATTTGTTTGCGGAATGAATGTGTGACAGTTTGACATCAAGAAACAGGTGCTGAAGATTCTCGTTTGGAGGAATAGGGTCTTATTCTCCGATGATTGATCTTTCTCTTTAGCAGTGTGACTGATAACAAGAAACATGTGTTGAAGATTCCTGCTTGGAGGAATAGGGTCCTGTTCTCCATTATGGTTGATTGATCTTCTTTTCTACAGAGTGATTTCCTTTCATTATCTTTCCTAGGATTCTTTTAATGAAGGTCTGAAACAGAGGATTGTTTCTGCTGTAAGACAAGTAGGCTTCAGCTTTGTTAAAATTAAGGTGTGAGCAGTGTGATTAATATAATTTGTGTAATTAATACTACAAACCTTCTTTTCTTTTGGAATTGAGCATATATAGTGTGTGATTTTCTTTGGAATAAACAGACCTTCCTGGGTTGACAATTTATGTGGCACTTGAATTGTTAAAACAATTAAAGCGATCAACATTTTGGCGCCGTTGCCGGGGAAGGCAATTATCGATTTCAAAAGCATTGATGTTTTCTTTCTAGATGTGCAGATTTTATGAGAGGACGCGGAACCCAGAAGAAAACTAACCCTACAAGTGGCAAGGGCAAAGGAAGGGGAGGAAGAAAGACTTTTATTGACGAAATTGTATCAAAGGTTGAATTGTCGTAGAGATTAAGCTCTCGAAGACCAAAGCCTCAACGCTCCCCTCAATCAGACTACAAAACAGAAGAAGTTTTAAGCCCTGAAAACGTAGAGGAACCAGCAACAGATATTAAAGAAATAGTAGCCAGTGCTGAAGAATCAAAAGAAAGTGCTAAGGAATCAGCAGAGAACGTTGAGGAATTAACAGAAGATATTGGACGACCAGTGGAAAAAATTGAGGAGCCAGTAGAAGATTTTGAGGATCGAGCAAGTGCAGTAGGAGATCAACCAATGGAAGGAAACAACGAAGAATTCTTTCGTGGATGATGAGTAGATCCTGAAGGAGAAGGAAAGGATGAAAATTCTCTCTCTACCTTGGGATTTCCTATCAGTGATCTCCCTAGAGGAACAACCCCTATGAAGAATATTCCATTGTCAGCTTTACCCAACTTCCATGGTTTATCCTCTGAAGATCCGGATGAATTTATTTTTGAATTTGATATATTATGTAGAAGTTATGATTATGTTTTTTTTTTTTCCACGAGAAAAAATCGGAACCTTCTAATATATAAGGGTTACATAGCATATGCATTGCATGCCTTTCCTTTTCCCAGGAAAACCATACGCATTTCATGGTTGTTGTTATTTTAAGCTTAAAACCACCCAACGACTCTGTCCACAAAGTAAACAAAAAACCAGTAAGATTGTAAAGCGATCACAAAGCCATTGGGAAAAACATGAAATATAATTTTCTCAAAAAATCTGTCCAAATACCGACTATCTAAAGCCATGCTTTGGCTAGAGAAATCTTGTTTTTGACAAAAATTCTATCTTGACTCGAGCCTCATGTGGAGTTTTCTTTCCCGAGATTTTATGATTATGCCTTTTTTCTCTAGTTTTTGTTTTTAGAACATATACAAAAAAGATTACAAAACTGAAAACTATATACAGGAAATAAAACAGTGAAAATAAAAGAGCTGTTGGCAGCTCCCGAGCTAAACAAAGACAGGGGGAGCGAGTCTCCTTGCACTCCCATCAGCTACTTCTTCAACTGACCATTGGTCCAAAACCTGCTCAATGCCTTTTTTAGAAAGGCTATCTGCTTCTGAGTTTCTTTCCCTGTAGATGTGAGAAATATTCAAATCAGCAAAGCAACTTTTAAGACGAATAATTTCAGACAGCAAAGGAATTAAGAGAAAGTTCCTGCAATGATGTGAGCCATTATCCCACTTGATTGTGTTCAGGGAATCCCCAAAAATCTGAATCTCCCGCTCATTACGCAACAAAAGCCAGCACAGCAGCAAATGTAATGCTTTAAGCTCAGCAAAGTTATTTGATCCAGTACCCAGTCCAATGGAGGCTTAAAGTTATGATTATGTTACTAATGCTCATAAGTTGAAACTGTTTTCCAGCAACATTAAAGGGAAATGCGTTAAGATGGTTCATGAGCCTTGGAAGCCAGGTAATCACAACATGGGAACAAATGAAATAGAAATTTCTACTTAAATATCAAGATTATTGTCGGACAAGAGAAAAGAGGGAGGAATTATTTAACATGGCGCAAAAGGTGGACGAGAATTTGGAGGACTATGTGGAAAGACTGCAGTATAATCTGCAGAGATCTGATCATCCGAATGTAAGTAAAGAAATTCGTAAAACAATATTACTTAAAGGAGTAAGGGACGATTGTTTAGACATGCTAAACATGCTTGGTAAAGGAGATATATCTAAAGAATCATATGATGAGATTGTTGAACTCTGTAAAAGATGTTCAAGAGGAGCTGCAAGGAACAGAGCAAGTAACAGAGATCCCACTTATTCAAGAGTTCAGAAATCAGCCAGTGGGGGAGCAACAAGAGCTGAAATAGGTAATTTACTTGAAGAATTTAAAACTGAAATGTTAAGTTATTTTTCTTCACAAATTGACACCTTGCAGGTTAAAAAGAAGCAGGCTGAAGCAGAAGCAGCTCTGGCTGTCTTTTGCCCTAAATGCAGAGATAAACATCCACTAAGGGAATGCCCATTGGACAAGATACCAATCTGCACCCTTTGTGAGAAAGATCATGAAACACAACAATGTCCTTCTTTACCGGGAATAAAAGCAGCACTCCAGCCAACGGAAGAAGAAGCTGAAGCATTTTATCTGCTAACACAAAGAAGACAATGGCAACCAAGAGGACAAGGTATGAATTCTAGTATGCCATTTACATCTTCTAATCATTGGAATAATTATCCTTCTTTCAGTCAGACAAATTACCCTCCCTTTAACCAAATGCAATACCCACCCTTTAATCAGATGAATTACCCACCCATGCAACAAACAAACCCTCCCTTTGTAGATCTTGCAATGTGGACTCCTTGGCCCCCACAACAGCCATCTTCTTTTAATCCATGGAATTCAAATTGGAGGAGTCAACAACTCCCGTATCCAAATCAATTTCCTCAATTTCAACAACCACTTCCTCTGCCATCAAGTGCTCCACCAAATAATCAAATGAGACCCCAGCTACCTGTACAACCAAATCCTAACCCCAATAATAAAGTTGTGCAAGTTATTGACATTCAAAACCAGCCTACACTTCATGTTTTCCCTGCACAATGCAATGATATCCATTTAAGATCTGGGAAAATAGTTGAACCTATTATTGATGATGTTACTTCTTTGGATTCTGATAAAGAAGAAACTAAGAAACATAATTCACACAAAGAAGCACAACCACCCTCTAACAAGGATGTTGAAATAACAAAGCCACCATTCCCCGAGCATTTAGTTTTAACTAAAACGCCTGAAACACCTACTTTTAATCTTTTAGGGGAATTACAAAATTTGTATGTTAAAATTCCACTTTTACAGGCACTAAGAGATGTACCAATCTATGCCAGAACCATGAGGGATATTTGTGTTAAGAAACCTGGTAGGAAAACTAAGGATCCCCTTACAGTTCATGTTATGGGTGATCTATCTGCATTGATGTCCGGAAAAACTCCTCCTGTGAAATATGGTGACCCCGGCCATCCTACTGTGACAGTTCAAATTGGTAAAACAATAATCCCTCAAGTTCTGGTAGATTTAGGTGTTGCAATAAATATCATGACTCTGGAAACTTCACAATTGCTACAGCTAAAGAACACAATTAGAGACACACCAACCATCCTAGAGCTAGCTGACCGCTCTACAATTAAACCAGAAGGAGTTGTTGAGGACTTAGTTATCTTGGTTGAATCCTGGAATTATCCAGCTGACTTTGTGGTGTTACAAACTAAAACAAAGTTGGGGGGACACCCTCTAATTCTAGGAAGGCCTTGGCTTGCTACATCCAATGCCTTTATCAGTTGTAGATCTGGTTCAATGACAATTTCCAATGGATATGAAACCAAACATCTTACTCTTTATCCTCATGCTACACCCATGATTAGCAATGAGAGTTCTGTATGGATGGATTATGATGATAATGTTGTTCAGCCTATTTTGACTATCGGACAAGCTTTGAGTTTTAAAGACAACACAGAGGACGAAGTAATTAATAGTTTTATTTGTGAACCTTCCCCTGTGGTTGCTGAAACTCACAATCAATTGATTACACTCTTTGAAACAGATACCCACGACAAGATTGAATCTGAAGATTTACCTCAAACATCAACCTCCATCTCCTCTAAAAGCATAACAGTGGAAATCGAACCTGGAAAAACACTGAACATATATTTTGATCTAACAATTACTGAAACACAACAGTTAATGAAGTTACTACTTGAAAATAAGGAAGCATTCGCATGGGATTACACGGATATGAAGGGAATCTCTCCTGAATTATGTACTCACCGGATTTATATTAAGGAAGGGTGTCGACCAGTCTGTCAACCCCAAAGATGAATGAACCCTAATTTAAGAGAAATTGTGAAAGAGGAACTTCAAAAATTGCTTAATGCAGGATTTATATACCCTATATCTGACAGTGAATGGGTTTCCCCATTGGTAATAGTCCCTAAGAAAAATGGGAAATGGAGGGTGTGTGTAGATTATAGGGCTTTAAATAAAGCCACTCAAAAGGACCACTTTCCTTTACCATTTATTGATCAGGTGTTGGACAGTTTGTCAGGGAAGAAATTATTTTCCTTTTTAGATGGATTCAGTGGGTATAACCAAATCAGGATTGCACCCCAAGACCAAGACAAGACCACTTTTACTAGTCCTTGGGGAACTTTTGCCTATAGAGTTCTTCCATTTGGACTATGTAATGCACCAGCTACTTTTCAAAGGGCTGTTATAGGAATCTTTTCTGATATGTTGAATGACTCTATGGAAATATTTATGGATGATTTTACTCCTTATGGTGTGTCTTTTGAAGATGCATTATAGAATCTTGAGAAGGTGCTTAAACGTTGTATACAAGCTCACCTCTCCTTAAGTACTGAAAAATGTCATATGATGATGAGTGAAGGAATAGTGCTTGGACATTTTATCTCATCTCAAGGAATTCAGGTAGACCCATCCAAAATACAGGTCATTCAAAATCTTCCTGTTCCTAAAACACAAACTGATGTAAGAAGTTTTCTTGGACATGCTGGATATTACAGAAGATTCATTAAATATTTTTCTAAGATAACTTCTCCATTATTTGTGTTGCTTATGAAAAATGCTAAATTTAAGTGGACTAATCTTTGTCAGGAAGCCTTTGTAGCACTCAAGCATCAGTTATCTATAGCTCCTATTTTGAGAGGACCTGATTGGGCACTTCCCTTTCATATATCCTCTGATGCTTCAGATACTGCAATTGGAGCTGTCTTGGGACAAGAAGAAAACCATCTTCCTTATGCTATCTATTTTATCAGTAAGAATATGACCCTTGCTGAGCTTAATTATACAGTTACCGAAAAGGAATTCTTAGCAGTAATTTATGCCATTAACAAATTTCGACATTATATCACTGGTTACTCTACTGTTGTCCATACTGATCACTCGGCTATCAAGTATTTAATGAATAAATCTGTCACAAATGCTCGAGTTACCAGATGGTTATTGTTACTACAGGAGTTTGATATTACAATTGTAGATCGACCAGGTAAAGAAAATGTTGTGGCTGATTTCCTTTCACGGTTAAAAACTGATAATAATATTCCAGTAGATGATTCCTTTCCTGATGAGTATCTATTTGCAGTATCTGCTCACTCTCCTTGGTATGCAGACATTGCCAATTATGTGGTTGCAGGAAAGTTGCCATCACACCTGTCACATAGATAAAAGAGGAGAATTGTTCAACAAAGTGCCAGGTATAGCTGGATAAGTGGGTGTCTTTTTCACACAGGACTTGATCATGAAATTCGAAGATGCATTAGAGAGGATGAGGTGTATGATATACTAAAAGCTTGTCATGATGGCCCTTGTGGAGGGAATTTTGCCGATAAAAGAACAACACACAAAATTTTGAGGATGGGTTACTATTGGCCCTCACTGTTTAAGGATGCAAAGAAATATGTGCGGGCTTGTGATAGCTGTCAGAGAATGGGTCAACCCAATCATAGAGATCAAATGCCATTAAACCCCCAGGTAGTACTTGAACCATTCGAAAGATGGGCCTTAGATTTCATAGGACCCATCAATCCTCCATCCAATCAAAGAACTTATATATTAGTCTCTACAGACTATATGACTAAATGGGTAGAGGCCAAAGCACTTCTTAGAGCCAATGAAGAAGCTGTCCTAGCTTTCTTATATGAAGAAATCTTTATTAGATTTGGAATTCCTAGAGAACTAGTTACAGATGGAGGACCTCCCTTCAATTCTCATGGTTTTAAATCTACCCTTCAGAAATATCATATTCATCATAGAATGACTACACCATACCATCCCCAGGCCAATGGGCAAGTGGAAAGCACAAATAAAGTAATAGAAGCCATTCTAACTAAAACAGTGAAGGATAACCGGAAGGATTGGTCTCAAAGGCTCCCTGAAGCACTATGGGCTTATAGAACTACCTGGAGAAATACTACAGGATTTTCTCCCTATGAATTGGTTTATGGTAAAAGTGTTGTTTTTCTTGTGGAATTTGAAATTAAAACTTTGAGAACTGCTTTAGCTGTTAACCTTGATTTGACTAATGTGCAGACAACCAAGTTGCAACAGCTTCTTGAACTGGATGAAAATAGATTAGATGCCATTCACCAAACAACCATGATTCAACAACAAAGAACAAAGTGGCATGACAGAAACATTAAGCACAAGCAGTTCCAAAGAGGTAATTGGGCTTTATTGTATGACTCTCGGTTTGAAAACTTTTAGGGTAAGCTACGTACACGATGGCTGGGACCTTATGAAGTAGATGTTGTTTTTCCTAATGGAACAGTAAGACTTTTAAAAATTGATGGTTCTAAAACACCTCTACTAGTAAATGGTCATAGGCTTCGCTTGTACCAGTGCCCTGTTTCTAAAGAAGATTTTAAGGCCGCTTGCATGACTGATACATATTATCTTTTTCTAGGGGAGTCTTCTGCTCCTCACAAAATTTAATTATTTTTTGCACTATATTTTTAGTATTAGATTAGATTTACAACTAATAATCCCTGTCAAGGGTTGGCATGTTACAATGGTATGTTGCAGATTAAGGAAGATTCACCAAGGAGGACAATGTCATCACAAGAAGATCTAAGTTTCAATCTGAAGAAGCTTTGCTTTCCTCATCTGATTCATTTCCTCATTTCCCAATAACATTTCATCATCTATTCCCTCATTCTCCCTTTCCCTCTTTCATATCATTTTTCCTACTTTTTCTACCCACTGCTGAAACACCATTCTTCAGCTAGTACCTTCCCTATTCCTTACTGCTGAAATATCATTCCTCAGGAAGTACTTCCCCAATTTCCCCAGTGCTAAATATTTACTTTTTAGAAACATCTTCCTTATTTTTCCCTTGCTGAAACACCACTTTCAGTATCACGACATCCATCTTTCCATTGCCGAAACACCATTTTTTTTCCCTGCTACACAAGTTTTCCAATACCCCACTTTTATTCTTCAGATCCCTTGGGTGAATATTATCCAGTATTGAGCAGATTCTAATATGCTCCTGTTTCTACATTTTAGAGAAATCTAAAGATTCTTCCATCAGTATTAAGCCACTATGAATAAGCACTCTATACTTCGAATTATAAAAACAGAGGTAAAATATAAGGTATGCGGATTTTTTATGTAATATAGTTAAATAATAGTTTAAAGAGAGGATCTTTCCCATTATGATTACAATCCCCGCACATTTAATCATCATTACATCACACATAGGGGGGGGGGGGATTTCGAAAATTAAAACCATCATTCCACACCATACAATTCACCCCAACTCTTCATATCCATTATTTCGGCCGTCATTGATACTCCATATCCTCAGTATAACGATTATTCTGATCGAGCCTGCGATTCTGCTCTCTGTTTCTGTATTTGACTTAAGTTAGTAACCATGGGAGGTTCGGTTATCAGGCATGAGCCCGACTCAACGGCTCTTCTTCAATTATTTCCGGAGGCTTACCAAATTTTCCAGCAGGCAGGATGGGTCACATATTTTGAAAAATTGAGAGAATTTGACCCTCAGCAAGTCTTGGAGTTCGCACAGAACCTCCAGCAGGACCACTCCACAGTTCAAGGGGTCAGAATTTCAGTTACAGAGAATGATATTGCCCAAGTCTTGGGTTTTCCAGTCACAGGAACTCGGTGGTTTAGTAGAAAACACATCATCCTAAATGCGCAACATGACTTCCTTCTTCCAGAAGAACGCGTTGAGATCAAAGGCCATGGCATAGGATTGCACTCACTACCTCCTCCATGGGCCAAGGTAGCCGAACTTGTCAAGCATTATTTAACCTGCGAGGGGCGATATCAGGTAGTTTATCAACATGACTTTGTTTTAATGAGCTACTTACGGCATGGTAGACTACTCAACATTCCTTATTAACTACTTGGATGTATTAAGAATATGTCATATTACTGTAGAAAGGTAAAATTTCCATTACTGTCCCTTACTCATCATCGCCTTTGTCAACTATTAATTCAGAGGGGTTTTTCTCAACAAAACCTCCCTCTAAATAACTTACCCCTATTGCTTGACCAAGCCCCCGAAATTCACCATGAAGCCCAAATTCCCCAAGAAGCTGAAAATCCCCATGAAATCTCTGAAAGCTCTTATGAACAACAATTGGAGAATATCCCGGATCCTTCATCAATCCCATCCTCAGAACCAGTCAATCCAATTCACCCATCTTCAAAACTATTCCATTTAGCAGAGTCATCCCAGCCCACTGTTTACATCCCCAGTAATGACTCTCAGACTGAAACACCACCATCTCCTCCTATTCATAAAAGGAAGAGGCAGACTACAACCGCCTCTGTATCAAAAAGGCAAACGAGGGCTGCATCCAAAACAGTCACCTCTTCCAATAGCCCCTCTCCTAGGGAAGAATCTTCCCATAGAAAGAAAAAGAAAGCCACTGCTTTCCCTACTTTTCTACCTAGGAGAAAAATGAAAACAACTCCCATTTCCCCTGACCCCACAGCCATCTTGTTACAATTCCAGTCATCACCACCTTTTCAAATCCAGAAATCATTACCTGTCTCATCCTGTGGCACTGCTCCACAAGAACCAGTTGCCCGGGGTAATATGACATCATCTTCTACACAACCAGTAACTGCTCCACAAGAACCAGCTACTCACGCAGCAGCTGAAACACAAGAACCAGTTGCTGACGTGCAAAAGTTAAACATCCAACATGATATTTTAAGGAAACCTACTGTAGTTGAAACACAAGAACCAGCTACAGTGGAGGAACATCAATTAACTTCAGCAAAAGCACACGCTTTAGTCACCATAGCCTCTCTTTTAGAAGAAAATGAATTTCTGAAGTCAGAATTAGAAGCCTGCAAGAAAGAATTGATAATGGCAAGGGAAGCTTTTGATAAAGAATTGAATCTTTATACTTTGGCTCATACAACATCGATGCAAGAAAAACACTCAGAGAATGATCCTTATAAAGAGTACATGTGTTATCAGTGTGGAAACATTTATCAAAACGCAGGATACAAGATAGTTGAAGTACCAATGTCTGGTGCATCCATATCATCTCCAGTAAAGAGGGAAAACCCCACTGTCACACAAGAACCAGTAGGACCCTCAAAGACTTTAAAGAAGGAAGACCCTAATGTCACACAAGAACCAATAGGGCCCTCAAAAAATTTGGAGAAGGAAACTAAGGTACAGGTATCCTTCTCAAAATTCACTGATTCTGCTACACATACTATGCCTCAGCCCATTACCTATAATGCTGGAACACAAACTCCACCATGGAAAGAATTGGAAATAATGAACACGTAGAAGAAGCAGTATGCTGTGGATCAAGATAAAATTTTACAACAGCATAAACTAGCCTGGCAAAATCAAATGTACTCCAATTGGGAAAACTGGGAACAGACACTCCAGCAGCTTAAATATTCTAGGAAAGAGAATAAAAAATTAAAAGATAAATTAATCCTGATGTTTCAATTTGTGCAAAAACTACTAGCCACCAGAAAACCATGTGTGAACTATTCTCTGTTTCTTTCAGAGTGTCGTGTTTATTTCCAATTGAAAGCAATTAAGGATGGAAGACCTTATGAGCTTCTCACAGTTGAACAATTTGTTAAAACATTTGCTAAGGCTTCCACAAGTGATCAACATTTGTTATGCGAGCTGTATCTTCATAATGAGGCAATGCCTGAAAACAGAGAACTCAATCTTAATCCTATTGTTGGTGATATACAGATTAGGGCATTTGTTTCTTTTCTTGCAAATCAAATCACTTGGAAAACTGCCTTCCTTGCAACTAGGCACAATGAGGATAATCGCCTTCTTTGGATAAGGCCAGAGCCTCGAAATCCGGCCATTTTTGTAGTAGAGTACCATAAGTTTTTGCAGAAGCCAAGAATGACTAGATACATATAGAAATTGCAAGCCTCTGTACTCTAAGAATGTCATCAGTCAATCAAGGTCAACGAGACGGCTGCTCTGAAGGAAAACACCATGTTCTGGCAACAGTCCTCCAAGGAAAGACAAGAGTATCATCCCTTTAGCCCTAGTAATCTTGAAAGTGAACTATCCAGAATACCAAACTACATTAAATGTGTTCAACAATGTGCTGAGAATTAGATAGGCTATCATTTTCACTTTCCCATTTTATGGATGCCATCAGAACGATATCAGGCTCATTACAGGTTGGCTAACAGGGATGAGGCAGAAGCATGGCAGAAATTTCAAAGTAATCAAGGATTTAGACCTTCGACAGATACCACCTTCCATAGTTATTGCTTGAGTAACTTTCATGCAAAGAGTCAGTATTCAGACTCCGATTCAGACTAAAAGTTGCCTGAGGACATGCAACCCTTTCAGTTGGGGGGGATGTTAGGACCTCATAATGTACCATTTTGACTACATATTTTTGCCACCTCTTTACTCTTTTTAGTCCATATCTAAAGTTTACATTATCATTCCTATCCATTTTTCCCAAAGGTATACAAAGTTCTTCTCTTTAATCTATGTTTAATTTGTTTTGCATATAATTCCACATTACTTTTATATTTAATCATTAATCGAAGATATACAGTTGCTGAGATATCACAGATAATCTATGATAAGGAACGTTTTGCTGAAACAGTCGAACCCGTTGCTGAAACAGTCAATTTTGTTGCTGAAATAGTCAACGGGCACGCAAATACCGTTACTTAAAACTTCTCGTGATTTGCGATTTCGAAAGTGTATTTCAAGAATGATGGCAACAAGACGAAGACAAGCAAGGAAAGTTGTTACATGGATTGTTCTGAAGCCATTATTTTTGTATCTATTGTAGCAGTATTTTGCTATGGAAGAATAGAAAGACCCTGTTTTAAAATAAAAGATTAGATTTGGATAAAAATAGGATTTCTCTGATGTAACTGTAATAGATGTATCCTCTTTAAAAAGAGGAGACATCATCATTAGAAGGGAGTTAGAGACTGCGGGAGATACATTTTTTTGAGTGAAAAGGAGCAAGGCTCCATTGTAATGTATCATTTCTTTTGATAGATGAATAAAGGTTTCTTTTGAGCACTTCAATTTAAATTCTTTCCTCTGGGGAATCTTGTGAGAAGGAAAGGGCCCGCCTTCATCACAAGATTCACCCGATTTCTCCTGTAGTCTGTTAACTTTATTATGATTTCGCACCTTAATTAAACACTGTTTGCTGAAAATTATTTATGCAGTTTTGTGTTTCTTACTAAAACTCTGTTTTCCTTATTTACTACATTATTCTGTACTGTTCATTCTGAAGAAGCTGTGAGTTATTTTATTTCTAGTCATTTGTTTGCAGAATGAATGTGTGACAGTTTGATATTAGGAAACAAGTGCTGAAGATTCTCGTTTGGAGGAATAGGGTCCTGTTCTCTGATGATTGATCTCTCTCTTTGGAAGTGTGACTGATAACAGGAAACAGGTGCTGAAGATTCCTGGTTGGAGGAATAGGGTCCTGTTCTTCGTTATGGTTGATTGGTCTTCTTTTCTGCAGAGTGATTTCCTTTCATTATCTTTCCTAGGATTCTTTTAATGAAATTCTGCAACAGAGGATTGTTTCTGCTGTAACACAAGTAGGCTTCATCTTTGTTAAAAGTAAGGTGTGAGCAGTGTGATTAATATAATTTGTGTAATTAATGCTACAACCCTTCTTTGCTTTTGGAATTGAGCATATATAGTGTGTGATTGTCTTTGGAATAATAGACCTTCCTGGGTTGACAATTTATGTGGCACTTGAATTGTTAAAACAATTAAAGCGACCAACAGTAAGGAATTTATGAACTCTTTCTACTGCACTAACTCAACTTGATATTCATCTTAATGACAATCATCCTCATACTTTGCTTGAAAATTCTCAACTTCATTAAAGACAATTCCAAGAGATGGATTTTCTTCTGCAACACCTGCAAGCTCAGTCAAATTATCAATCTCAAAATCACAAGACCCCATGGTCTCATTTGATGATTCAATCATCAAACCCTCATCTTTCTATTCTAAGTCCTTCACATGGCTCATAAAATCTTCAATGGTCTTCTTATCAACCTCCTCAAGAACTTCACTTGGTTTCCTGATATCCTTCTCCACTTTTTCTTGCTTTTGGTCATCATCGTGAGCCAAAATTCCTCTTCTTTTTGTCCTTACAACATGTTGAAAAGAAATAACTCCTCTTAATAGTGTATTATCTTCCATATGAGATCTAACTATCTCAAAACTCAAATTCTGTCTCTCTTCTTTGTCTTCTTTGACATCACCTGCAAACATACACAAATTATTAATTTCAAAATCATAAGGCTTAATTGGCTCAACTGATGTTTCAGACATCATTGCTCCATCTTCACTTTTTCATCTCCAACAGCTTTGTCTTTTTGTAGCTCAACTCCTTCGAGCTTCTATGTCCTCAATTAACATCCATAATTTGGTCAAGCTTCCTCTTCTCCTCTATTAACTATATATTCATCTATTGTTTTCTCTTCTCTTGTAGCCTATGCCATTTCACTTTCTTTCTCATTACATAACCATTCCTCTGGTCTACTTTAGTTCTCTGCAACATATCCATCAATAATCCAAGATGGAAATTTATCTCATCTTTCTCTCTCTCAATCTCTTCTTGAGTTATCTTCTCTATGCCATTTACCTTGGCATATTTATCCACTCTTCTTCTATTGTGGGCTCTCTCTGAACCTCTGCTATGAATATCAGTAGTCATTCTTATGTCTTTTTTGAATTTCATCCATTCCCTTGTGAACTGCACTAAGCCTCTCCTTCTCAACAAGTCTTCATACCTGTTGCAAGCACCTCACCAAGCCTTCTCTCCTTTGAGCTCGGCCTTTCGGTAACACTGGTTCTCTATCTCTAGAACCTGTATTGAGAAACTCCTTTTCTCCTTGGCTTCAGTCCAACCTCAACTAGATTCTTTAGGTTCACTACCACTTTCTTCAGAGTATCCACTTTACTCTACCTTCCAGAACACAACTGGTTCTTCTTTCCTTTACAGCTTCTCTTGCTATCTTTGTTGAGATATTCTTCCCTTGTCCGCAACCTACAAAACTCAAACCAGAGTTAACATAAAACACTACTTGTATGATTCCACAAGGCAGTCTGTTTCCACTCTTCAACACTCGAATGGATCTCCATTCTCCACAAGAAAACAACCATCGATGTGCTTTCTTTATGCCTTTGCAATCTCTTCTTAAGAGTATCACTTACTCCCATCTTCTACCATAATTTACCTATGTATGCCTACTCCTTGTCAGATTTAAAATCTGATTTCCTCTTTTTGTAATATCTCTATCAATTTTCTTCAAAGCACATTTTCTTTACCGGTCTCCTCTTTCTTCCGCAATCATGCTAAATCTTATTATGTTCTACTATCAAATGTCTTTTGCATAGTTTAGCTCTACAATATTCATTTATAACATTTTTTTTCATTAACTCGCTCTGATACCAAATTGATGCAACTAAAAGGTCACAAATACCCTCACATGCAGAAACTTTAATATATCATCCCATTCCCAAGATTTAATACTTGTTACAGAGTATACATTCCGAATTTTCCACATTCGGATAGGTTCATAAAACCCATTTTATCCCAAACCAATCCTTCACTTATGCGTTTAAAACTTTAACCACTTTCTCTTGTTGTACATGACTACATCATGCTTACCAAGATTCTACACGTCTACCAAGGCTCTTCCCTACACAATCTAGCATCACAAACCTCCATATCACATACCACAAAAATTAACATATAAATTTAACCATAAATGTATATCTCTGTCGATGTGAAATTTCACTTGGCTATGATGTAATCTCCACCACTGATCTATTCCAGGTCTAACGGTCTTGTTGTGCCTTTGCTTATATGCTTCGCATTGAAACTCAAATAGTTTACCTTGCCAAGTCTTAACATGTAACTAAAATAATCACCGATGGCGATGTGCGCTTGGATCCTCCTTCTGACACATGTCCACTTCGCAACTCAGCGAGTATATCATTTCACACATCAGTGATTTTAACATTTCGCATGTCGTGCCTTTTAACTCCACCGTTTAACCATTATACCATATCACATGCGCTATGCAATATGCACTTGGACCTATGCTCTACACGTGGCTCTTCTTCGTAACTTCCCCAATTTATCTTATGATGATATCTCTGATGTCTAATCTTCAAATGATATTTTTGATTTAATATTCGTCATCCATTCCCTTCCTTTGGAAATATTTTAAAGGCTTTACTGCCTTAATATTTTATCCTATTTCTTTGACTGCCACCACTCTGCATCTCTGTTTCCTTCACGCTATCCTTCTTGAGATTGTTCTCTATTTAGTTGCATTAATCTCTCCTTAGATTCAACTTCTGGTTATTCGTTCATATCCATAACCATTACATTGTCTCAAGCCCGAATACAGAACACCCTTCTGTATTACTTCTTTGAATACAAAATTTGGATTTGTTTCTTTCTCGACCTGCATTCAATTTATATCTGCACTTATTTGTTCTCACACAACATTAAGAAATCAATTCCCGGACTGGAATCATACAGCTTCTACCCAACCACTAAGTCTTATTACCCAACCACTAAGTCTTATTCACACAGTAATATTTATTCATTCATTTAGCATTCATCAGAATTCATACAACAATGGTTTATTATACAGAAACCATAATTTCTCAGTTACAGATCACTCAACACGTAAAAGGAATGACACATAGTCACTATGAATTCGATTTCTCATAAATTAAGTAAATGTACATATAAAATAAGGACCTGCTTGAAATCTGGCTTTGTCCTGATGCACCCTTACATGGCACTTTTTCCCTTCAAGAGAACCCTCTCTATCTCTCGCCTCTCACCTCTATCTCTTGGGCTAATCCTCTTTGTTTAATTTGGCCTCTCCCCTTTGAAGCTTACAATTTAATTTATCATATAATTCAAAACTTATCTGCCCTCACTCAAATCCTACAAAATTGTAACCACTTCTATTCTAAGGAAATCCTAATTTATGACTTTCCTATCTTCTTAGCATAAACAACAAATATTCTCTCTAATATCCCATTTCTTAAGGGGATTTGTTACATTAACTCAACACCTATTGACACCTAACAACTAAGCATATTCCCTATCAGTGCTCACTAAGAAATAAAATACCTTTTACATGAGTTTTACAATGTATCTTCACAATATTCCCTCCTTGGACAAATTTCAAGACCCTAAGTTCTGATTTATACTTGGACTTTTGATTTAGAGCATATGCTCCTACATCACCTTGAAAATTGTGGTGAAGTTGTTTCCTTGGTTTCCCAGTGATAGCATATCGTCACACTTCTACTTGGCCCTGTTCTTGATCAACTGCACATGGAAAATTAGAAGGAACAAATTTAGGATGGAGAATCCTCACCCCAAGGTCATTCAAAAAATTCAGTAGCTAGCAGGCAACCCCTACAGGCTTGATTTCCACCATCATATATTATTTTTGATGTTGATCTCCAGATCTTGTCAACATCACCTTTACTTCAATTCATCAAAGATTCAGCCACATAGTTAGAAGACTACCTTACCCTTGATGAATTAAGATATAATGAAATTGCTTCCACTTGTGAGTAGCAGCAGTAAGAACTCGCTTTACTTACAACTAAGCGAGATCAATTGTGTAGAGATAAAGAGAAGCTGGAAAATTGGATTTTAGGTTTTGGTTTTAGCTTTCAGAAGATGTGGCCCACTATTGTTAAATTTGTTCCTACGTTGCTCGAAGACATACTTGTATGTTCCCTACTAAATGTTGTGAATGTGTTGAGTCTGCCTGTCTTAGAATTTTTACAGTGAATCATGAATTGGAGGGTATTTTTGTTGAATGCCACCAAGAACTTCTAGACCCCTCCATGCAATATCAAGAATATATTACTCAAGAAATTTTCGCACCATCATCAGTCAGAGATTCCCTCACGAAAATCATGTATGACTCTGTGGAAATTTTTAGTCAAGTTTCAGACTAGAGTGGTGTGCTCGCAAAGAAGAATTATTCAATGTACTCGCTCCAAGAGATTGTGAAGAATTTATTTGATCAAGCGATGCAAAATTATAGCTTGGATCACCAGAAAAGTATCCTCGAGAGAGTTGATATTTTGGACGCCCGTATCCACTAGATAGAGGAAGCATCACAAAATACCCAACATGTCTTAAGAGATATTCATCTTGTTGTGTATAACTACTTTATAACTTTGTGGTCCCTTAATGTTGCAATGTACGGCCAATTGCAGGAAGTCTTTCAATCTCAGTCTGTTTAGCCTACTATAGAGGCTACTCAGAAATTCATCGGAAAGGTCACCACTGTCATGGATAGTTGGAAGGTTGTTGTTTGACATGCCAACATTGGGTCCTTCGTTTTAAGGAGAGTCAGCAATGTAGACATGTGATGTAGCAAGGGAATAAATGCAAATGGAGATATGATCATATTCACCAACAACAAATCAACTTGAGGGTGAGTCAATAGTTTGTGGTCGGGGCCTGTTTGGTCCTTCATCCTTTTGGAAGAATTTTTAAGAATATGATTGCAAATAATTTGCACAGAAGAAATGTATAGACTTTTTGGAAGTGGCCATCAGAAATCGGGAAGCAGTAAAGTGAAAATTCAGTTATGTTGTGATTTGTGAAGCCATGAAAGAAGGAAGCGCGAGGCAAATTTTGAAAGTATCAAATATAATCAGAATAAAAGTACCAAAATTTGTGAAATTAGACTTGATCGATATTGGGATCAAGGAAGTTGTATGATGATTAGATTGGACCAGATCAAGTGAGCATGATCGATAAAAAGGGCCAAAGATGAAAAAATCAGGTTGTTATCAGTTGTTAGCTATGGATTGGGTTTTTGTTGTTAGTTGTATAATTGAGTTTTAGTTATCTAAAGATTCAAAGTTATGTTAGTTATATTTTTTGTAAGAACTCGTTAGAGTATGAGTCTTTTCTTTCTCTAAAGTTATGTTATGTTCATGTAATGCAATGCAGTCCATAGTATTAATATCTCACATCATCCATGAGTTCTAGCGTAATTATTTTCCCAATTAATAAAGAATTTATTGTGGGAATTAATTGTGACTTTATGATTGATGATTATGTGTCCCCTTTAAAATTTTAATTGCCTTTTCATATTTATTTTATTATGTTTGGCTACGAATGTTTAATCTGCATGTCATCTTTGCTGTGCTGGTTCTTGGAATGTTTAGGATGAATGTATAATATAAAGCTTAGATCTTCTTCGCCACCATTCTAGATCTATTATCAATTGTTGTTTCGACATGCCTCTAGTGAGACGCTCCTTTTTCCCCAAAGAGCAGTGAAAATTTTGGTGATAAGCTAGACTATGACAATGCTTTTTGTTGGAAACTTAAGGTTGTACACTGGGACTTTGATAATTAAATTTTATGCCAATAAAACCTGACATAACCATCAATGAGATTTGAAGTGTCTTGACTTCCTAAAAATTCCTATAACTTTCAAGGATTGTAGAATTTCATTGTAAAGATTGGATCATATCATGCATGGTCTATGGGAAACTACTACTAATAATTACAACAATATCACTCATATCAAGATGGTAGCCACCTACATCACTCATTTAATTTAATTTTATAGCCTTGTCAAACATATTACCCAAGTCATAAGGTTCTTATTATTGAACATCTAAGGATGGATAGACTAGACAAATATCATGACTAACATGAACAGAAGAAATTCCCTCATACAAAATAGGAAATAATAAGGGATGGAGTGGATGGTTAGTTATTTGATTCTGTTCTCCCTCATCATGGATAACCTCACTACCTTGTGTCAATTCCAACGTTTATTCATTATATGATTAATTTGAAGATCATGAAGTATCTTCACCACAATTTAATACATTACAAACATAAGAGCATAAGGGATAGTGAGCGAAAGAGGAAGTTTCCATGAGAAAAATATTGTTTGGCCAAATCAAGTTCAAGATCAAAATATTTTGAGTCAAAATATTCTTGAGAAAATGAGTAATTATTATGTCCACTTGGGAATTCATCACCATGTATAACAATAGAGTCATCATCATCAGAATAATGGTTTCCCAACATTTTAGATTGATTAGAAAAATTGATTGCATTTGATTCACTACCGAGATTAGTAAATTTTGAATTAGGTGAAAATGAAGAAACATTACCTTGACACAGAGGATTTTGAAAATGAGAAGAAATATCAAAAGAATATTTACATGTTTTTTCCTCTACATGCAAAATATGACTATCTTGCGCCTGATTAATGCTTGTGTTAGAAGAGTTTGAAAGGGACTGGTCAAGCAGATCAAGGGGCAATAGATCATGAGAAAGATATGATGGAATATGACATGTATATGAATCATATTCAAGCCTAATATTATGAAAATTAATATCATCTTGATAAATCAAGGGATTTCCTTCACCTTAGGCTACATGAACCATTCCAAATTATCCTTAATCATATCAAGATCATGGGAAGTGGATAAATGTTGAGAATATGGATTAGGAATTTATTTTGCAAATTTCCCAACTTGATCATTAATATGTATAGGCACCCCTAATGGTACTAGAAAAGTAGGAGGATAAGGAGCAAAAGGAATATTAGTTTCCTCCTCTGAAATTAGAGGTATCTCATGATTTACAAAAGTTCATAGAATAAGGTCATCAGGGGGTTTAGACCCACTGTGTAAAGATATTTGAACCAAACTTTCAAACTTCCTTCTAAGGAAATCTAAATTTGTATCTTCTCAAGGAAATTCATAACATAAGTGAAGAAATCGATTAGGAAAATCCCCAATTGATTCATTAGGATACATTATTAGTTAATTAATCCCTTTAATAACATCATGGTAATCATATCTATCAAAATATTGATGAATCTCCTTAAGGAACTAATCAATGAATAGATGGAAGTAGATAGTAGGGTATGACACCATCGATTATATCAACCCTCAAGGGTGAGGAAGAAAATCACACAAGAAATATCTTCATATTTGATTTCATGATATTCACAAAACTTGAAAAACTGAAAGAAATGCTTGATTGTGGATATATCACCCTCACCATCAAACTTCAATTAAGACAACTCATAAATTTGTTCCGCGGAGATGGAAATTTTACCAAGGGATAGGTTAGAAAAAAAATTCGGCATTATTATTTGGGAAAGATCCATTTATGATAAGATATTCAAAACAGACTCAAAGGGCACAACTCATCATCTAGCCCTCCTTCTAGTTCCAAAATGTTGAAAATGTTGGATACCTCCAATACACAGGGGGACTCCTCAATGCGAAGTCCCAATTATACCTCACATTGTTTGGAGTAGGAGCTTGATCCAAAGTATCAGCCCAACCACCATAAGCAAAGGTTCACCTTGCTTTCAATGAATAACACAAGATATTATATACATAACCCTTGAATAATCAAGTAAGTTTACATTGTGTAACACTAATTGAAATGTGTCAAAGGATACTTTCACGGGATGGATAGAAGAGTGATTCTCTAGAAGGTAGTAATAGTACTAACCTAAGAGAAACACATGAGAGCAAAGAAAGAGTCATTAGTGTTACACCATTTTTTTGGTCATTTAATCTGTTACTATTAGATGGACCTAAGTACACCATTTAAGACCAATTTTACCCTAAGTAAAATTGCTTTCACTATGAAAAATAACTTAGTAAACCACCTGTATTAAGTTGTTTATGGTCTAAACAGGAAACCCCATGAGGAAATATTAAATAAATCCACATTTGTTTGATTTTCTCAAGGAATAATTAGTTAAACAGTAGTTCAATTAATATTCCTGGTCATATTTAACCCAAAACAGGAAAATTAATTAGATAAATTATTATTTATCTTATTATTTTCTAGGAATAATTATTTAAACCTTATTTAAATAATATTCCTTGTTAAATTTGACTAAATCACTCATAAATGATTAAATAAATAATTATTTATTTGATTATTACTCAACCACATCCTTAAAATAATAAATAAATCATTTATTTATTTATTATTTACAAATAAAGGGATTTGACCCAAGTCAAATTCTTTTTCCCTCCAACAAATATAATAAAATATTCCATAAAAGTTGGATCTAGAATTGGTTAATAATATTTTAATTATGCACCAGTATCTAGACTAACTCAATATTTTGTTATAAATAGAAGGTTTTTTCCATTCAATCACTACCTTTCGTTGCCTAAAGATCACTCTAGATCTATACTTTTGCTCTGACTTTGATCCACCATCATTGTCATATTTTGCTACCATTTTTCATGTGAGCTCCCTTTAAGTTCCATTTTTGTCTGGGTTTTCTACACCATCAAGAGAGAGAGGGATTTTAGATCTAAAGTGCTAAGGACTTACAATAACCCATCTCATTGAGGGGGACTGGTAACATCTTTCTATGTTCCCTTCCCAGGTGTCAAAAAATACAAAAATTCTTTTAAACAATCTTGTCTTGTTTATTGGATGCATGGAGCAACTCTTGCTTTTATTTATTGTTTAATGTCTTTTAATGCATAGATCTAGATTTTTGCAGCATTTATCTTGGTCAACTAATTACATATCTAAAGATATTAGCAGCCATATTTTTTGTTAGGGTTCTTTGTTATGTGTGGCTAAAGTTAGCCTTTTTCATACGCTTGCAATTAAGATTCATACTAACAACTGGAGACTCCACTGGGGACAATGATTATGACCTATGTCGTTTTTTAGATCCCTGCATACCCAGCTGCTTCAAACCCTAGGATTTCTCTTCATCTTCTTGTTTTGATTTTATTGATGTTTTTTTTAACCTATAAAACCCTAAAACATTGAAAATTCTAACTTCCTTGTGTTTTTTGACCTATTGTGAAGGTGACAGGCATCAGCCGTAGCTGAGACAAAAAAAATTTCTAAAATCTGCTCCCGAGAGTGCCGGAAGTGTAGGTCACACTTTTTGGGCCAAAACCTACGACCTGAACCTCCAGGGTGCAGAAAAAAGGCCAAAACCCACGACCTATGCAGAAAAGAGGTCAAAAACTGCGACCTGGACTTTTTGCGGGAATTTTTTCTGAGATTTTTCTGGGTATTGTCTGGGCCTCTGTTCATGGTTGTCTGACCTCTATCTCCACCCGTTTTGGACATGTACTTGTTTTTTTTTTCGTCAAAGTGGGAACCTAGCCCCCTAGGACTTCAGTACCCTCCACCTTTTATGGAAGAGTTTTAACTGCTACAAGTCGTCTGAAATTTCAGTGTTCAGCCATTTTTCAGATTTGATACCTTACCTTCAGATCCACTTCATATTGGTTATTTATCCATCCAAAACATGTCCTTTTATTTTTTTTTGGGTTTTCCTCTAGGGTCCCCTCCACTTCCCTCTAGGTCATAGCCTTTCGCTGCCTCATTTACAAAAAAAATTCCTCTGATTTCTTGTTTTTTTTCTGCACCTATTTCCAGTAGATCTAACCTTTATATCATTGTCCCTCCCGAATTTAGATATATTGGCTATTTTGGTGTGTTTTGACTATATTTTTACCCACCTACAGACAAGTTGTCCAGAGGCCCACCTCCTTGGGTATAGATTAATGCATAATTACCTATTTATTTTCTGTTATTTCAGTTTCATATACTATTATCTGCAGGTTTATTTACAATTATACAACACACTTTTTCTTTTTCTCTACAAACGTCTGGGTTTAAAAATTAAAATTTACACACTTTACACACACACCCTAAGTGAAGAAGAGCTTGGTTAACACTGCCAATCAAAGACTTTAACATTGAAATCAATTGATCCTGCACCTCTCTGCCCTTTTTTTGACATTGTAATTAGTTGATCCTGCACCTCTTCGCCCTTGTTGGTCTCTCTTCCCTTTGTGTCATGCTTGTGCCATCACCATTGCATGACCAAGGAATTTATCCCAGAGACTTCCTAGCCTTCATCCTTAGTTTTTTATAGGAATACTTGCTCCTCCACGTAGGATTCGATTTAGTCCTCCACCGAGTTTGCACTCCGACTCCTCTTCTGCTTCATTGGGTTCCCCTTCTCGTACTGTCTTCGATTCTCCCCCTGTCACCTTCACCATGTCTGGTTCAAGACCTAACGCTGGTGGTAACCCTAGCCCTTATGTTGGGAATACTACTAGTGGGACCGCAATAGGAACTACCGTGACTACTCCCTTGCTCTCCTATATGGTAGGCCTCAGTCTTCTCGATTTTAACTAGTTGATAAATGACCCTATACACCATGACGCTAGTTGGCCTGCTATGCCGACCAAGCTCCCTTTCAATATACCCAAGTTTTAAGGCCTTGCCGGAGAAGATCCTACAAATCATGTTCAATCTTTTCACATGTGGTGTTCATCTAACTCCATTACCAATGACTCTGTCCATCTTCGGTTGTTCCAACATATGCTTACTGGTGAAGCTTCTAAGTAGTATGTTGATCAGGCCTCATCCTCTCATGCCACCTTTGTGACTCTTGCCCAGGCGTTTCTATATTATTTCTAGCTTCCCCTTCGTTATGACACTGGTACTGAACCTTTGACTTCTTTCGGTCAATTGTCTGCGACCGACCTATCCGATCATGTCAAGGAATGGCAGAGAAGAAAGATCCTATGTCGAGCCCCTACCTTCGAAGATCATGTCTACATGGACTGGTTCCTTAGATCCCTTTTTCCTGCTATATGAAAAGATGTCGCATCGCATTTCCCTCAAATCGAGGAATCTGATCTCCAGTTTGCGTTAAAATATGATCTTATCTACGCTTAGTTGGGTTATGTTTATACCGTTCTACCTAATATTCCTAGACCTGGTGGTGCCAACGCACCGGGGGCATCTCATTCCGCCGACGGTATATTTGGAGCTCTTTCTCATCCATACACTGAGCCTCCCATGGGCTATGGTTTCCCTTAGGGAGGGGCTAGCACCTCCTGCACTTTTCCCCCTCCCGGTAGCATGTATCTAGGATACGACATGCCTCCTCCTTTTGCCCAACCTATTTACCACAATGTTACCCAACCTCCTTATTATCTGTATCCGCAGCTTGGTGTTGCAGCTCCTCAAGCATTGCCACCCCTTCCCCCCTTGCCTTCTCAACCCTCGCAATAGCAACCACCACCCCCTCAGGTGCAGGTGTATGCATATCAGGGTGCAACTAACCCTCCTACTTCCAAAAAGAAGAGGAAAGGCACTCAAAATCAATCTTCCCCTGGTAATCCTAGACCTAATCCTCAAAGTAATGCACCTAACACTGCTAACCAACAACAGGGCACTCATCCCAAGTAGGACAGGCTTTTTCTCATGAATAAGCCTTGTTCTTGTTGTGGTGTTTATGGTCATTATTGTAATATTCCCAAATGGGAAAACTCAGCAACACATGTATGAAAAACACATTTTTTAGAAATATAAGCATTAACAACAAAATTCAAACCATGGATCCATTAGATATGACATTATAGCAACCAAATTTGAAATTAAATCAGAAAAAAATCATTATATCCTAGTTAAACAGGCCTGCCATGCTCAAAACAACCCAAAAGTCACTGAAACCCCATGACTATTGCAACACAGAAATAATGCATAAAGAGATAGTGCAGTTTATTGTGGGTTATACTTAGAAAATGGAGAGACAAATTAGATCTGATGATTTATTAATCAATAGAGCACAAAACCAGAGATCTAGTCTCTTTTACATAGATCCAAGATGACCTGACAAGGGTTTCTTGACAGAAATGATATACATGAAATATTTGCTATAGATATATGGTTGAATCATGATGTATGGCTGAAGCACTGCATTAATATGGCTTATCATGTAAATAAATGGATGTATCTCCTTTTTCTAGCTTTTCCGGGAAAAGGTTGATCCTCCCCCTGGGAAAGTAGCTCTCAAAACAAGGGATTAAACCCCTCCACTGCAATACCTTAAGAAATAAGGAAGTTTCTGAAAGGGACTACATTGTTGCTAAAGGTAACTTCTTGGCCTAACACCATGTAGTGGAAAATGTAGCACAAAATTCTCTCCTCAGATTTCTTAAACAAGATCTCCAAGCAAGAGTGGGGAATTCCCGCATGAGAAAACCCTTGCACTAAGCAGTGTAGAAAAATTAGCTAAATAGCCAAAGAATGAAATAATTTTAAATAGACCACATAAAAAATATAATCTTCAATCATGCCCCATATGGCTGCCATTCCCTCCATTATATACTTGATGAGCTTCCTCACCAAGGGTCCCACCCAATTATGAGGTTGCTTCCATGTAAAGGCTCCTCCACCAAAATTACGTTGTCTCCATTAGTCCTAATCATATTTTTACAACACTATTTGATTTATTCAACCTTGACTTGATCTTCATGCATTGTCTCTTTTCACACCCAAGGTGTCTTCATTTAGACTAGCTAGATTGATCTTCATTCACACTGAGTTGTCTTTATTTATGATCCACTCCTCATATAATAATGTTGTTGACTTGGTAAAACTTGAATTTTTCCGCACATTTTAGATCTTGTTCACACATGAGGATGCTTGATCTAGTTATTAACGTGATCCCTTTTCACATTATGAGGGATTTTATGCCTACTTAAGCAACTTATGAGCCTCCTTGCCCATTTATTCATCTAACTATATTTTTAAAAGAAAAATTAATATTCCTATTATATGCATGCTAATTTAGGAATATTACATTCTTCTCCTCCCAAAGGTTGCTTGTCCTCAAGCAACTACAAGGGTGCTGCAAAATCTCCCCTCCTCCTCTTGGGGCCTCCACATCTAATAGTCTCCACCATTGCTTTGAATATTCTACAACAATTTTGTCTCCCAATGGTTCCTCAAAAATTTGTAAGTTGGCATTTGGTGGGTAAACCAAATGGCTCTCATCATGAAAGAATGGAAGGTCTATATGGAAACCTTCTTGCTGATCAATGGCCTCCTCAAGATAGAAGTGATGACAATCATGGGGAATTCCATCATCAATGAAGGACTCCCATCTCCATGTTGTCATCCAAATGAAATGAATCACCTCCCAGTTTGGTAATTCATAGAAAAGCTCCTCCAAATTTCCCGTGAGAGGCATGTCCCAAGTTTTCCAAACAATCATATGGCCCACCTCATAAAGAAACAAGTGATCTACTGTAGTGGCCATATAGTCTCCCATGCTCCCCTTGAAACATGTAGTGCAAAAAGTGTGGGAAATTTCTTCCCCCAAGGACACATCCAACCAATGTGTCTCTCCTCCAACTATGTTCCTAATAAAGATAAGAACATTTTCAGCATATGGAATCATAATTAAAGTCATGCTAGCTGCCATATGTAGTAAAACAGAAGGACAATGGTCCCTCTTGTGCAACCAGTGCAGTTTTGCTCCTAACTGCCATAGAATATGATATAACAAGTGTGCTTTCCACCACTTGTTTTCTGCCCCATTCTTCTTACATGTTTGGAGAAGGTGTACGCTGGTTGGTTTTAATGAAGCACACCATGAATGATACAACATCTCCCCAAAATTTCTTAGGGAATGGTCAACATCTCCATTTCTCATGGCTCCAAGTAGCCCATGAAGCCCATAGGAAAAAGTGCCCCCTCTTGGAGCAAAGCCCTGTACATGAGTGTTAAGAAAATACAAGCATATAGTAGATACATCATGATGTTTAGAAGTACAATTCTTACCATACACTTGATTCAAATCAGTGAGGTAGCTCATGGATGAGCTCCCTCTCACACCCAATGAATAAAGAGGTGGTAATGATAACTCTTTCCAAGAGCTATGTTCCTCCTCAACGAGAAAATGATCTATGCACTTCTTCATATGAGAGTGCATTTCCTCTTTGAAGTTTTCCCACATGAATCCATCTAAGATTTTATGGTATTCTCTAATGAAACCAGTGGGTTTGGAAAGAAAGATCTCATAGGCTGCATTAAGTAGTTTAGACTTAAGCTTGGAGTCTCTAGTCAAATAGATATGATCATGAGAATAAATGAATCCATAAACTACTTTATACTTCCCATCCATCACTTGCCCATCAAGAACCTTACATGTGAAGAGGTCCTTGGAATATTCCATCAATAGTTGGGACTCCCAATATGGATCTAGGCTCCCCAACAATGACATCGTTGTAGAAATCTGAAATGTATCCCCTGTCATAGCATGTTCCTCCTCTTTGACATACTTGATTCCAAAGTCACATGTTGGAGTACTATCAACTTCCTTTTGTTGCCTCTCTTGCAGTTGATATTGCTCAAGACAAGACTTGAGTAGATGGAAGTCAACCTCCCCTTGGAAATTCCTTGTCTTCCAAAACTTTCTTAATTTGGCCCACGCATGCAAGAGTGTTGATATCCTCTTGTCATGTTCAGAAATATTCTTTGTGTGTGAGAATATCATTGGTTGCTGCAAAGATATGGAGTGGTCATTTGACATCATGATCATGCTGCCATATATTTCTAAATTCTCCTTTTCCAGTGCAAGTTGCAGTGTGGGAGATAGCAATTTCCATTTCAGAAAATTGCTTACCTCTCCTTTGAACTCATGAAAGATTCTCTGCGTTGTGCTAGCTTCTCCCAAGGCTCCTTCCTTAGCCAAATATGTAAATTCTACCCATAGTTGAGAGAACACTTTATTCTTCTTCCAATCAAGGGGTCTCCCTGGTGGAATGCCTCCATACAAAGAGACATCAAGATGTAGAGCAGGATGTATATGTGTATGGACTTATTTGTCCTTGCCTTCACTAAAAAATCCTCTTGCCTCCTTGGAGTATCAATATCCTGAAATAAATAAGGGTGTATGCTCCTCATCATGTGATGCTTGTCCTCCCTTTTATCTCCTTTAGTCTTCAATATCTCACCATTTTCTAATGATTGCACATGCTTCACATGGATTGTGCCATGATCTCTACATGTGAGATTCTTTGGAACTCCTTGCAAGAGTGCAAGAGTTTCTCTCCTTGGAGCCAATGCTCCATCTTCCTCTTCATGGGGTATTGGATGTGCTCTTGATATGACAACGCTGTTACCTCCATCCTTCTTTTCATCCTCATCAATTGTTGAAAATGCCTCATCATCAATAAGAGACCTTATGGTCTTCCCTTGAAAGAGGAATCTCTGTATCTTTTTCTTGGGAAGAAACCTTATCATGCAATGGATATCTTGCCCTTGGAAAAGTATCAAACAAGTTTTCATCCCCCTCAATGGTTTTCTATAATGGAGTTAGATTTATAGATCCTTCCAACTCATGCAAAGGTTTTTTTTGTTTTGGTTTGATTTGCTCCATCAAAGATGTTCCATGAAATTTCTCATCAAATATTTCCAATATTCTTCTAATAAACTTTTCATAAGTAGGTGTATTTTCCTTTTTTAAGGAAAAAGACTCAAAAAACCACCAAGCATAAGCCTTACCTTCAAAATGCAGCGTTGCTACTTTGATGGCTTCATCTTCAGAAACTTGATGTTGCTGCACATAGGTGTTTAGCTCCTTTACCCAAACCCTAGCTGGACATTTAGGTGATCCATCAAAATTAGATAGAAAGAATCTACCCACACCATGCTACTTGCTCCTTGTGCTCCTTTCCTCCTTTATCTTGCAAAACCCTTGGAAGTTCAAGTGATCTTTGAACCCCTTATATTGAGCTTCATACTCTTGCAAATAATCACCAAGAGTCTCCTTCTTTGGCACATCTCCTTTCTCCATCTCATTTGTCATAAACATGTGGCTGGTAGAGAATTTTAAATTTTATGGTGTGGCTAAATACTCACACCCATAATATGAGGGATTAGAGCTTTCCTCATGTCCAAATCTTGATTATGGATCTCCATGTTTTTCCCTCCTCATTTCTTTGATGTCTTTTCTAATGCCATGCAAAGTATGTAGAAGAAGCTTTGAGAACGTCTTCCCTCAGGACAACAAGGGTTTGCCTTGATCCCTTTTGGAGATCCTCTCCTTCTCATGAGAAGACTCCATAATGGTTGTAGTGCATAGGCTGAACCAAGATTAGAGCTCTGATTCTACTGTAATATTCCAAAATGGGAAAACTCATCAATACATGTATGAAAAATGCATTTTTTAGAAATATAAGCATTAACAGAAAAATGCAACCCATGGATCCATTATCTCTGACAATATAGCAACCAAATATGAAAGGAAATCATAAAAAAATCATTATAGCCTAGTTAAATAGACCTCCCATTCTCAAAACAACCCAAAAATCACTGAAACCCCATGACCACTGCAACACAGAAATACTGCATAAAGCAGTTTATTTAGGGGTATACTCAGAAAATGGAGAGACAAATTAGATCTGATGATTTATTAATCAATAGGTGTTAGTATATTCTGACACATAGGAAATATTTAAGAATAACTTAGTCTAGTGTAGAGTTAGGTAAAGTGTGTTTCTTTACCATGTACATTTGTAACTTATAATCCGATGGTCATGATTTGTAGTGATCCGATGGTTATCTCTCACCTCAGTATTAATGACACTTGTTCCGTGGCTTAACACCCGGTTGGTCCATGATCTCTATTTAAAGAGCATGGAGGGTCATTTTTCTAGTAACCATTTATGAGAGAAACATATGTAACTTTTCTTTTTATATTAATAAATTCCCTGAAGTGGCTGTGTTGGCTCAGGGCGTGGACTGTTTCCCTGTTTGAGGGTTTTAACAACGTGATTATACTGGTGTACTGATTTGTGATCTGTTTGTGAGTGGTGCCCTTTGGTTCTTGATCTACGGAACTTACCCTGTAAATTCCTACATGGTATTAGAGCTATTTTGAGGGCCGCGTCCACTGTTGATCAAAACTCGAAGCCGGTTTGACTGCATGCGAATTCCGTTTTGTAGATCTACTATTTTTGAACATTTTTGGGCTTGGATAACTACTCTGTTGTGTCCATAGCATCTGTTACAGTGAGGAATGCCTTTCTTTTCATGCGAAAATGTTTCTGGATTCCCAAGTTATCTCAATTTAGATATGGAGGTATAAAGCATCTATTTTGCAGTCATATTTGTTAATAGTTCTTCTTATTTCGATTTATTTCTGTTTATTTTCAGTATTAAGGTTTTTTTTATTTTCTGGATCTATACCCTCTTCTCTGTGTATGCTCTTTGTTGTGTGCTCTGTGCGATCTCAGAAAATCAGAAATAGGAAAAAAATATTTTCTACGTATGCTCTTTCCCCGCATCTTTGTGCGATCTCGGGAAATCAGAAATAGTGAAAAAAGTGATAGTTACTGGTAAAGCTAACCGAAAATCTAACATTATTCCATAAGGCTTTGCATTTCATTTTTTTTTTGGCTCGGTTTTTGTGTTTTTTTGTGCAGGAAAAGGCACGCACACCTAAGAGTATTGATGAGTTAGAAAAAAAAAAAAAAAAACCCTGCCTCCTTTCTTACAATAATGTGATCCTTTTACTATCTCACTTGGTGAGGGGTTAGTTTATGAGAATAGAGGTCTCAGGTTCAAGTCTCCTTCTCAAGCTTCTTTTGTAAAAAAAAAAATTTCAAAGAGGGGGAATTTATTTTAAAAAGCCGCACTTCATCCCGTTCCCGCAACTATTCGGCATCTACAACTCAGATTTTTAAAAAGGCATAACTTCTTCATCTGGAAGCCGTTTTTCAAGCCGTTTTTTTTTAAACGGCCTAATGTTTCGAGATTTTTCCATTGGAGCATTTATTTTCAGCTTTTTACAGCTTCATGTTTTAAAAAAAAATGGAAATTTCATGCCCATTTATTCTTAACAGCACCAATTTTTTCCAATGGCTACCTCACATGGTAGATATACTTAGAAGTAAAGGGATTTATAGAATAACCATAGGTCAAGAAAATAAACATTCCAATGATGAGAAAGTTTCTAAATGGGAAAATAAACAATATCAAGCATGAGGGTTGATAGGAATTTCCATTGCTCAAGATCTTCGATTTCACATCAAGAAAATAAACAAGATCAAGCACGAGGGTTGATAGGAATGTCCATTGCTCAAGATCTTCGATTTCACATCCTTCACATTGACACGCCTAATAAAGCCCTAGAAAAGCTAAATAATTTTTTTAGCATTCAAAATCAAATCAAGGCCCACCAGCTTGAAAATGAGTTGCTTACTTTGGACCCTAATAATTTCTCCTCTATTGAAGACTTTTTGTCCAAATTCAAGACCCTTAGAATTATTTTAGAAGGTTGTAAGGTCAAAAAGGAAGGTGGTAGCCTCATCTATTGCATTCTCGCTAAGCTTGGACCTGCATACTTTTTATTTGTTTCTACCTTCCATTCCACTAGAGAAGCCATCATCTCTTCTAGAACCACCTACAAGAATCCCTCTTTTGATTCCTTTTGTGATTCTTTGATAAGAAAACAAGAAAAAATTTTACACCTTGGTCTTATCACTACTGGAAATGCTTCTAAGAAATCCTTAGCAGCCCAACAACAACCATATCAAAAGAATCCCAAGAATCAGTATCCTAAAAAATATGGTCCTAAACCAAACAAGGGCCCTAAGCAATTTCAGCTGCAAACTAAAAAATCAAATCACCAAAATAATAAGGCAAATCAAAACAAAGGGAAGAAGATAGATAGACATTGCAATTTTTGCAATCGGGATGGCCATATAGAGTCCAAATGTTTTAAGAAGATGGAAGCCTTATAAGCAGCAATGAAGAAGCACAACATCAATTTCGAGCACTCTTCACCTTCATCTTCAGGCATGGCACTTTCTGCTTGTGGTTGTCAAGAATCAAGATCTGGTTATGCATTAAATGTATCTTCTTCTTCTCCTGCTCATGAGTGTCTCATTGATTCTAGAGATTCTTACCACATGGCTAAAAACAAATCCATGTTTTCTTCTTTAAATGATTGTAACACAAAACATATTTATGTTGGTGATGATAGATCTCTTAGTGTTGTAGGATCTGGAACCATTCATCTAGATAATGGTCAGTTTAATGATGTACTTTGTGTTCCTACCTTGTCATGCAACCTTATATCTCTTTATCATATAACTCATTTAGGTGAAGGGAAAATAGTGGAATTCTCACCTCATGATGTTGTAATCAAGGACCTGAAAGATCCTAAACATATTTTAGCTATTGGCATTGCTGATGATTCCAAAAAGTTGTATAAGTTTGACAACTTTGGGTCATCATCTCTTCCCTCTGTTTTTATTGCTCATAACGATGATGTGAGCAAACTTTGGCATGAGCGATTTGGTCACTTAAACTATCGCTCTCTTCAAAATCTATGTAAGGAAAATATGGTCACGGGCCTTCCTATGGTATCTTGTCGAGATGGTGTTTTCTCTAGATGTGTACTCGGAAAACATCATCGAGATATTTTTAACAAACGTGCCTCTTGGCATGCTTCAGCCCCTTTGCAGCTTGTGCACAGTGATTTATGTGGTCCACTTCCTATTGTTACTTTCTCTGTTTGCAAGTACTTCTTAACTTTCATTGATGATTTTTCCAGACGCACTTGGGTATATTTATTAAAACTCAAGAGTGAAGTTTTTAACATGTTCTTGGCCTTTAAGACCTTTGTTGAGAAATAATCTGGACATCAAATTCTTAAGTTAGATTAGACAATGGCGGAGAATATGTTAACAAAAAATTTATCAACTTATGCATAGAGCATGGCATTCAATTGCAACATATTGTTCCATATACTCCACAACAAAATGGTGTAGCTGAAAGAAAGAATCGCACCTTAAAAGAAATGGCTAATTATATGCTTCAATCTAAAGGACTTGGCCTCAATTTTTGGGCAGAAGCCATTAACTGTGCAAATTACATATTAAATCGCACTCCTACTAAGGTTTTAAATAATATAACTCCAGAAGAAGCTTGGAGCTCAATCAAACCATATGTAAGTCACTTTCGTGTTTTTGGAAGTGATGCTTGGGCCCATATTCCAGACGCGAAACATAAAGCCTTAGAACCTAAGAGTGAAAAATGTATTTTTGTTGGATATTCTAAAGATATCAAAGGATATAGACTTCTTCAACCAAAATCCAAAAATATAATCATCAGAAGAGATGTAAAGTTTGATGAAAATATATCGGCCTGCAAGCCTAGTTTGGCGGTGTTGGCAATATGATGCAAGTGTTGTCCTTGATGGCAACCTAATTAATGAAGGACTTGAATGTGCAATTAGAAGTAGCACTGTGACTTGGAAGGTTGATATATATTATATAGCAGACAGAGTGACATAAGGAGATTGTTGGAATATTGTCTTGATAGCAATATCGCAGGAAAGATCAGAAGTGCATTTACAGTAGAAGCAGTATCAGTCTAAGCAGAATATTTGGGTTCCTATGGACATTTGTAAAATCCTCTGTTATCGACATATGAGATTAATGGTGCTCTGGTTCTGTACGGTCGACATCATATACAAACTGGTAAACAGTGGAGTTATATATATTCGTTGAATATATGATATGAACCTCGCCGTTGAACCCGCAGTGGAACACAAATTGACTATGAAAAATGTATGAGTTGTGTAATTAGATTTATTATGCTTTGGCGTAGGTTTGGAATAAATTAACCCCTGAATGCTCGATGGAAGGTCTAAAGTTGCAGTGTTATTGATTTTTCTACGAGTCTCAGCTTTGACTGTGTAATAGATCCCTTTTTATACACAAACGGAACCTGGAGTACGGAGTGGAAATTGGATTACTGTTTAAAAACTGCGAGTGAATAGTGAAGATGGTGTCCGGGTTTTTCTGCACCACCTTTGGACGATAAGTGGTATTCCCGAATTTTCACCGATTCCATAGAGGTGTTGACACGCGTCCCTGCAAAAACCGCCAATCGCACGATAACGATAGTCCATCGCGCATTAAAGCTCGTACCAGGACAGCCAGCGAAATTGCTTTTGCACCGTCGATCTGAAAGGGGGCAATCAGACAGTGATCATGCGTCGGACTTGCCCAGAGGTTAATCAAGATACGTGAAGAATAACACAAGTACGACACGTTATTGCTCGTGCAAGTTGCCCAAGTGATATCCGTCGATCTTGGAGGCTCGCGATCCAATGGTGATCGGACAATGGACCTGTGCAAAGTTTATTTTGGTATAGAGGGGCGCATATGTGGGAAAGGGGTCAAAGTTTTATTAATATTAAACTATTCGAAAGCATTGGATTTTTTTATATAAAGCACGGATTAAAAGTTCATTGAATTTTTAATTAAAAATAATATTATGGGGGTAGTGTAAAGATTTAAAAATTCAGAAGGGGTACCCTCGCAGTTGAACAAGCATTCAAGTGTTCACCGGAAATCGACGATGGAGATTAAGTACGGGGGCACCAGCCAAAACTTTCATCCGTACCGCAAGAACCCCCCACAGTGACGTAATAATGACTATGCAATATTTGTTTATCAATTGATAAATATTTAAGAAGAAATAAAAACCCCAAGGGCCAAACTATTGGAAATATTGTAAAAGGAATACCATTTTCGGTTGAAATGGTTTTTTTCCCATGGTTTTAATAAAGGTGAGAACTATATAAATGAAAAAGATCATTATTCAAAGCGGTGTGGTTTGACGAAGAAGGAATTCCTTGAAGGAATATCTGTATGGACAGACGACGTGCTTAATTGATGATTCTGAGTCCATGATGCGCCCATCGAGATATTGATCTAAAGGTGATGAGTCTTGAGATTTTTCAATAGAAGAAACGATGAAGAGCTAGCGTATGTCTGCTGAAGAACACATATGAATCCGGGTAAGTTTGTGTAGATCTGGCCTGCTCTGCAAACACATTATTATTATTACAGATCTATACAATAGAAGCACGTATATATATATGTGAGTCATCTACATTGAAAGTGCATATGACAGTTGGGGTTTCTGAAGATTAATATACACAGAAGGATACACGAAATGTTGAATGCATAAATTCTCTGAAGTCTGGATTACTTCTGATATTTAGATTACAGTGGTCTACTGATCTGTTATGAAGAATTAGGAAAAATATGTTTTTTGATAATTGAATAAAGGGTTGCATTGAAACTGATTGATCCAGTGTGAAAATCGATGAAACATGGTCTGCAGTGAGTCTGAGGGTTGAAGCCTTCAGTTTGGAAGTAGAAGCTTCCTTCCAGTAGAAACTGGTGTTATGTTCAGGGGGTTGAAGCTCCCTTCCAGGAAAGGCTGGTAAACGAGAGAAGGTTGTAGCCTTCTACAGGTGGGTGCCTGCATGCTGATATGAGTTTGCATCAGCATAAAATTGTAAAAAAATTTCTGTATAATAAATATTGAAGACTGAGATTACAGCAGCGGTGGTTTTCTCCCAGATTGGGTTTCCACCTTAAATCCTTGTGTTCATGTGTCTTACTCATATGTGATGGTTTATTCTGCTTACTAGACATCTGATGAATGATAAAATAACCTAAGAGAAGAATTAAATACATAATAAGCTCTCTGAATGCACTCTTGTTTTCTTAAGAATATACAACAGCTGGTTTCTATAAAGTAGCCTAAGGATTTCAGTGGAATAAAAGGAAAAGGTTTTGGTTTGCTCTAAATACTGATTCACCCCCCCTCTCAGTATTTTTCCAACAATTGGTATCAGAGCAAGGTCCTTCTGAAAATCTTAGCCACTAGAAGGAAGATCAATCAAGATGAGCAATCAAGATGGAACAGCTTCTATCAGGCCTCCACTCTTCAACGGAAACAACTTAATATTTTGGAAAACAAGGATGAGGTCCTATCTTTAGTCTCTGGGAGCAGATGTATGGGCTATTGTTGAATGAGGATATCAATATCCAGCCACAGTACCAACAGATCCAATGGAAAGAAAGAATTATGAAACAAATGCAAAGACAGTCAATGCTCTATTGGGAAGTCTAATTGAAGCAGAATTTGTCAAAGTCATGCAGCTGAATATAGAAAAGGAAATCTGGGACAAAATAATTTTAAGCTATGAAGGTGATGCAAAGGTAAAAAGTGCTAAACTTCAAACTCTCAGAATTCAATATGAGAATCTAAAAATGCTTAATGAAGAAAGCATTGCAAATTTCTTTCTACGTCTTGATGATATTGTAAATCGCATGAGAAATCTGGGAGAAACAATTACCGAATCCACTTTGGTTGAGAAAATTTTAAGATCTCTAACAGCAAAATTTGAGTCAAAAGTTTCAGCTCTTGAAGAAAAGAAGGATCTTCAAAATCTTACTGTGGTACAACTTCATGGCATACTAACTGCATATGAAATGAGAAGAGGAGGACCATCTGAAGTCAAAGAAGCAGTCTTTAGAAATTCTACAAAAGGGAAGGAAGTACAAATAACAGAAGGATCAGGATATATCTCAGAGGAAGATGAGATAAACTTCGTAAAGAAACTTCAACTTGGCACAGGACGGTTCAGAGGTAAGCTTCCTTTCAAATGTTTTGATTGTGGAAGAGTTGGTCATTATGCTGCTAAGTGTCCTTATAAAGAAACACATAAAAAGGGGGAGGAAGTAGCAAGAAGGAATAAAAATCATTTTAGCTCTAGAAAGAGTTTCTATACTCATGAAGATAGTGATGGGTTATCTGATAGTGAAGAAGAATGTGAACAAGACCTTAGACTTCTCATGGCATTTGAAAAAGAATCTAGAGAAGAAAAGGATACTTTTGTGGATGCTCTAGAAGATAGTGATTTTTTTTTATGAAAACAATAAACTTAAAATCTTCCTAGAAGAGAGTAAAATAATCATAGAAACTCTGAAAAATCAGCTTGAAGAGAAGGAGAAGCACAATGAGAAATTAGAGTGTGAAGTAGTAAGTCTAAGAAAAGAAATTGAGAAAGTAAAGACTCTGAATCTTAGATTTGCTAAAGGATTTGAAACCTTAGATGAAATCATCAAGGTACAAATTTCTCCTCTTATGAAGACAGGACTTGGATATACCAGAGAATCTTCTCAGCCTTCAGCACCAAATTATCTAAAAACAGTTACAGCTGGTTTACAATATGCTGCCACTCAGCAAGGGAATAAAGAATCTTTACAAGTAAAGCATGATCATCTCAATTCAAAGAACACTAACAGGAATGTATTTCATGGAAACACAAATCAACAAGTAAATTCATATAGAAGATTTCATGATCGCAGAAATTTCTTCTTCAATGGAAAATGCTTCTCATGTCACAATTTTGGTCATAAAGTTGTTCAATGTGTTGCATATAAAACCATCATGACAAGAGAAGCAAGAAAGAAAAGGAATGATATTGAAACAAAGAAGAATACTTATAACAACTTTTCTCCTCTTAAAAATGAAGTTGAATGTGCTCACTGCAATAACTTTGGCCATGAAGAATCTGAATGCAGGAGCAAAGTGCAGCTAAAAGAACATGTTCCATCAAGCTCCAAAGTATGGAAAAAGAAGGAATTACAGATTGAAAATTGTGGCATAGCGCTATTTGCAGAAGATGAAGAAAACCAATAATACATTGATTGTGGATGCTCAAGACACATGACAGGTGATAAAGACAAACTTCTTGCATATAGTGCTCTAGAAAAAGAAAAGAAGGTTACATTTGGAAATGATACTCATACGGTCATTAAAGGAAAAGGTTCTGTTTTTCTAAAAGAAAATTTGAAAGCTAATGAAGTCATGTATGTGGATGGATTAAGGCATAACTTGTTAAGTGTAAGTCAAATGTGTGATCAAGGAACTGAAGTTGTATTTAGTTCAAAAGAATGTGTGGTACGTGATCTTGATACAGGTAAAGCAATTATAAAAGGAAAAAGAACTCCAAACAACCTATATATATTGAAGAACTGCAAAGAACAATGTTATTTGAGTAAATCTTCAGAAAATTGGCTATGGCATAGAAGGTTGGTGTTGGGCCGTTAATATGCCATTATTATCATCACTTGTGAACGCTTATTCCACCCATTTCTACCATTTTTCATCACGTCATTTATTATAATTTATTATTTAAATCCATTTTATGATGATTTATGCTTCTATGAATGAATGTTATTTATTCTCCTTTATTTCTAATAAATTGATGATTATGAATTATTTTATCAATGATAGTTTTAATAAGTTGGTTATAACATTATTCACCATTTTTAGTCTCCAAGATAATTTCCAGATTGAAGATTTGATCATTAAAAGTGCCAACTCAGAAATGCGCTGGAATAAGGAGTGACAGTTTTGCGGTTGAGATTCTGAGCAAATGAAGACGAATCTGGAAAATCCGGAACATGGGTTTTGTTCATAACGGACCCAATTAACTTTAAGAAAGAACGGTTTGCCCAAATTCGACATGTACTGAGAGAAACGTAGGGTTCTTTGAGCACGATTTTCTCAGATCTGTGGTTGCGGCCGTCCTCCAAATCTCAGCTACAAAGCCAAATTCGACTTGCTGTTGTTGAAAGAGGGATGTAAATCTATTTTATTGTTGATCAATTGGTTGGAAGAAATTCAATATTATTATTAGATATCCTATTTTCTATTTAATTTCTCCACCTTTTGATTATAAAAGGGGAAGCATGTATTGTGTATGGGGGGATGGAGAGACTTTTCTTATTGTAATTTGCAGAATTGTGCATCGGCTCTTGTTAAGAGAGTGTGATCTATTTGTAAACATTATTAATGCCTGATTAATAAAGGAGTTCACTGTTGTTCCATTTCTCAAGCGCTGGAGTAAAGCACAGCAACGCTTCACCGGTGGTTGAGGGCCCGGCCCTGGTGGAGCGATCTGCTGTTGGTATTTCTATTAGTTTATTTCTGTTGTGTGAAGTTCGTTTATTACAATTAAAGAATTGAGTTATTGCTAATTGGATCAAATACAGAGTCATTATTATTCCATTCTTTACAAGAAGCATGATTCATGATTCAATTGTTATAAAATGTTGTTTTTCTGTATCTAATTCCAGTTGTTGTTCCTTTTGTTTATGAATTACGATAGTTGATTGTTGCGTGGCTGTCGACAGGATTAAAGAGTGGAAATCTAGTTTGCTTGGTTATGAATTGAATTCACTGTTTATTTTACGCTGCTATTCAATTCCTGTTCATTGCTTTTAGATTGATGTTCCTTTCCAGTTTGCATTTTAGATTTCATTTCCTTTGAGTTGTTTGCACTTGCTTTGAGATCTCTAAACTCGTAGAGGCGTAGCTAATCATTCCGTGTCCCTGACTGGCTAATCACAATGATTTTAGGCAGATGTTACCACCTCCATCCCTGAATCATGTCATGAGTGTGCTGCTGTTTGTGGTATCTTTAAGATTCATTATCAGAACATCTTCTTTTTCAAGCATTTTCAAGCATTGTGCATTTCGTATTTATCTTCTAAATAGACCAACATTACTCTTGAGTAAATAGCCGCCTCAGACTGAGTACACTCTTGAAACAAAAAGTCGTCCCTGGGTTGACAATTAATGTGAGGTAATTAGGAGCTACAAAGACACCTTTTTATCGCTCCACATTTTGGCGCCGTTGCCGGGGAGAGTGTAGCCATTTCTAAAGAGTAGTGTGAATCTGATGAGTGCCTGCTAGGGAAGAGTTGGATCTTAAAAACGGAAGGTAAGAACCTACGTGCGGAGCATGTAAAAGCCCTGCTCCACTGTCCGCTTTCCTAACAGATTTGTTGTTGCTTTGTTGGGTAGAAATAGATGTTTAAATTTTTGTGTGAATGACTAGGGAAAAAATAGAAATTTTGAAAAATGAATCACATGATTTCATTCAAGTGGTGATGTAAGCACCACCCATTTCACTAACTAATTGACAGGAACATTGGAAGAAGGAGCTTCGAAGGAACACATGAAGAACATCTTATATTATGGTAAGAAATGGCTCACGTTTCTACTTTTGAATTTCCTATCAAAGATCTAGGAGGAGTGACACAAATGCACACAATTCCCCCATCTTTACCAAATTTTCATGGTTTAGCAAATGAAGATCCAGATACATTCTTATTTGAGTTCGAAATACTTTGTAGAGGATATGATTATTGTACTAATGATCAAAGATTGAAAGTGTTTCCTCCTACTCTAAAAGGAGCAGCTCTCCGATGGTTCATGAGCCTAGGTGGGAATTGCATCCAATCATGGGAGGACATGAAGAACATATTCTTGAAGAAGTACCAAGACTATTGCAAATCCAATGAAGATATTTTCGGTATAATACAAGGGGAAGATGAAAGTTTGGAGGACTATGTAAATCGATTTCATTATAACCTTCAAAAATCAAAGCATAAGCATTTGGAAAAAGAGATCTTAAAAACAGTCCTTCTTAAAGGAATCAAAGATGAATTTTTAGAACTCTTAAATCTGATAGGAAAAGGTGATGTTTTTCAGTTATCATATGATGATGTTTGTGAGTTGTGCATAAGGTATTCAAGAGGAATCTCCAAGGCTGGTTCATAAAAATGAAGAATTTGATGAAGTGTTTTTCCCTCATGACCGAAAGGAGCAGCCCATAGATACTCACTCTTCCTTATCTAGGATTGAAGTAGCATATCAAAGAGATAAGGAAGCTACAACAAGGTCAACAGGTATGGTTCAAAACACTTCTTCTCCATTCTCTTACTTGCATAATCCATTATGGAATACTCATGTTCTAGGGCAGCCATGTCAATTTCAATATAACCACCAATCTTATCTAGAAGTTTGGCATGGTTCACCTTATGATTGCATGACTACTCTCCCTCATCTTGTAGCACAAGCACATTCTCCATATTCTCCACCAGCTCTTTCACAACATCCTGTTTGCATATCAAATTTATCCACTCAACCCAACCAACCACATCATCACAATGCTCCATTCCATACACAATTTCCTGCTCAACTAATTCCACACACTCACCATAATAAACCAGTACAACATGCTTACAATGTTGATCTGCCAAATTTACAGACCCTTCCCACCCATTCTATCTCACATGCGCCATTAGAGAAAACTTACAATGAGATTCAGAATGTTTCAAATTCAAAAATTGTAGAAGCTATGAAAGAAAATGAGGTTTCTTATAGTATGTATCAACAAGCTATTTTAAAAGCTCAAGAACTTCATGGTATGATGGGAAATCAAGAAAGTAACGAATATATTGAAGATTGGTTTCACTCCATCACGTGTTTGCATCATCACTCTATGCTTCAACAATTTTTGATACCATTTTTTCAAGGGAAGTTGGCTTCTCATACCCTAATTTTCATTAATATGCATTTTTCAAATTTGGGTATGTGTATACATGAAGCCTTATTTCAAAAATGGCTCCACTGGAAGTACTCATATACGTAGTCATATTCATTTTTCAAATCAAAATAGGTTAGTATAAAACATAAAATAAATAAGGGAATAAATAAATGCATTTTGTTTTTTATGTAAAACTAGTTGTTTTTTTTTTGCAACATGCTATGTAAATCAATATTGGTGATAATTTTTTAATTCATTTGTGTATGTAGATGACTTATAATGGAAATAATAGCTCTACAAACACTCATATTCATTTTTTATCACCAATTTGAAAAAATGCTTGAATATCATTTTTTTGGCTTGCGGGCTTGATGAACTTTCTGGACAAACAGTCGGGACAGTCATGTTTTGAGGGACCAAAAATGAATATTTTTAAAACATGTTTCTACCCTATATAGCCCTTGATGTCTACTTTCTAACCCAATTTGAATCAGTCAATTTGGATTTGAAACGAAAAAGTTAGAACCAAAACATTGACCGGATGTCTAGCGGGCAGCTCAGGAACAGAGTTGGGACAGTCAGTTTTTGGAGGCCTAAATGACCATATTTGTAAAACATATTTCTACCCTAGATAGCCCTTGATGTCTACTTTCTAACCCAATTTTAATCAGTCAATTTGGATTTGAAACGAAAAAGTTAGAACCAAAACATTGACCGGATGTCTAGCTGGAAGCTCAGGAACAGAGTTGGGACAGTCAGTTTTTGGAGGCCTAAATGACCATATTTTAAAAAAATGTTTCTATGGTAGATTCCCCTATGAATCTAGTTTCCAATGCAATTGGAATCACTGATTTTCGATATCGTATGGGGAAGTTATGATCAAAATACTGACTGTCTATCGTAAATCAACACCCTTAAAACTCTGTTTTTCCAGATGTTCCTTACAGTATTTCACCTATCAATTCTTCTTTTCTTCAAAACCTGTTTCTATTGGAGATAAATAAATGAATCTACTTTCATTTCCAATTTGAATCATTCGAATCCGACATCAAACGAAGAATCTATGCTTAAAACATTCACTGTTGTTCCAAGTGGGGTAAGCGAAAATGACTCTGTTATGCAGGTTGTTCTAAGTAAAATTGACATATCATATCATTGAATTTTTAAAACCTGTTGCTATTGGAGATTAACCTTTTAATTAGCTCTCATTTGGCTTTGGAATCACTCAATTTGGACGAAAAACAAAGAAGTTGTAACTAAAACACTGCAGGTTAGCATGATTGGCCACTACTCTCCCGCAGGTAACAAATATATTTTACTTTGTTATTTTCTCCGTGGATTTTTTCTACAGAGTAACTACTTGTTAGTTTTTTTGCATAATTCTTGGATTAGGGGAGCCCACGCACCTCTCTTTCTCCATGATTTAATGTTTTCTTGCAGGTAGACACTCGTTTTTTGCAGGTCTTGGGAAAATAGAGAAGGTCAATTTGTGGACGAGTGATTTTTGAAAGAAATTTTATGAAACAAAGGAATTTCATCTAACTCATCACCCAACGGATTCGTAATAGAAGAAATGAAGAATTGATTTCCATTTGAAGATTCATGTCATGTCTTTGCTGCCAAAACATTTTTCAAGCAAATCATTTTTTTGACATAACATCATAGCTGTTGTAACTTAATTTATTTATTTACATACTGTTTTTGTTGTTTTTTTTTCTAATTTCTCTTATATTTTGTGTTTCAGGTATTGCTTCATTCAAAGTGTAACTCATCCTCAGCATCAATGCCGTGAGCAGCTAATTTGTTTTTTTGCATGTTTGCATTTTATGATTGTCCATTTTGCTGTTCATTTTATAAAGGAACGGCACTTTTAGTTTTTGCTGTTCTTTTTTCCAAAGGAACGACATTTGCATTTTCACACTTTTTTGTGTGTATTTTTTCTTTTTGGTGTGCATTTCCTTTGTTGTTCCCTACAAGGAACAACACTTTTTTTGAGTGTTTTTGCTGTTCCTTCAAAGAAGCAACACTTTGGGAGCAACCCTTCCTTCCTCTTGTGGGATTATTCCTAGTTCATCTCAACCACATTTTATTGCTTCCCTTTTATGGCATGAAGTACACTATTTTTATGAGGACAAGAATTATGGATTTTATTGAAGCGAGCTAATATCATTCACGTTATGATCTTTAACAGGACAACTCCTTGATGATAGATTATTTTAAAAAGGGACACAATTATTTATATACTACTTTACTGCATTGTTTTCTGTTGAACATGATATTGATTGATCATCTTAATACCATGCTGGTTCCACCCTTCTGGATTATAATCTTCTCTGTCTGTAATAAATGAGATTATGGGTATATTTTTTTTTATATTGACATGTTCAACTTCTTCCGCCATCCCTGCTCTTAAGGAGTATTGAGCCTCCCTTTTTTTATCATAAAATTGTGTAATAACAACAAAATTTTGTTCACAGATGGAGGATAGGGGGTCTCATTACGAGCCAGCCTACCATGTTCATAAGGTTGTAAGAAAGTGACATTTCCATTATGGCCACCACACCAGGGTTATGATCCATTGGATAGTCAAATTATCCTTGGAACATGAGGTCTCATCACGAGCCGGCCTGATCACTTTTGCTACATCCCAGTGAATGGCAGTGTGGTTATCTGGTTACCACGCCAGCACATTGATCTCTTCTGTAGAACAACACTGTAACTCTCCATTTATAAATTGAGGATCCTAGCTCATATGGGTTAAAAAGCAACCCTGTCGAGGCTATGGACGCCTGCTGGCAGCAGAGGCTCTGCTTATGGTATTGAAGTTATATCTTATCGTCAATTATTACTATAATACCATTTTCTTATTTTTATTTTTTTTTTATCAGAGAAGTTATTTCCTTACTTTTTTTCCCTATTTTGAACCTTTATGCATGAGAAATTGTTTTATGATCAATCGCATCATTTTCAGCTAGCATATTATCAGTAAAACATCTTTTTGGCATATTGTTGTTCTTTTTCTCTTTTTCATCACCTATCATCAATTCAAAGCGTCCTATCTCTTATTCATAACTATCTTTACACACTCTGCTCTCATTATAATCATAACTCTCGTGTCCTATCATTGATATGTGTACTCTGCTTCATTTACTAATATATTGTTCATTCCCGTGCCTTGCCATCAGCATAACACCTCTCATATGCTTTATGGTCATGGAATTCCTTTTCCAATTGGAAGGAGGAATGTATGCATTATGGGATTGCATGTGATATGATTACTGCACTCTGCCATCACTTGTTGATTTGCCAAAATATTAGTATTGCATGTATACATAAGTTTTTCTGATTGAAATTTTTGCATGCATCTTATCTATTGCTTACACTATGGATTCAAGAACATTGTATGCCAAATAGTGTTTTGTTTGCAGGAAAACAACAAGTATGGGCATAATTCTATTCATAGCATGACCACACTATTGCACTTAACAGAAGAGGCTCACGCACGTGAACAATTCTTCAGACATGATGTGCTTACCTGGATTCCACCTTTTGTATCACTTTCAGCACCAACTCTGCCTACATCAGCTTCAACAAATGCCAGTCCATATATGTCATTCCACATTTTTCTTTTTGGAGGTAAAACTTGAGGTAAAATAGCATAATTTTCTGATTTATTACGAATTTAGGAGAATTTCATAAAAATCCATTTTGAGCATTATTTATCATCCTTCATTCCACATCTTTACCACTTTCCCTTTTTCAGCAGCATATCATTTTCGAGTATGGGGGAGTTTTTCTTTCATTCATTTCTTTCTTATGACCATGTTATTCATCTTCTTTATCATCCATTGCTATTCTTATTCATTCTCAACACCTCCCTTATTCCATGTTGTTTTACACCAAGCATAGAATTCAACAACTGGTAGCAACCACCTCAATTTTTTTCTAGCATCACATGAGGGCATGCTAATTTTTCAGAGAGGGGGAGGAATTGCTACGCATGATGGATGTTTTCAATTTTCTTTCTCATTTAAGGCATACAATTTCATTTTTACACAATGCAAAAATTGATTTCCATAATATTTTTAAAAAACCATGAACTCAATTCTTGTGATTTCTGGAAAACACAGACGTATCATTAATACAAACCCAGATAATTTCAAGATAAATTAGTTCATAAAATTTTGGAAATCATGCATTCTCACCTACAGCCATTTTGTTTATATCTCATGATCCGTGCATCAAAACGATCTGATTTTTGGATCATAAAGGCATTCATATATTATAAATTTACTTGCCAAATTTCAACAAAAGCTGGTTTGTAGTTTTTGAGAAAATGGTTAATGAAGTTTGCTGTTACTTATATCATATTTTGTCGCAACTTCATATATACATATAGTTGAATGTCAATATAAAAATTGTTATGCCTTCATCAAGATTACTAAAAGTGAATATTCATTAATTAAGGAAGAATTCATTTGTTCTATCCATTTCATGAGCTGAGATGAACATATTTTTTATTGCTTGGTTAACACATCGGTTTTTGTCTTTGGGTTGCATGAGGACATGCAATATATTCAGGTTTTCGTTGCATGAGGACATGCAACATATTGAGTGTGGGGGTATGTTGGGCCGTTAATATGCCATTATTATTATCACTTGTGAATGCTTATTCCACCCATTTCTACCATTCTTCATCACGCCATTTATTATAATTTATTATTTAAACCCATTTTATAATGATTTATGCTCTTATGAATGAATATTATTTATTCTCCTTTATTTCTAATAAATTGATGATTATGAATTATTTTATCAATGATGGTTTTAATAAGTTGGTTATAACATTATTCACCATTTTTAGCCTCCAAGATAATTTCCAGATTGAAGATTTGATCATTAAAAGTGCCAACTCATAAATGCGCTGGAATAAGGAGTGACAGTTTTGCGGTTGATATTCTGAGCAAATGAAGATGAATCTGGAAAATCCGGAACATGGGTTTTGTTCAGAACGGACCCAATTAACTTTAACAAAGAACGGTTTGCCCAAATTCGGCTTGTAATGAGAGAAACGCAGGGTTCTTTGAGCATGATTTTCTCAGATCTGTGGTTGCGGCCGTCCTCCAAATCTCAGCTACAAAGCCAAATTCGACTTGCTGTTGTTGAAAGAGGGATGTAAATCTATTTTATTGTTGATCAATTGGTTGGAAGAAAATCAATATTATTATTAGAGATCCTATTTGCTATTTAATTTCTCCACCTTCTGATTATAAAAGGAGAAGCATGTATTGTGTATGGGGGATGGAGAGACTTTTCTTATTGTAATTTGCAGAATTGTGCATCGGCTCTTGTTAAGAGAGTGTGAGCTATTTGTAAACATTATTAATTCCTGATTAATAAAGGAGTTCACCGTTGTTCCCTTTCTCAAGCGCTGGAGTAAAGCACAGCAACGCTTCACCGGTGGTTGAGGGCCCGGCCCTGGTGGAGCGATCTGCTGTTTGTATTTCTATTGGTTTATTTTTGTTGTGTGAAGTTCGTTTATTTATTGAGTTATTGCTAATTGGATCAAATACAGAGTCATTGTTATTCCATTATTTACAAGAAGCATGATTCATGATTCAATTGTTATAAAATGTTGTTTTTCTGTATCTAATTCCAGTTGTTATTCCTTTTGTTTATGAATTACGATAGTTGATTGTTGCGTGGCTGTCGACAGGATTAAAGAGTAGAAATCTAGTTTGCTTGGTTATGAATTGAATTCACTGCTTATTTTACGCTGCTATTCAATTCCTGTTCATTGCTTTTAGATTGATGTTCCTTTCCAGTTTGCGTTTTAGATTTCATTTCCTTTGAGTTGTTTTCACTTGCTTTGAGATCTCTAAACTGTAGAGGGCAGAGCTAATCATTCCAGGTCCCTAGATTTGGTCATCTCACATTGATTTCTAGGGGAAAGAGTTATTACCACTGCATCCCTAATCGATGTCTAGCAAGGTTGCTGTAGTGTAGTCTTTACATTTCTGTCATTTGTAATTAGATTTCTTTTCAAGAAGATTTCTTTTCAAGCATTTATTATTTCTGCATTTGTATTTCTATACTACATCTTCACAAACATTACTCTTGAGTAAATAGCCGCCTCAGACTGAGTACACTCTTGAAATAAGAAGTCGTCCCTGGGTTGACAATTAATGTGAGGTAATTAGGAGTTACAAAGACACCTTTTTATCGCTCCACAGTTGGGGCATCTGAGGTTTTCTAAAATCAACAAATCAAGCAAACTTAAAGTTGTTCGTGATCTTCCCAATATTACTCTACCTAAAAATATCATATGCAAATCTTGCCAATTCGGCAAGCAAACCAGAGTACAATTTAATGCCAAGGAAGGATCATCAAGCAAGCCTCTTGAACTCATTCATACTGACATATGTGGACCTATGAGGAAAATATCACCACGTGGTGAAAAATACTATATCTTATTCATTGATGATTTCTCTAGAATGTGTTGGATTGGGCTGCTTAAACACAAAGATGAAGCATTTGAGAAATGTCAGATCTTCAAAGCACTAGTTGAAAATGAGTTAGATCTAAAAATCAAGTGTCTCAGATCTGATAGAGGAGGAGAATATAAATCTAATGAATTCCTTGAGTTTTGTGAACAACATGGCATAAAAAGGCAGTTTTCTGTAGCTTTCACTCCACAACAGAATGGTGTTGCAGAAAGAATACACAGAACAGTTCAACAAATGGCTAGAGCTATGCTTGATGATTCCGGAACACCTGACACATTTTGGGGAGAAGCAGCACATACAGTAGTAAACATTCTCAACAAAGCACATGTTCATGTAAATAGTGATAAAACTCCATATGAACTCTGGTATGGTAATCCTCCCACTATAAAGCATTTTAGAATTTTTGGGAGAAAATTTTTTATCAAGAATAATGATGAAAAACTTGGCAAGTTTGAACCCAAAGCAGATGAAGGAATATTTCTTGGTTACTCCTCTACGAGTAGGGCATATAAATGTTACAATAAAATACTTTGGAATATTGTTGAATGTATTGATGTTGTTATTGATGAGTCTCCTGTAGCTCCAAAAGAAGAAAAGAAAACAACAGATGAAGATGATGATGACACATATCCTTCTACATCAAATAATAATGATACAAATAGTGAACCCAATGAAGAACCCGAAGATGAATTGTCTGAAAAGGCTCCATCAAGATATGTTCAAAAGAACCATCCAGAATCTCAAATTTTGGGAGAAAAGGGATCAGGTGTACAAACAAGAATGACTCTTGTGGGATCCTCTAGCAATCTGGCATTTCTGTCCACTATTGAACCTCACAGTGTCAGTCAAGCCAGCAAAGATGAATGCTGGATTCAAGCCATGAATGAAGAGTTTGATCAAATTGAAAAGAATCACACTTGGGAATTAGTACCAAGACCTGGAATAAAATATCATTGCCGGGAACTAAATGGATATTCAAAAATAAGTTAAATGAGAATGGGGATATTATAAGAAATAAAGCTAAACATTTGTAAAGGAGTATGCTCAACAAGAGGTATGGATTGAAGAAACTTTTGCTCCACCAGCCTTCGAACTTGAAATATAAGAATGTTCTTTCTTTTAAGCTTCAACAAATCAAATTTTATCAAATGGATGTTAAATCTATATAATAGGTAGTCTGAAGGAAAAGTTTATATAGAACAACAAAGATTTCATCTTGGAAAATGATAGAAAAACTTGTTTGTAGACTCAAGAAAGCTCTATCGTCTCAGCAAACCATTATATTATCGTCTTGACAAATATCTCCATCAACAAGGATTTTCAAAGGGGTCTGCTGATAGTAACTTATACACAAAAATTGAAAATGATAAACTTTTGATTGTGGTTGTATATGTTGATGATATCATTTTTAGAAGTAATGAAGAATCTATGAGTCAGAAATTTGCTTCTGTCATGCAGCAAGAATTTGAAATTTCTTTACTTGGGGAACTAACATTCTTTCTTGGTTTGCAATTGCATCAAACTACAGATGGTATATTCTTAGCACAAGAAAAATACCTTAAGCAAATTCTGAAGAAGTATGGCATGGAAGAATGCAAAACTGTAAGTACACCGATGATAACCAGATATAATCTTAGTTCTCATGATGATTCCCCCATGGTGAATCAACCAGAATACAGATCTATGATAGGAAGTCTACTTTATCTCACTGGGACTAGACCGGACATTATGCATGTGAGTTGGGAAAGTTGGAAGATTTCAAGCCAATCCAAAAGAGTCTCACCTTGATTTGTGAAAATAATATTCAAATATCTACAAGGAACTCAAGATTTTGGACTATGGTATCCAAAGAATCTTTGATCTTTCTCTTCATGCACCTGCTTTGATCTGATTAGGTGAAATATTGATGATGGAAAAAGCCTTTTATTCATTGTTCATTCTTTATGGGGTCCCGATTAGTATTTTGGTTCAGCAAGAAGCAAAGCTCCATTGCCTTATCTACAACAGAAGATGAATATGTGGCTGCAGCATCATGTTGCATTCAACTTCTTTGGATGATGCAAACCCTACAATATTTTCAAATCAAATGTTCACCCCTATCTCCATTATGTGTGATAATACAAGTGCCATCAGTATCTCAAAGAATCCTGTTATGCATTCCAAGACCAAGACATTCCCATCAAATATCACTTCTTACGAGAACAAGTGCTTGAGCAAAAGGTGAAATTAGAATATGTTTCCTCCAAATAACAAGTTGCTGATATATTTACCAAACCTCTACCCAGGGAAGCATTCGAATATCTCAGACAGAAACTGGGAGTAGTCTCTGCCCTGCAAAGGATCAGGTCTACTTAATTACAGAAGACTAAATTGGTTGTGAGGTGCTGTTGGGCATCTCTAAATGCACAGGCTAAGGGGGAGCATTGGTCATATGAAAAGGATGCACTGTTGGCCTTCATAAGTCATCTTTCTATATTATGAAGATTCAGCATGATCTCAGGGGGAGCATGGTAATGTCAATGGTAATGTCAACCCTTTGCCCTTGATTTCAAAGGGGGAGAGTATCATGGTGTTTGACTAAAGGTTACAATCAATGTATCTATCTACTGTAATGCTCAAACACTATCATGGTTGCCATCAAGTCCAAAGGGGGAGATTGTTGTCTGATGCAATGTTATGTGATTAGCAACCTAATTAATGAAGGACTTGAATGTGCAATTAGAAGTAGCACTGTGACTTGGAAGGTTGATATATATTATATAGCAGACAGAGTGACATAAGGAGATTGTTGGAATATTGTCTTGATAGCAATATCGCAGGAAAGATCAGAAGTGCATTTACAGTAGAAGCAGTATCAGTCTAAGCAGAATATTTGGGTTCCTATGGACATTTGTAAAATCCTCTGTTATCGACATATGAGATTAATGGTGCTCTGGTTCTGTACGGTCGACATCATATACAAACTGGTAAACAGTGGAGTTATATATATTCGTTGAATATATGATATGAACCTCGCCGTTGAACCCGCAGTGGAACACAAATTGACTATGAAAAATGTATGAGTTGTGTAATTAGATTTATTATGCTTTGGCGTAGGTTTGGAATAAATTAACCCCTGAATGCTCGATGGAAGGTCTAAAGTTGCAGTGTTATTGATTTTTCTACGAGTCTCAGCTTTGACTGTGTAATAGATCCCTTTTTATACACAAACGGAACCTGGAGTACGGAGTGGAAATTGGATTACTGTTTAAAAACTGCGAGTGAATAGTGAAGATGGTGTCCGGGTTTTTCTGCACCACCTTTGGACGATAAGTGGTATTCCCGAATTTTCACCGATTCCATAGAGGTGTTGACACGCGTCCCTGCAAAAACCGCCAATCGCACGATAACGATAGTCCATCGCGCATTAAAGCTCGTACCAGGACAGCCAGCGAAATTGCTTTTGCACCGTCGATCTGAAAGGGGGCAATCAGACAGTGATCATGCGTCGGACTTGCCCAGAGGTTAATCAAGATACGTGAAGAATAACACAAGTACGACACGTTATTGCTCGTGCAAGTTGCCCAAGTGATATCCGTCGATCTTGGAGGCTCGCGATCCAATGGTGATCGGACAATGGACCTGTGCAAAGTTTATTTTGGTATAGAGGGGCGCATATGTGGGAAAGGGGTCAAAGTTTTATTAATATTAAACTATTCGAAAGCATTGGATTTTTTTATATAAAGCACGGATTAAAAGTTCATTGAATTTTTAATTAAAAATAATATTACGGGGGCAATGTAAAGATTTAAAAATTCAGAACGGGTACCCCCGTAGTTGAACAAGCATTCAAGCATTGACCAGAAATCGACGATGGAGATTAAGTATGGGGGCACCAGCCAAAACTTTCATCCGTACCGCAAGAACCCCCCGCAATGACGTAATAATGACTATGCAATATTTGTTTATCAATTGATAAATATTTAAGAAGAAATAAAAACCCCAAGGGCCAAACTATTGGAAATATTGTAAAAGGAATACCATTTTCGGTTGAAATGGTTTTTTTCCCATGGTTTTAATAAAGGTGAGAACTATATAAATGAAAAAGATCATTATTCAAAGCGGTGTGGTTTGACGAAGAAGGAATTCCTTGAAGGAATATCTGTATGGACAGACGACGTGCTTAATTGATGATTCTGAGTCCATGATGCGCCCATCGAGATATTGATCTAAAGGTGATGAGTCTTGAGATTTTTCAACAGAAGAAATGATGAAGAGATAGCGCATTTCTGCTGAAGAACACATATGAATCCAGGTAAGTTTGTGTAGATCTGGCCTGCTCTGCAAACACATTATTATTATTACAGATCTATACAAGAAAAGGACATATATATATATATATATATGCAAGTCATCTACATTGAAAGTGCATATGACAGTTGGGGTTTCTGAAGATTAATATACACAGAAGGATACACGAAATGTTGAATGCATAAATTCTCTGAAGTCTGGATTACTTCTGATATTTAGGTTACAGTGGTCTACTGATCTATTATGAAGAATTGGGAAAAATATATTTGTTTATAATTGAATAAAGGGTTGCATTGAAACTGATTGATCCAGTGTGAAAATCGATGAAACATGGTCTACAGTGAGTCTGAGGGTTGAAGCCTTCAGTTTGGAAGTAGAAGCTTCCTGCCAGTAGAAACTGATGTTATGTTTAGGGGGTTGAAGCTCCCTTCCAGGAAAGGCTGGTAAACGAGAGAAGGTTGTAGCCTTCTGTAGGTGGGTGCCTGCATGCTGATATGAGTCTGCATCAGCATAAAATTGTGAAAAAATTTCTGTATAATAAATATTGAAGACTGAGATTACAGTAGCGGTGGTTTTCTCCCAAATTGGGTTTCCACCTTAAATCCTTGTGTTCATGTGTCTTACTAATATGTGATGGTTTATTCTGCTTACTAGACATCTGATGAATGATAAAATAACCTAAGAGAAGAATTAAATACATAATAAGATCACTGAATGCACTCTTGTTTTCTTAAGAATATACAACAGCTGGTTTCTATAAAGTAGCCTAAGTATTTTAGTGGAATAAAAGGAAAAGGTTTTGGTTTGCTCTAAATACTGATTCACCCCCCCTCTCAGTATTTTTCCAACAGGCGGGTGTGCCACCTTTGGCCTACGAGCTTGATTCAACATATGTGCCACCTCTCTCTATCTCTTCTATTTTTAATAGCATTTCTTCTAGTTCAGATGATGACAACGAGGATGAAAATCCTCCTCCAACTCATGAAATTTTTCCTTATACTCCACCGCTTCCAAGATGGGTCTGCTCTACTCGAGATGCAATAGGTTCTCTTACAGTTGACCCTGTCGATCGACGACGTACACGTTCTCTGTTCGAAAGAGCTTCTTCCTTATTGGCACAAGTTCTAGAAAAACTTGATCCAGAAAACTTTGAAGAAGCCTCCGATCATCCAGATTGGGATGAAGCTATGAATGAAGAGTATCATTCCTTATTGGCCAAAAATACTTTGGATCTTGTTCCTCTTCCAAAAGGAAGAAAACTTGTCAAATGCAGATGGGTCTACAAAACAAAGTTTGGACCAGATGGAAAAGTGGATAGACATAGAGCTCGTCTTGTCACTAAAGGTTTTTCACAAGTTAAAGGCATTGAATATACTAAAACCTTCTCTCCTGTTGCCAAAATGAATTCTATCTGCCTTATTCTTTCGCTTTCTACCTCCTTTAAATGGGAATTCCATCATATGGATGTTAAATTCTCCTTCTTACATGGATATTTGCATGAAGAAATCTACATGGAACAACCCCCTGGCTTTATCCAAAAAGACTCCAACCTTGTTTTTTTCCTTAGGAAGTCTCTCTATGGTCTCAAACAAGTTCCTTGGGCTTGGTATGCCAAAATGGATAGATTTCTCTTAGATAATGGCTTTTCTAGGTGTCATTTTGACAACACTGTCTACACCAAGAAAGTGGGTAATTCCTTCACCATCATTTTTCTTTATGTTGATGATATTATCCTTACTGGTAGTGGTCCAAACCATATAAACCATGTGAAGTCTAGCCTCAAAAAGAAGTTTGAAATGACAGACTTAGGACACTTGCATTGTTTCCTTGGTCTTTAAGTCTTGCAATCCAAGGAAGGCATTACCCTCTCTCAGTCCAAGTATTCCTATGATCTTCTACACCACTTTCACATGGAAGACTGTAAGCCTACCACTTCTCCCTTTCAGTTTGGATTCAAGCTTTTAGTCAACTGTACTACCCCTGAAGTTGATGCTACCTTATACCGTCAACTTGTTGGTAAACTTTTGTATCTAACCCATACTCATCCTGACCTTTCCTTTGATGTTGCTCTTGTCACTCGGTTTATGCACCAACCTCATGAAAGTCATTGGAAAGCAGCTAAAATAATACTTTGATATATTCGAGGTACAGTTCAGTTTGGGATTCATTACAATGCAGGAGCATCTCCCTTCTTGATTGGTTTCACTGATTCTGATTGGGCTGGTGACCTTGATGATCAGAATTCCACTACAGGATATGTATTCACTCTTGGTTTAGGACCTATTACTTGGTCTTGTAAGAAACAAAGTGCCATCTCCCTTTCTTCAGCATAAGCAGAATATCGTGGTGCAGTTAAAGCCAGCAAGGAAGCCATGTGGCTTTGTCAGATCCTGTCTGAATTTGGTCTTCATCAGTAGAATCCAACTACACTTTGGTGTGATAATTAGAGTGCCATTCATCTATGTAAAGATCCAGTTCAGCATCAGCATATGAAACACATTGAAATCCACATACACTTCATCAGAAAGCTCATTCATGATTGTGTTAATGAAGTGCAGTATTTTCCAACCAATGATCAGGTAGTTGATATCTTTACAAAGGCTCTCACGGAAGTGAAGTTTACCAAAATTTGATCCATGCTTGGAGTTCAGGAAATTTTTCATTAAGGGGGGATAGGCTGTAATGCCTCCTTCCTTCTCCTATTGTGTCACTTTTGTAAATCCTTCAATCCTATCCCAATTTTTTCTTAAGGGGGGATGTTAGGATATTTCAACACATAGGAAATAGGCTCCTTTTGTGTCACCTTTGTAAATCCTTCAATCTTATCCCAAGTTTTTCTTAAGGGGGTGTTATTACCCAAATCCACCTTAGGTTGAAGGAAGGCGGGATTCAGGGTAACACCAAACCACGCTCAGTCTGGTAGCTAGCCCTACCAAAATAGGAGAGGGCTCTCTCCGGGTTAGTCTTAGTAAAAATGTATCAATAGGCCTTGAGATGACTGAAATGAGTGCTAATTTTAGGCTAGGTATATGAATCTAGGAGTTTGGAATGATTTTTAGGGGGTTTTTGTTGGAAAAATGAAAAGGCAGTTTTGGGGTTGGGGATGAGGCCAAATTCTTGCAGAGTTCAAGTTGGGGCAAGGAAGGCAATGGCTTTGATGTCTTAGATTCAATGAATGGATAGAAAAGACTGCTGAGGAGCTGAAGAGTGAAAGAGGCTGTAAGGGTCCTCTTCAAACAGATGAGAACATATAAAACTAAACAAAAGTTTAAGGCAGAGCACTAGCAAACTAATGAATTCTACCTTAGTTACTCATTTGTTTAATTCAGAAGAAAAGAGAAGAGAAATGGCATACATATAACATTAATGAAACTTATAGATACATGGAGAAAAACATCATCAAAAATTAGAGCCACAAGGATCCCAACAAGTGCTGCAAAACCCTGGTCTTTCCTTTGCCAAAAATGCAGAAGTGTATGTACAATGAGGTGCCAAACTATTCCCAAAAGTCCCAACCCTGAAAATTTCTTAGAAAATACAATATATAGACAAGTCTAACCCCTTTCCATGCCTCTAGGGGTCAAGCTCATCCTTCTAGGAGCTTTTTCAACCAATTCTAAACTAGGAACTGAAATCTAGGCAATCAAACAACTTGCCTCTATATGGAAGGAAACTGATTCATTCATTTAATTTTCACTTTTTAGTGAATGAATCCTCTAGAACAAGTAAATATGTGCCAAAATTACATCATAGTCATCAAATTACATCAATATAGATCAATAGTTACATCAAAAAGTAAAACTAGTCAAAACTGGGCGAATTTCTGAGCTGAAGGGTCAAAAATAGGCAAAAGTCCTCCATGCGCCGCGCCAGAAAACTCAATGTGTCGCGCCACTTTGGAGCCGATTTTGAGGCACTTCATGAAGTCTAATTTGATCTTATGATAGCGCGTTGGAAATCCCTGCCTGTCTACTTTCCAACCCAAGTGGAATTTTTGGATTTGGATGTCATTTGCCCCTCCAAAACGTCAATCTCCTAAGACTAGTTCCTATGTGTGAAAAAGGTGGCAGAAAGGCCATTTTCAAGGTGTTTTTGACCCTTTAAACCACCCAGAACTTGATGAAATCTCTCATCCATTCTTGAGCATGAATCATTTATCATAAAAAACCCAAAAATATCAAGTTTTCTTCTAGAATATCTCTCGAACGTAAGTGCACGCAAGGTGGCACGATGCGTCGGGCAGGAAAATTTGTTTTGTGACCCAAAAAATTCAAAGTGACAAAATTTTCTCCAAATTTACTGAAATTTGGAGTGAAGGTCCCCCATCAGGTGCCATGTTCAGCCAAAGAAGCTTCGGCCAATATTTGGAGTGGATCAGGCCTTTTCCAATGTTTCAATGCTCTCCTCAGCCTCGCCTTCAGGATCTTCATCCTAGCTTTGCAAACATGTGTGCGGGCCCAATAGTGGTTCTTCATATGTCTGAGCATTTCCTTGCCCCTATTGGCCTTTGCCAACAGCTTCTCAAGATGAATTTTGACTCTCTTAAGCCAAATTTGCTGCTCAAAAGGTGTCATGTCACCCTGTCTCTTCTGGGCCAATTCCCGATCTTCACGGATTTTCCGCAACTCTATGTGTCTGCTGATCCTCTAGTTGTTTATTCCGCTTCTCCAAGTAATTTATAACCCACTGAGCTCTCTACAATTTCTCGTTCAATGTGTCGATCTCAGCTTTCTACTCCTGGATGGTTTCTTTCAGCTTTGAGCTGGGAGAACTCAAATCAACATCAATGAGTGTAAAATCAGTGTCTTGGCCTCCTGAAGGGCCCTCATCATGAATAGGCCTCTTGCCTCTGTCTTGAACCTGTACCTATGCTGATGTCAAAGGTGAGACCCCTTCCACCCTAAGTGGAGATAGTACTCACGCTGCTGATGAAGGTAACGAGACCCCTTCCACCCCGGGTGGAGATAGTACTCGTCGTGTTGCTGCAAATAAGGCTCTGGTACCTCTCTGATAGGTAACACATACTGGAACACTGATAGGATCTATCTTGGGACCCTAAAACTGATGTGAAGGCTCACCCTCATCATGAACAATCTCTGGAGGAGGCTGAGGGGCTGTGAAGAAGTCATGGGAAATGAACTCCTCCCATGCAATGCCCTGCAATCCAAGTTGATGCACTACAATGATCTTGGTGAGCGCATAATGATAATTACTGTTATGTTGCTGCTCGAGGGTCTTCTTTTGTACAAAAGTAGTCATCCACTCTATGTTTCGACATATGAAATATGGAGTTCTCATCAGTATCACTCTCGTGAAATGCATCAGTAATCGGATATGGTAAGCGTAAAGGCACGAGAACCGGCCCTCACAACTGAAATATCTAATGATGAGTTTCATCAATGGCACATAGGACTCCTTCAGAAACTAGAATGCGAATACCCTGCTGAGCTGACTCAAATAGCCAGGCCTGATGTAAGGTTCATAATATGCTCTATACTCTATCCAAATTCTGGCTGAGTCTTGCTCCACTCTTCACCTATATTCCCAGATTCCGGTTTCCCGAGAATGGTCATGTCAAGGTGAAGTTCACTCCGCAAGGTTTACATGACCATCACACAAATGTAAAACAAATAAGCAAACCAATTCTCGATGATGGCAACTGAGCAATCGTCTCACAACACCGAAACATGAATGCTGTCAGCATGCCATTGCAAGCAGGCAGCCCTGCAACTGAGTCAAGGAAGTGGGCTCTTCTCTGACATGCCTAACACTTTTATGTGGCCTTCTCGGTACATTAAGCTCGGTGGTTGAGTCACTGTCCTACTCATATTCTTGTTCATATGATGAATCTGTCTCTTTCATGGTGCTGAAAGCAAGGTGTATGTTTGGTGTGTTGAAAATGAGAAATTGGACTTAGTGTCTTTGTTTTCAATGCCAAATGTGCTAAATAGGAAATAGGGACTATGAGGAAATATGAAAAGTGGGAAAAGTGGGGATTTTCCAAGTGAATTTCATGTAATAATAGTCACTTGACTGTTGGGAATTGGGGATTTTTGCAAATGATATGGGAGAGGAATAAGCAGAAGGAATGATAGGGTTTACGGATTTGAATGATATTGCAAATGAGAACAAATGATATGAGTGGTTTTATAGAGGAATAAGGAAGGGATATGAATGATATCGTGACAGTGATGGGGTATGTGTTATGAAGTTCTTAGCACAAAAATCACACCCTTTAAAATTCAAATAGAAACCCTAAGAGCATTTTTTGAAAAATGAGAGGGTTTATCATTTTGGCATTCAAATTCTTATATTTCACTTTCAAACCACACCAAACACCAGCTACTATCCATAGCCAAAGCATTACAAACTTACTTGGATCATTAGAAAACTGAGTTAATTTGAAATTTTTTGAAGCGGTGATGAAAATTTGTTTGGAGGCTCTGTGTGCCGCACAGTCAACCCAATGCGCCGTGAGCACCATGTGCACCGTGCCTGTGTAAATTTACACTTTATAAAGTGGTCCTATGCGCCGCGACCTCCCGGTGTGCTGCGCACTGATCTTCAACACAATTTCGGCATTTCAAACCTTGATTTTTCCCTCTGTGATTTGTCTTGGCTTCTTTGATGTTTTGGTATGCAAATGGATTGTTTGAAACACCAGAATCATATTTTTACCCATGACTTTGATTTTCTTTTTGAAAAACCCACTGAAAACTTTGGCACCTTTTACAAAGAACTCTGTTTTGCTTGTTTTCTTTCATTTTTGAGCTGATGATGAATTTTGCCTATCTTTTGTAGGGATAGCTGTACTGAACTTGGAAAAGGAAACCAGGGCCGTGCCTGAAGATTTTGACAACTGAAAACTTGAAAAATGTACATGGCATTTATTACAAAAAATGAAATGACGATTTTCTTCAAAACATAGTTTTGAAGAAAAGTCATGATCAATCATTATAATGATGACATTTCTTGAGATGAAAACTTATTTTGATCCTCCCTCTGGCCTGCTGGCATTATTAAACATTTTGAAGACTAAACCCTAGACCTAATGATTGAAAAACCCTAAAAAGACTATTTGCTGACCAAGAGATCAAACAGGACTGTAAATGACCTTAAAATTGATTTTGATGAACTTCGATAAACAGACCTAAGCCAGCAGGTACAAGGCATGAGGGGTATGAGTGACAAAATCCTTTCGTCAGAAGACCGATGCTCCTAATGGAATGAAAATGACTGAAGTGAATGAGATGCCTAAAAAAAATGAAATGCAACAAAGAGATTTTGATCTCTAATGGAGGGATGAACAAACCGAATCTAACATTGGCTCCAATGGGGATGGTAGCTCTTTGGAGGTGCCAAGAACTACATATATTTGGGCGAGCAGACAGTGTCTTCATCCATTGGGAAATGGAGTCAAAACACAAAAACTAACATTATGCAGATGGACTCTGACTCAAGGTTAAAACTGAAAACCATAATGAAACCAAACATGACTAAAACATAACTAACAAACTAAAAAGATGCTCATAATTGAGCTTATTCACCAAACCTAATCTAATTGTTCTTTTCACCACCCGATCAAGTGAAATGGAATAGCCAATGCAACCATGTAAGCATCCTGGCTGCTATTTGATTTCTTCCCAAATGCTTTTTGATGCGCAGGAAAAGGGAAGAATCGAAAGGCAACTCCCATGGAAACTCAGAATCAAGTTGACTGCTGATAAACTTGCAAAGCATGAATTGACTGGATGAATTCAAGAATACTGTGAAAGGATCTTCATAAACATAGCCATTGATTTCAATTAACACATTACTATTCTGGTCCAAGTAATCTTCATAGCTGGATATTAAGATTTTCCTCACATCTGTGTTGTCTTTCTTTGGTGATTTCAGCAAGCTATCAAAAGGATCCTGAAATTCGTGGATAACCAAACTCTGCTGCTGATTCCAAACAGAACAAAAGTCTCCTTTATCAATCTCCTCATATGACTGCAACCCTTGGTATGGGCTATGCAATGAACAATCTGTTAAACAAAACAATGAAGGGGACTTTTGAATAAGATAATTATCAGCATTCTTTTCTGGCACATGGTTAGCTAAAGGAGAAGAATTTTCACAGCAAACATCATCCAACACACGAGCAATAGGATCATCAAAAACTTGAGAAGACTGCTGCAATGTATTTGTATGACATCCTACTAGCTGTTCATCTTTTTCTTTAGATATATTACGAAGATTCTGCTTTATAAATTGAATTGCTTCGAAACAAAAGGGTACAGAATTCTCTTGCATCATTAAATCATGTATTTCGACTTCCATGGCTTCATCTACAACTTGACCATTAATGACATTCGGGGACCGTAAATCTGAATATGAGAAGTCTTGAACAAAGTTTTGATTGCCCTCAAAATGGTTTAGATCAAGACTAGTCGACAATTGATTTCTGATTGCATGGAAGTTGTCTCTGATGAAATGAAATGAATCAAAACAAAAAGGCAAAGATCCTTCACTTACTTCAAAATTTTATGCACTTTCCTCATCATTGTCATAGCTGATATGCATCAGTTGATCACTGTACTTGAGCTGCTAAAAGTGAACTTCCTCCTCGCACAAACTAGCTACTGATTTGTCTGAAAGATTAGCTTCTGTTTGGAGAACATAATCATCATCATACTGATCAAACTGAGGCAAATCATCGGTATAAAACACATCATCAAGCATACACGTCAAATCAACAGCTCTCTCTTCTCCAAGATGATCTATAAAACAATCACTATCAGATCTATGACAACTGGGATAAGAAACAAAATGTTTTGGATCAGCAACTTGTTCTTCTTTAATCAACAAGTCATGGGCTTGAAAATTATACTCATTCATTCTGGTGATCTTTTGCATCATCTCTTCTACTGCACTTACCAATATGTCAAGCTTTACCTCTAGAAATGTCGATTTCTCCGGATCTATGTTTTTCATTTCTTCTTCCTTCAACCTTTCCCTTCGGATCAGCAAATGAGCCTCTACATTTACTGTACTTTTCTGCATCTCTTCAAGTGTTGCAATATTCCTTTCTCTCAAATAAAACTCCATTTCCGGATCAAAGGCACCCGAGTAGTGCAAGAGAGCAGATCTAGGAGAAGGTCTTATATCAGCTGGTATCGAAAGATATACTTGGTTAAATCTGGCAGAAAATTGTCGTACTGTCTCCCCTGGCAGTCTTTTCAGCTGGTTATACTCTTCTATAATCAAGAAAAAGTTCTGTCTGATCACCCACCTATCGAGGAAAACTTTGACGAACTGCTGGAAATCTGAGATGCTCGCATCAGGCAAGGTTTTGAACCAACTCTTCACTTGGCCTTGCAAAGAAAGAGAAAAAAGCCTAATACTGACATCCTCTTCATCAACTTTAAAAATTTCTAGAAAAGTCTCAACATTATGCACATGTTGCTCAGCGCTGACATTGTTACATTCACCATCAAATCTTGGTAGATATAGGTCATAATTTTTAGGGAAAGCATGGGATATAAGAGGTAAAATCAGAGGCTTGTATCGATCTGGAATTTTACAAGGTATAGGGGTATGTAAAAATGCGGCAGAATCAGTCTTGGTCTCTTGAGGTTCATCAGTTTGAAGATGGTCGTCACAAGATGTGGGAAAAGCAAGGAGGCCAGGATCAAAGGGAAACTCAGTATTTACACTTTTTGAATAGGTCGATCAAATATTTTGATCACCTTTATCATACAACAAATTCTGAAAAACTTTCAGGATAGCTTCAAGAATAGCAAAGAAGTAATTTACAAGAAAGATGACTAGATCTTGAATACCATTCCACTTTGGATACCTGAACTTTGTGTAAGATCCTTCCATTTTCGCAGAGAAAGAGTTAGTCCTCCAGTGGAGTCTCTAATTGAGTTGGAGTCACCAGGTGAATGATTTCAGCCTTCTTATGTATGATCATTGTCCACCATCAACCATCAAATCTAACTTGATACATGTACTGGGGCAATTTACAAGTTAGATGTTACGTTTAAAAGCTAGACCGGAGATTGACTGAAGCAGCGTTTATCTACTTCTGCTAATGCAAAGCAAAAGCGTTTCGAAGGCTACCTCGCATAACTTCAGGCTCCGTCTGTAGCTTATGAAACAAATATCACCAACAAGCAAACCATTTTCTTCCCCAGTATGGTCGTCACTATGTTATTACCCAAATCCACCTTAGGCTGAAGGAAGGCGAAATTTAGGGTAACACAAAACCACGCTCAGTCTGGTAGCTAGTCCTACTAGAATAGGAGAGGGCTCTCTCTGGGTCAATCTCAGTAAAAATGTATCAATAGGCCTTGATATGACTGAAATGAGTGCTAATTTTAGGCTAGGTATATGAATCAAGGAGTTTGGAATGATTTTTAGGGGGTTTTTGTTGGAAAAAGGAAAAGGCAGTTTTGGGCTTGGGGATGAGGCCAAATTCTTGCAGAGTTCAAGTTGGGGCAAGGAAGGCAATGGCTTTGATGTCTTAGATTCAATGAATGGATAGAAAATACTGTTGAGGAGCTGAAGAGGGCAAGAGGCTGCAAGGGTCCTTTTCAAACAGATGAAAACATATAAAACTAAACAAAAGTTTAAGGCAGAGCACCAACAAACTAATGAATTCTACCTTAGTTACTCATTTGTTTAATTCAGAAGAAAAGAGAAGGGAAATGGAATACATATAATATTAATGAAACCTACAGATACATGGAGAAAAACATCATCAAAACTCAGAGCCGCAAGGATCCCAACATGTGCTGCAAAACCCTGGTCTTTCCTTTGCCAAAAATGCAGAAGTGTATGTACATTGAGGTGCCAAACTATTCCCAAAAGTCCCAACCCTGAAAATGTCTCTAAAAATACAATATATAGACAAGTATAACCCCTTCCCATGCCTCTAGGGGTCGATCTCATCCTTCTAGGAGCTGTTTCAACCAATTCTAAACTAGGAACTGAAATCTAGGCAATCAAACAACTTGCCTCTATATGGAAGGAAACGGATTCATTCATTTAATTTTCACTTTTTAGTGAATGAATCCTATAGAACAAGTAAATATGTTCCAAAATTACATCATATTCATCAAATTACATCAAGATAGATCAATAGTGACATCAAAAAGTAAAACTAGTCAAAATCACGACTTCGAGTCGAAGGGTGAAAACAGGCAAAAGTCCCTCCATGCACTACAAATGAAAACCCAATGGTCATGCCACTGAGCCGATTTTGAGGCACTTCCTCGAAGTCTAAATTGATCTCATCTTGGCGTTGCTAAAGCATACCTGGCTTACTTTCCAACCCAAGTGGAATTTTTGATTTGGATGTCATTTTCCCCTCCAAAACTGCAATCTCCCAAGACTGGTTCCTACTGGTGCAAAAGGTGGCAGAAAGGCCATTTTTGGAGTGTTTTTGACCCTTAAGGCCACCCAGAACTTGATGAAATCTCTCAGCCATTCTTGAGCATGCATAATTTATCATAAAAACCCAAAAAATATCAAGTTTTCCTCCAAAAGATCTCTCAAACGTAAGCGCGTGCAAGGTGGCGCGACGCGTCGGGCAGGAAAATCTGTTTTGTGACCCAAAAAATTCAAACTGACAAAATATTCTCCAAATTTGCTGAAATTTGGAGTGAAGGTCCCCCATCATGTGCCATTCTTAGCCAAAGAAGCTTCGGCCAAGATTTGGAGTGGATCAGGCCTTTTTCGCCGTTTCAGTGCTCTCCTCAACCTCGCCTTCAGGATCTTCATCCTAGGTCTGCAAACGTGTGTGTGGGCCCAATAGTGGTTCTTCATGTGCCTGAGCAAGTCTTTTACCCTATTGGCCTTCGCCAAAAACTTCTCAAGATGAATGTTGACTCTCTCAAGCCAAATCTGCCATTCAAAAGGTGTCATGTCACCTGGTCTCTTTCGGGCCAATTCCCGATCTTCACGGATTCTCTGCAACTCCGTGAGTGTCTGCTAATCCTCCAGTTGTTTATTCCACTGCTCCAAGTAATTTATAATCTGCTGAGCTCTCTGAAACTTCACGGTCAATGTGTCGATCTCAGCTTTCTGTTCCTGGATGGTCTCTCTCAACTTTGAGCTAGGAGAGCTCAAATCAACATCATGCCTGAGTAAAACCGTGTCTTGCCTCCTCGAAGGGCTCCTCATCATGAATAGGCCTCTGCCTCCGTCTTGAACCTATACCTAAGGGCCGATGTCGAAGGTGAGACCCCTTCACCCTAAGGAGATAGTACTATGTTACCAAGAAGGTATCCAGACCCCCTTCCACCCCGGGTGGAGATAGTACTGCTGTTGCTTACACAAGGCTCTGGTACCTCTCTGATAGGTAACACACACTGGAACACTGATAGGCTCTGTCTCGGGACCCTCAAACTGATGTGAAGGCTCACCCTCATCATGAACAATCTCTGGAGGAGGCTGAGGGGCTGTGAAGAAGTCACGGGAAATGAACTCCTCCCATGCAATGCCCTGCAATCCAAGCTGATGTACCACAATCATCTTGATGAGCGCATAATGATAAATGCTGTTATGCTGCTGCTCTAAAGTCTTCTTCTGCACAAGAGTAATGGTCCATTTATGTTTCAAGATACAGTTATGGGAATTTACCGCATTTACCGTGAAATGCATCAAGAATCGGATATGAGCGTAGTTGCACCAGGAACCGGCTCCCTGGCCAACTGAAGTATCTGATGATGAGTTTCATCAATGGTGCATAGGACTCCTTCAGAAACCGGAATGGCAATACCCTGTTGAGTTGCCTCAAATATCCAAGCCTGATGTAAGGTTCATAATATGCTCTATCTAGCTGTTGTCTCTTGTTCCACTCTTCACCTATATTCGGTATCCTGGTTGCCTGAGAAATGGCTTCTGGTGTCAAGGTGAAGTTCACTCCAGCAAGGTTTACATGACCATCATGCAAATGTAAAACAAACAAGTGAACCAAATCCTGATGATGCTGAATCTGAGCAATCATCTCACAATACTGAAAACATGAATGTTGCTGAAAGCATGCCATTGCAAGCGGGTAGGCCTGAAACTGAGTCAAGGAAGTGGGCTCTTCTCTGACGTGCTTACCACTTTAGTGAGGCCTTCTTGGTACATTAAGCTCGGTGGTTGAGTCACTGTCCTGCTCATATTCTTGCTCATATGATGAATCTTTCTCTGTCATGGTGCTGAAAGCAAGGTGTATGTTTGGTGTGTTGAAAATGAGAAATTGGACTTAGTGTCTTTGTTTTCAATGCCAAATGTACTAAATAGGAAATAGGGACTATGAGGAGATATGAACAGTGGGAAAAGTGGGGATTTTCCAAGTGAATTTAATGCAATAACAGTCACTTGACTGTTGGGAATTGGGGAATTTTGCAAATGATATGGGAGAGGAATAAGGAGAGGGAATGATAGGGTTTAGGGATTTGAATGATATTGAAAATGAGAACAAATGATATGAGTGGTTTTATAGAGGAATAGGGAAGGGATATGAATGATATCGTGACAGTGATGGGGTATGTGTTATGAAGTTCTTGGCACAAAAATCACACCCTTTAAAATTCAAATAGAAACCCTAAGAGCAGTTTTTGACAAATGAGAGGGTTTATCATTTTGGCATTCAAATTCTTATATTTCACTTTCAAACCACACCAAACACCAAATACTATCCATAGCCAAAGCATCACAAACTTACTTGGATCATTAGAAAACTAAGTTGATTTGAAATTTGGTGAAGCGGTGGTGAAAATTTGTTTGGAGGCTCTGTCAGCCACGTAGTCAGCCCAACGCGCCGTGCGTGCCATGTGTGTCGCGCCTATGTAAATTTACACTGCAAAAAGTGGTCCTATGTGCCACGACCTCCCGATGCGCCGCACCTACCTCCCAACGCGTCGCGCACTAATCTTCAACACAATTTCGGCCTTTCAAACCTTGATTTCGCCCTCCGTGATTTCTCTTGGCTTATTTGATGTTTTGGTATGCAAATGGATTGTTTGAAACACCAGAATCATATTTGTACCCATGACTTTGATTTTCATTTTGAAAAACCCACTGAAAACTTTGGCACCTTTTACAAAGAACTCTGTTTTGCTTGTTTTCTTTCATTTTTGAGCTGATGATGATTTTTTCCTATCTTTTGTAGGGATAGCTGTACTGAACTTGACAAAGGCAACCAGGGCTGCACCTGAAGATTTTGACAACTGAAAACTTGAAAAATGTACATGGCATTTATTACAAAAGACGAAATGACGATTTTCTTCAAAACAGAGTTTTGAAGAAAAGTCATGATCAATCATTATAACGATGAAATTTCTTAAGATGAAAAATTATTTTGATCCTCCCTGTGGCCTGCTGGAATTATTAAACATTTTGAAGACTAAACCCTAGACCTAATGACTGAAAAACCCTAAAAAGACTCTTTGCTGACCAAGAGATCAAACAGGACTGTAAATGACCTTAAAATTGATTTTGATGAACTTCGATAAAAATACCTAAGCCAGCAGGTACAAGGCATGAGGTGTATGAGTGACAAAATCCTTCCGTCAGAAGACCGATGCTCCTAATGGAATGCAAATTACTGAAGTGAATGAGACGCCTAAAAAAAATGAAATGCAACAAAGAGATTTTTATCTCTGACAGAGGGATGAATAGACTGACTCTAACAGGGGGGATGTTAGGATATTCTAACACATAGGAAATAGTTAAGAATAAAATTTAGCCTAGTGTAGAGTTAGAGCACAAAAACAGAGATCTAGTCTCTTTTACATAGATCCAAGATGACCCGGCAAGGGTTTCTTGACAGAAATGATATACATGAAATATTTTTTGTAGATATATGGTTGAATCATGCTGTATGTCTGAAGCACTACATTAATATGGCTGATCATGCAAATAAATGGTTGTAGCTCCTTTTTCTATCTTTTCCCGGAAAACGTTGATCCTCCCCCTGGGAAACTAGCTCTCAAAACAAGGGATTAAACCACTCCACTGCAATACCTTAAGAAATAACACATTTTCTCAAAAGGACTATGCTGTTACTGAAGGTAGCTACTTGGCCTAACACCAGATAGTGGAAAATGTAGCACAAAATGCTCTCCTCAAATTTCTTAAACAAGATCTCCAAGCAAGAGTGGGGAATTTCCGCATGAGAAAATCCTTGCACTAAACAATACAACAAACTTAGCTAAACAGAAAAAGAATGAAATAAGTCTAAACATACGACATACAAAATATAATCTTCAATCATGCCCCATATGGCTGCTATTCTCTCCATTCTATACTTAATGAGCTTCCTCACCAAGGGTTCCACCCAATGATGAGGTTGCTTCCATGTAAAGGCTCCTCCACCAAAATTAAGTTGTCTCCATTAGTCCCACTCATATTTTTATAGAATTTTTTGATTTATTCAAGCTTGACTTGATCTTCATGCATTGTCTCTTTTCACACCCAAGGTGTCTTCATTTAGACTAGCTAGATTAATCTTCATTCACACTGAGCTGTCTTTATTTATGATCCACTCCTCATATAATAATGTTGTTTACTTGGTCAAACTTAACTTTGTCCACACATTTTAGATCCTATTCACACATGAGGATGTTTGATCTAGTTATTAACATGATCCCTTTTCACATTATGAGGTATTTTATGCCTACTTAAGCAACTTATGATACTCCTTGCCCATTTATTCATATAACTAGATTTTAAAAGAAAAATTAATATTCCTATTAGCTGCATGCTAATTTAGGAATATTATAATTACACTCATGATTTTCCTCTATTACCACAGATGCGGCAGATGTGGGAGACTCCCCTTCCGTCCCTCCCAATTTTGTTCCTAGTCAGCCGGCTGTGTTTACTAATCCTTTCCCCCAGCAAGGATTCATGGCTACCCAACCACCTGAAGGTCAGGCGGCCACTAAACCTCCTCCATCTAGTACCTCCGATTACCAGATTCTCATGATGAACTTTGACCAACCTATAATAGTAGACCTCAACCTTCAGACTCGTCATGTTAGTACAGGAAGCCTCCCGCTATGTCTCTGCCCTAGCCCCCTTCTTCAGGTTCTACAAAGCCTCTTTCGACACCTAATGGTCCTTTGCAGATCCCTCAGCCTAAGGCGTAGTTTCATACCAAGATCCATAAGGGACCATTACGCCGAAATGTTGCTTTTGAAAAAGCTTCCAATTCGTATCGTATAGTAGATGATTTCGCGCAATCTCCTATTGCCATCTCAATGTAGGAACTCCTCCAGTTGTGCCCTTCACAATGAAAAGCTCTACTATCTGCCATGGAAATTGTAGATCCTTCAGATGATCGATTGATCGTCTTTGATGTTGACCGGTCAGAAGATCCTCCTCTTCTTGCTTCTGTCGCCTTCCAAATCCCAGTCATGATCCGGAACGCCAACGTTTCTCGTTGTATCATTGATGAGGGGGCATCCACCTATGTGATCTCCGCTTCAATTTGGAAGAAACTCAGATCGCCTAAGTTGGCCCCTTCCACGATCACTCTCCAAGCATGGGATGGCCATGCCTCCTAGCCCATTGCCCTGTTCCGTAATTGTCCTATTACTCTAGCAGGCAAGATTGTTTGCGCTGATGTAGAAGTCATTGATGCCCCCTTATATTACAACATTCTATTGGGTCATAGCTACACCTATGTGATGTCTGTTGTACCATCTGTGGTTCACCACAAGATTTCCTCTCCCCATAATGGAAAGATATTCACCATTGACCAGTTTACATATTACGAACCGAAGTCTCATGCCTCCCCTGAGTCCATCATATCTTCGGTGGCCAATAAGCAAACCATTGACCCCTTGAGCAATGTCTCACCCAAAGTCTAGAAATACTACTCTTTGCTTGGTACATTCCCTAGTCTTCCTCCTAGCTCATCGAATGTTTGCATGATGCAATCATCTCGATCTTCCCTCAAGAGGCCCACCTCAGCTAGTTAACAGCCCCACCCTCCGCAACCTACTCCTAGCCCTTCAATTCAACCTTCTGGACCTCCTCCACCTAGCCCTTTGAGGGTTTTTAGAGGGGAAAACTAGCATAAAAACAGGAAAAAATAGGAAAAATAAAAATGGAAGAGAAACCCTAGGGTCTGAAATAGATGGATATGCAGGAAGATAGAAAACGACAGTGGTCGCAAAAGAAAACCCGTGTGGAGTCGCCAATTGTTAGTATGATTCTTTCGTCGTAAAAGATCACTTTAGCTATGCATATCAAGTAGCCCTAACATCAAGTATGGCTGCAAAATATCCTTAATTTTGCTGCATAAAGTTAGATCTAAGCATAAAAGATATTAAGAAGATAAGATATAAAATAGCTCCGTGCATCCAATGAACAAGACAAGAACAATGTATAAAAATAATCTTATATTATATTAAAGAATGGGGCACCTGAGAGGAAAACAAGAAAGGTTTTTTCCAGCTCTCCTCAGTGGGATGGGTTCTTGGAAGTCCTCAATGTTTCAGATCTAAAATTCCTCTCTTTGGTTAATGTGGAAAACCCTACCAAACATGGAACTCAATGGGAGTTCAAAATGCAAACAAATGGAAATGGTGACCAAGAGTAGATCTAGTGTGATCTAATGCAATGGAGGTGACTAATGAATGGGGAAAACCCTTCTATTTATAACAAAATATTGGGGTGTTCTAGAACTTGGTGTATGAATAAAATATTATTAATCACATTCTAGAATCACCCTTTAGGAATATTTTATTATATTTGTTGGAGGGAAAAGGGTTTTTGACTTGGGTCAATTTCTTTATTTATAAATAACAAATAAATAAATGATTTATTTATTATTTAAGGGAGATGAGGGGAATATAATTAAATAAATAATGGTTTATTTAATTATTTAAAAATGATTTAGTGAAATTTAACTAGGAATAGTATTTAAATAGTGATTTAAATAACTTATTCTTAGGAAATGATTAAACAAATAATGATTTATTTAATTGATTACCTTGTTTTGGGTTAAATATGACCAAGAAATGTAAACAAATGTGGTGAAAGTGATTTTACTTGGGGTAAAATTGGTCTTACATGGTGTACTTGGGTTCATCTAATGATAATGGGTTAGATGACCAAAAAATGGTGTAACAGATTGCCCCCCAACGTACGAGTGTTAGGAGAAAATCGTATGACCGAAGTACGTTGTAAGAACTGAATCACGAAACAGTAAGATAGAAAAGAAAGAGAGGAATGTAAGGTAATCTAAAGTGGTGGAGGACTAGACCCTAAGGAGACGAGACTTACAGGTGCAACAAGTCTCAAGTGTATGATGTGGTACCAATGTGAAAGGCAGTGGGGGAGGCATACCTATGCCTGTCGAGACAATAGTACAAAGAATAAGGCACCCGGAAAACCATGGAACACGATAGTAAAACCAGTGTTGGCCTAATCATGAGCCAGAAATCAAGAATGATGAATCCCACATACATGCGATGCCTGGAATAATCGTCAGGAATTATACTATGATATGGTAGTACATGAGATACTAATATACCCAAATGCCCCTACACACGGTGAAGGGCTTGCGAAATCGGACCGACACGTGCAAATCGAAGAGGTTCTACAAGTGACTGAGGCCGATAGCATCAAATGAGAGGAGCTGCATCAAGTGTTGGAATGAAGAAGTCATCTGGGTATGTGGGGAGCTACCTGTAGGGCCACCCCTTCCTGAGGATTGAGACATCTCACATACGCCCGGGTATCACCAATAGCTGCTGCTGCATCACTAAATCGTCAAGTGTATAGATCACGATCAGGCTGAAAAGAGCTCGAACCAAGGTATACTACCCCCTAGACCTGACTTCTGTATTAAAGGAGCTAATGTCGACAGAAGTAGGTCCACCATGGGTGAGGCAAGAAGGGAACCCCAACTAAGTCATGAGAGAAAATAGTGGAGTGACAAACAGATGGGCACTAATGATGATGAAAATGAGGGATACTAAGTGGCAGATGGACGACTTCCCTTGTTAGAGCATAAAAAGCTAGGATGGCTTGGCAGCGACTGACACAATATCAGGAGGGATAAGGAACAATGGGACTGAGGGCCATACTGTGAAACTCGAGGGGGGGGCTAAGCAATGAAGGATGGAGGACTATAGCGAGATAAAAAGGGACGCGAGAGAGACTCCATGACTGATGATGAATCAACTTGGATGCTCTAAACAAGGGCGACTCGATGGTGCTACCACAGAGTAACGGTCCGATGGGGAACCATAAAAACATGAGTACAAGGGGGTATCTCATGACGAAAATCAACACGAACAAAGACAAGTAAGGAGGCAAAGTTGTGCCCCCAGGTACAAGTGTTGTAAGTGAAGGAATTCAATTTTGAGGAGAGATGAAAAGGTCTTTCATGGAAAAAATGTGTCGTGGTGAAGTATGGAAACATGAAAAATGAACAAAGACCCATTTGAGTGCTCGGTGAGAGCTTTCCAACGGTGTGGACGGTTTTCCAAACGGGGCTACCGTTTGGTCACAGCGGGTGAAAGAAAAAACAAGGGTTTTCTTCTAATAGGGTGTTTTCCCTCCAAAATCATTCATTTGCTTGTGGAGTTGTGGTGAATGTGGAGAGAAGAGAAGGCCCTAAATCTTGCGGCGATCGTAGCGAACAAACCGACCGTTGGAATTGCAATCCGTCAGTTGTAGGTAAGAGGCCTAATCCTAAGCTTTGTTTTTGATGGATTGAAATTACAGATTAGGGTTTAAAATTCCAGAAACTATCCCTACTTCCTCATTACAGTCGGGTCGCAATTTTTGGGGCAAAAGCTACGACCTAAGACACAGGTTTTGGCCTGAAAAGTGCGACCTGGCCCAGGTTTTGCCCAAAAAGTGCGACTTGCTAGGTATGGGAGGTTTCAGTGCTGTTATGGTCTGAAATTCTATTTTGGTGTAAGATAGTGTAGTTTTGTTGATCTGGATGCTGACAAAGATGATGTTTTTATGCAGATATGGTAGATATACGAATAAAGTGGAGAGAGAGAGACTTGGGTACACTACGGACGGAGATCCAGGCAGATTAGGGTGTCCGTCATGCACTGGCTAGACATGGGGTTCTGAAATTTTTGGAGAACCCTTTGATGAGGGCTGGAGAGCCCTTGTTGGCCCAGATTATCAGTTATTGGGATCCAGATCAGGAGGCATTTGTAGTGCAGGGTCACAGGATCGAGTTGACGGTCCAGGACTTGTATTTCTTGATTGGTCTCCCACCATTGGGGATGGTGGGAAATACGTAGCTAGTGTTACCATGGGGGCGTAACATTATGGAGTTTGTGGAGTGACATTGTCGATCGAGTGTCCGAGTCAAAGGGACTCGGATATCTATTGGGGAGCTAGAGAGGTTGGAGACCCGGGCAGTGGCCGCAACAGTGTTTTGGATCTTAGGCAGTCAGGCGTTCCATCACATCACTGGAGGGAAAATGATGATTTTAGAGAGTGTGTTGGGTGGGACTTACTATGGGTGGGCCCAGATGATGTTGGTGTCGCTGAAACGACAGTTGTCGTTATGTAAGCGGCAAGTGAATCATAATTGTGCATATGGGACAGTATTGTGCTCTTTCTTCTTTGAGAAGATCCCGACCTTACGACCTCATATATAGTTGCCTAATGGGGGCCCGAGAGAGCCCCGGATGCGTCGGTGGGGAAGACTACTGAGTAGAGGAGGAGGAGGGGCGGTCGGGAGGGTGTTTCGACCAGAGTTCTTTGCCCATTGGGACTAGATGCCGTTATACATAGACAATTATCCCTATAGTGGGATGAGTTATTGGGGAGATCCGGACTTACCGCTGCCACCTAATCGAGTATGGGGACCGGATGGTAAGTGACAAGAAACTAATCTGTTATGTTCCTTTTTATAGTTTGTGACTAGTATTCATGGTACTAATCCTTATATTGTTTGGGATGTAGATATAGCTCCGGTGAAACCGGCCGGATATATGGGACGACCAGCAGCAGCAGGTGCTACAGGTGCAAGTGGATTGAGGACAGGAAAGAATGAAGAGATGGCTGCACTGGTGGAGGACCTCTGTCATAGATGTGAGGGGCTGCTGACCGGTGCGTTGGAGCGTGGATGGCAGGATTTAGATGACCGATACATAGAGCTATGTATTGGGCTCCCCTCTAAATGGTGAGGGATCATGCGACACATGGCGATGGCTGGGTAGACGGTGCGTGATCTACGAGCTGTGGGAGCAGATCCGTTGGCATGGGATCCTCCGGAGAGTAACTAGGTGTGGGGCAGGTGGTGCCCCCTAGTAGTGATATAGGGGCAAGTGGTGCCCCCCATTTTTGTAGTAGTGGTTTTTGTAACATGCTATGGGCATGTCATATGTTTCAAATTATATGGACTTTAAAACACATGTTATATATATATGAGTTTTATGTGGATTTTCTAGATGCTATTGTCTTATGTGTGATAAATGCCAGTCTAGAACATGGTTTGCGATCTGATCTACGTAGTGATTGTGACTTCTAGGGATGTGGTTGAATGAAATAAATCTAAATTCCTGAATCAAAAGTCTCACCCGTAAATATTGTCTAAATAGGATAGGATTATGCACACCATAGACACCATTAAGTTGTAAGACAATAAGCAGGGAATCTAAATAAACTTGCAGATGGAGGATGTGATGGGAGAGAGCGTCAACTAAGAGACCATGAACAGCATCATACTCAGCCTAGTTATTGGTGGCAGTGCCAATGCAGACCCCAGTTGCAAGAACAAGGGTATGCACAGGGTAAAGATGGCCCAGGCGGCTGAGGCGAGGTTTCGGGAATACCGACTCGTGCCATCGGCGTAACCAATGTAATCAGGGGACGAGAGGGTCGAGGGAATAGCATCGCAAGATAAGAGAAGTGAGGAAGATCAAGGACTTGTGTTGTGACATACATCATAGAGACGGATGGGAGTATCGGGATTAGGTGAAGAGAGGGGAAGGTGGTGGAAACCGCAAGAGGCTGCAAAGCTACCGAGATCATCGTTCATGGAGGAAAGGTGCAGAAATGGGTTATCAAGGGAGATGACAGAAGGGCAAGTAAAAATATGGTCAAAACATGAAAATCCCAAGAATGGCATTGAAGGGGGATCAGAGGAAAAAGTCGGAGTGGATACGGAGGGGATGTACTCCGAGGGTTGGGCAGATGATGATAGGTACAAGAGAGGAGTAGCAGATTCAGACATCTCAACATTAGGGGGAGGAATGTCAATGGTGGATGGAGGATCCTCGAGTAAACTCGACGCATACTGAGCAAGGATGGGTGAGGAAGATTGATTCTGTTCCACTTCATACTCGCGAATGACCTCTAAAGAGGCACGGTAATGCGTGTGGTGAGGAAAATGGTGAGAATAATGGCCATGGACACCACATAAAGCGCAAGGTTTGTTGGTACGAAGGGCCTTTGGGTTCTTGGGTATGGGGGCGGAGGAAACAGAGGTTTCCGAGGCTGACGATTCAGGGAATGCGAATTTGACCATGGATTGGAGATGAGGCAACTCAGGACAAGTATGGGTGGCGTGACCAACAACATCACACAAAGCGCAAGGCTTGGTGGGTGGAGGGGGAGTAGGATCGGGAGTGGTGGCTTTATCTTGGGATGCCCCCCTGTGAGTTTTTCTTTTCTCACCCGTAGCAGTCTCAGCATGAGGAGGGTCGTGCGATGGGGCTAGAGGTACCGTAGCAGTGGGAGGAACAACGAGAATCGGTTGAAATGGTGTCACAGCAATGTATGGTTTAGGGTGGCTGGGAGGGGTTTCAGTTGGAGGAGTAAGATACCATACCGGTATGCCCAAAGTTAAATTAGGTAGGGAAAGGGTGGCCATGATAGGAACCGAATAGATGCCAGGGGGAGGGCCAAGGAAAGGGATTTGACCAGCGGAGTAATGGCCAGGAGGGATGGTTCCTAAATGGAGGAGGCCGTAGGGAACTGAGGCAGGAGGATAAGGAGGTTCTATGGTGTGAGGGGGAGGTGAAGGACCTGGTGGGAGAGTTGGAAAAAGCTGAGGAGAAGGGCTAGGAATAGGGTGAGTCGGATGAGGTGGAGGTTGCTGACTAGCAAGAACGGGTTGCGAGGGGGCAGCCTGAGATGATTGTATCATGCAAACATTTGTCGAGATAGGATCAGAGATAAGAGGAGGGGGGGGACCAGGGAAGGTGCCAAGCAAAGAGGAGTTTTTGTAGATGCCAGGGGAGACACTGGTCAAAGAATCGACAGTTTGCTTATTGGTGACAGTAGAAATGGTGGACTCAGGTGAGGTCTGAGATTTACGTTCATGATACGACAACTGGTCAATGGTGACAATCTTGCAATTATGAGGGAAAAACATCTTGCGGTGGACTGCAGATGGGACGACAGACATGGCATAGGTGTAACTTCGAGATGGACATCGATAACTTCAACGTCGACACAGACAGTCTTACCGGCAAGGGTGATATGGCAGTTACGAAAAAGACCAATGGGTTGGGAGGCATGGCCATCCCACGCACGGAGGGTGATGGTGGAAGGGGCCAGCTCAGGGGATCCGAGTTGTTTCCAAACTGAAGCGGACATTACATAGGTAGATGCCCCCTCATCAATAATACATCGAGCGACATTGGCATTTCGGATTTTGACTGGGATTTGGAAAGCAACTGAAGGAGGAAGAGAGGGATGGTCTGACTGACGGGTGTCGAAAACAATTAATAGGTCATCAGCATGATCTACAGTACCCACGGCAGATAGTAGAGCTTTCTTTTGAGAAGGACACGACTGGAGGAGTTCCAGTGCTGAAATGGCAGCTGGAGATTGCGCTAGATCATCTACTATTCTGTAGGAATGGGCAGCCCGACCAGAGGCAGCATTTCGGCGTAATGGACCCTTCGAAATTTTTGTGTGAACCTCAACTTTGGGTGGAGGGAGTTGTATGGGACCATTGGGTGTCGATAGAGGCTCTATAGAAGTTGATGATGGGGACTTGGAGACAGACGGTACGGGAGGTGGGGAGTATTGACAAGACTAAGTTTGAAGGTTAAGGTCAACAGTGAGAGGTTGGTTAGAGGACATCATAAGAATCTAGTAATCGGAAGAACTAGAAGGAGAAGGTTGAGTGGATGTCGGGGCATGAGGGGATTGAGTAGCCACAAATCCTTGTTGAGGGAAAGGATCAGTAAACACAGCGGGCTGAGAGGTAGAAGTAATGGGGGGGACAAGGGGCGAGGAGTGCTGTCCCCGAATGGTGGCCTGAGACTCCCACATCTATCGTATCTGTGGTAAGAGGGGAAAATCGTGAGTGTAGTGACCGAAAACACTGCAACATGAACAGGGCTTATTTGTGCGAAGCGGCCTGTCCTGCTTAGGTTGGGAGCCATGGGGCTGGGTAGCGGTGTTAGGGTCAATACTAGAAGGATTGGGTCTGCAATTACCAGAGGCGGATGGATTGCCTCTCCTCCACCGTTGAGAAGGAGGAGGAGTAGTCGCACCGTTTTGCGCAAATACGTGCCCTGGAGGGGGTAGTAAGTGCGGCTATGGGGGTGGAGGAGGCAAGGGAGCGGGAGGTCCAAATGCTGGAGGAGCTGGGACACCAGGCGGCGGATAAGGGTAAGGGTGAGAATTGGCAACATTGAGGTAAGCAGGAGAGTGGGAAAAAGAAGGAGGCATGCCAAAGCCTTGATACATGTTACTGGGATGGGGAAAGGTGCTGGAAGTGCTGGCCCCGCTGGGAGGAAAACCATAGGGAATAAGAGGTGGAGCAGAGGTATGAGACATGGCTCTGATGATACCGTCAGTAGAGTGAGAGGTCCCGGAGGCGTTAGTGCCCCCGGGCTTGGGGAGATCAGGAAGGACAGTATAAACATAACTAGACTAGGCATAGATAAGGTCATATTTTAAGGCGATTTGAAGGGCGGCTTCTTCAGTTTGGGGGAAATGGGAGGCGACATCTTTGCCAATGGGAGGTAAGAGAGAGCGAAGGACCCAATCCATGTAAACTCGATCTTAAAAGGGGGGAGCACGGCATAAGCTTCGTCGTCGTCACCACTCCTGGACATGAGCGGAGAGACGCGTTGAAGAGGATTGATGAAAGGAGGTCAATAGTTTAGTGCCAGTGTCGTATCGGAGAGGGAGCTGGAAATAAGACAAAAAGGCTTGGGAAATGGTTGCGAAAGTGGTATGGGAAGAGGTGGCTTGACCAACATACCATTTGGACGCTTCGCCAGTAAGGGTGCGTTGGAATAAACGAAGACAAATGGAGCCATCAGTGATGGAATTAGAGGAGCACCACATGTGGAAAGATCGGATATGATTGGAGGGATCTTCACTAGCAAGGCCTTCGAACTTGGGAATGTCGGAGGGGAGCTTGGTTGGCATAGCAGGCCAACTGACATCATGACAGATAGGATCATTGATAAGCTGATTGAATTTGGGGAGACTGAGGCTGGCCATATACGGAGGTAATGGGGCAGTCGAGGTAGGTCCCGTAGTGGTTCCATTGGAAGCGGACCCAACAATAGAACTAGGGTTAGGGCTAGGTCCAAAACTAGACATGGTGGAGGGAAAGGGGGGAGAACTAGAAGGACGGGGAGAACCCAGACAATCAGAGGAAGAGTCAGAGTGTGGACTCGGGGGAGGACTTACTCGATGACGACGGGAAGGAGGAAGTCGACCAACCAGAAACTAAGGGTGAAGGCCAAGAAGTCGCCAGGATAAATGCCTTGGAGGCGCAATGATGACGGGAAGAAGAAAGACCGACAAGGGCAGCAAGGTGCAAAAGCAAGATGCGACAAGGGCAAGGAGGTGCGGTGTCGATTAATTTTAGAGTCTTTTCCAAACGGTGTTAACCAGGCTCTTCTTCACTTAGGTTCAGTGTGTGGCGTGCGTTAATTTTAATTGATTAAACCCATACATTTTGAGAGTAAAAGAAAAAGTATGCTACGTAATGGAAAAGAGATATGCAGTAAATAAGACTGAAAGAACAGAATATTAGCAACTAAAAAGGCAACAAGCGAACCCAAGAAGGTGGGTCTCTCAAAACTAGTCTATAAGGGGCAGAGCACACTAACAAGAGATCAATAGATCTAAGGTCCGGAGGGAGTGGGATCTAATGGAGAAATCTGCTGGAAAGTGGTGCAGAAAGCAACAAAGAGGCAGGGGCAAGGTTGCTACTAGAAAATAGGAGATCAGCTAAAAATAGGGGGGTCAAAGAGGTGACCCTAGAGATGAACCCAAACAAAGCGAAAGGCAGTGTATAGAAAGGGAAGAAAAGATGACCTGTGAGGATCTGAACAGGAGGTATCAGATCTGAAATAAGGTAGAAACTTCTGGAAATTTAGATGTCTGAAAACAGCAACAAACTCTCCCACAAAAAGTGGAGGGAATTAAAGCCCTAAGGGGCAAGAGTCCCACTTAGGTGAGTGAAAATAGATCAGCAACATGTCTGAACAGGTGGAGACAGAGGCTGGAAAACCCTGACAGAAGCTTCAGTGAAACCCAGAAAAAGTGCTGGCAGATTGCAGAAAAAATTGCAGGTTGCAGGTTTGGGCTTGTTTTCAGGCCAGGTCGTAGATTTAGGGCAGAAAAGTGTGATCTCAAGGCCAAGTCGCACTTCTTGGGCCAATAAGTGCGACCTGCAAATCCGGGTCTGGCGGTCACCTACGCCAAAAGGCCAGAAACACACGAAAGTTAGAAATTTGAATGTTTGAGGGTTTTTAGAGGGGAAAAATAGCATAAAAAGGGGAAAAAATAGGAAAAATAAAAATGGAAGAGAAACCCTAGGGTCTGAAATAGTTGGATATGCAGGAACATAGAAAACGACAGTGGTCGCAAAAGAAAACCCATGTGGAGTCGCCAATTGTTAGTATGATTCTTTCGTCGTAAAATATCACTTTAGCTATGCATATCAAGTAGCCCTAACATCAAGTATGGCTACAAAATATCCCTAAGTTTGCTGCATAAAGTTAGATCTAAGCATAAAAGATATTAAGCAGATAAGATATAAAATAGCTCCGTGCATCCAATGAACAAGACAAGAACAATGTATAAAAAGAATATTATATTATATTAAAGAATGGGGCACCTGAGAGGAAAACAAGAAAGGTGTTTTCTAGTTATCCTCAGTGGGATGGGTTCTTGGAAGTCCGCAGTGTTTCAGATCTAAAATTCCTCTCTTTGGTTAATGTGGAAAACCCTACCAAACATGGAACTCAATGGGAGTTCAAAATGCAAACAAATGGAAATGGTGACCAAGAGTAGATCTAGTGTGATCTAATGCAATGGAGGTGACTAATGAATAGGAAACCCTTCTATTTATAACAAAATATTGGGGTGTTCTAGAACTTGGTGTATGAATAAAATATTATTAATCACATTCTAGAATCACCCTTTAGGAATATTTTATTGTATTTGTTGGAGGAAAAGGGTTTTTGACTTGGGTCAATTCCTTTATTTATAAATAACAAATAAATAAATGATTTATTTATTATTTAAGGGAGATGAGGGGAATATAATTAAATAAATAATGGTTTATTTAATTATTTAAAAATGATTTAGTCAAATTTAACTAAGAATAGTATTTAAATAGTGATTTAAATAACTTATTCTTAGAAAACAATTAAATAAATAATGATTTATTTAATTGAATACCTTGTTTTGGGTTAAATATGACCAAGAAATGTAAACAAATGTGGTGAAAGCGATTTTACTTGGGGTAAAATTGGTCTTACATGGTGTACTTGGGTTTATCTAACGATAATGGGTTAGATGACCAAAAAATGGTGTAACAACTACCCTATCCCTTGCTAACCTGACCTTGGGGATTCCTGTCTAGTACATTGATTCCCCAGCTGCTACCCGACCTGGTCAACCCAAACCTTATCTTGCTTTGACCCCAGTTCAACCGGTCCCCATGACCCCTCCCGTTGCTACTGTGCCTCAACCACCTCAGCAGGAACCTTCTCCTGTTGCGACAGCTCTGGGTAAAAAGGTAAAAGCTCGCAAGAAGGCATCAAAAGACAAAGCTTCCCCGACTGACCCTACTCCTCCTCAGCCTCCAAATCCTTGTGCTTTGTCCTAAGTCATTGGTCATGCCACCCATACTTATCCTGAGTTGCCTCGTATCAAGCCCATTGTTAATGTTGTGTTCCCTAAGTCTACGGTCCCTGAAGCCTCTGTTTCTTCCTCGACTGCAGCCAATAACCCTAAGATTATTCACACCAACCAACCTTGTGATTTATGTGATCTCCATGGCCATTATTCCCACCATTCTCCTTGCCTCACACATTACCATGCCTCTTTGGAGGTAGTTCAAGAGTACGAGATTGAATAAAATCAGTCCCCCTCTCCCATCCTTATGTAGTATGCTCCAGGCCAGCTTGAGGATTTACCTGCTCCCATTGAAATTCCCCCTCCTGATGTCGAGATGATGGAGCCTATGACCACTATCCTCTACCTATCGTCATTCATGAGATCCATGGTGGAAGCTCCCTCTGAGACTTTCCCTTCTATTTCACTCGACCTCCCTTCATCGATCACCCTAGGCCCAACATCAATGGATCTCGTATCTACTTTTTCTTCCGTCACCCCCCGTGACGATGGGCATTTGAACCTATCTTCTCACGGTGATGAGTCAAGTAGCTTCGCCGCGTCAAGTGGTCTTCCTTCCACTAATCACCCCATCTTCTATTACGATGACAACATTATGGAAGCACTCACCACCCTTGACTTTATCCATCCCCCCTTACATCGAACCCATGCATTCTAACCACATACACCTTGTGGCCGTTACATTGACACCCAATGTTTGGGTAAGGAGGCACCCATATTTGAGAGGCCAGGAGAAGAAATTCTCCATAACTCTCCTAGTGCATCTAGTCGTGTTGACTCTAGTACTATTATTCTTCCCCATTTAGAAGAACCTCTAGAGTCTTATATGACTTCAGATCACTTTAGGGATGATACCCCTCATCATTCCTTCATCTTACATCAGAAACCCAATCCCCTAGACATTGTTGTTGACCACCCTATGGGTTTTCTGGGAGAGCACCAGTTCATTATCTCCAAATCCACTCTTGGGGATAGTGACACCATGTATGCCAACCCATAAACTTATTCCATTTTCTTCATATATGCAGTACCAAAACAGATTGGTAATCCTCCATTCCCTTTCTTGAACTGTATAACCATAATGAAAACAAATGGTGTACCACATCATAAAAATGTGTTTAAATTCCCCTCTTTCTAAATAAATTTTGGCATGACCATAACATTCCTGGGGGAACCTATGCCCCTCAACCATAAACATCCCAGCTCTCAGCCAAAAACAACACTGAAACCCCCTTTCTCTGACAGGTCGCACTTTTTAGGTCATTTCTTGGGACAGGTTGCAGTTTTCTACCCAGTACCTACTACCTAGGTCACAGAACAGACCCCAAAAAGAGTGACCTGGCCTGTTCCTAAGCTTTGGACACCTAAAATAAACTTTCAATCCACTAAAATGAAAGATTATGGTTAGGCCTCTTACCTACAATTGAAAAATCTCGATTCCAACGATCGGTTTGTCCACTACGATTGCTACAAGATTTAAGGCCTTCTCTCCTCTCTACATTCACCACAGCTCCACTTGAAAATGTGTGAATTTGGAGGGAAAATGTCTCATTAAAAGAGAAACCCCTGATTCTTATTTCACCTACTGCGGCCAAACCATAGCTCAGTTTGACAAACTATCTGTACCTTCGGAAATCTCTCACCGATCCCTCAAATGGGTATCTGTTATTTTTTCATGATTTGATACTTAAGCAGGACACATTTTTTCCACGAAGCGTCACTTCACCACTCCTCAAAATAGAATTTCTTCACTTGCAACACTTTTACTTAGGGCACTACTTTGCCTCTATACTTATCCATGCTCATGTCAAATTTTTTCATGAGTAACCACCTTATACTCATGTTTTTATGGTCCCCACTGGACCTTTTCTATGTATCAACATCATCGAGTCACCCTTGTTTAGAGCATTCGAGTTCAGTAATCATCGCATCCATGGGGTCTATCCCGTATGCCTTTTTATCCCGAAATAGTCCTCCATCCTTAATTTCTTGGTTCCTCTCTTGTGTCACACATTATGGCCTTCAGTCCTACTATCCCCTATCCCCTTTGATATTGTGTCAATTGCTTCCAGGTCGTCCATGCCCTTTATGCTCTAACAAGGGAAGTCGTCTATCCGCTACTCAGTACCCCCCCTTCCATCATCATTCCTGGTGTCAGTCTATCATTCACTCTATTATTTTCTCGTGTGCCTTATTTGAGGATCCCTTATTGCCTCACCTATGGCAAACCTCCTTCTGTCGACATCAATTCATTCATTCCAGAAGACAGGTCTAGACGGTGATGTATCTTGGTTCTAGCTTCCACTCTTGTTCAGTGCCTCGGATCAGGAAAAGGGCCTCCTTATTTCCCTTCGACTTGATTTTTTCTCAGCTCCAGCTCCTTATAGCATGATTGAGATCTGTATACTTGATGGTTTAGTGATGCAGCAGATGATACCAATGATTCCCAAGTGTGTGTGAGATGTTTTCAGACCTCATGAGGGGGTGGCCCTTCAGGTATCCCCCCACATGCCCAGATGACCTCTCCAGTACAACCTTCGATGCAACTCCATAGATTTGATGATGTCAGCCTCAGCCGCTTGCAGTGCCTTTTAGTTTGCATGTATCAGTCAGATTTTCAGAGCCCTTTCCTGTTTACAAGGGAAATTTGGTTGTACTTAATTCTCATGTACTCAGATATTATTGTATAAGTCCTAGCTATTATCCCATATACAATATGTATGTGGGATTCATTATCATTTTTTTACCTGGCTCATGTTTATGCTAGCATGTACTATATTGTTCAGTTGCTTTTTTACTAGATGCATTATTCTTTGTACTTTGTCTCGGTGGGCATAGGTATGCCTCCCTCGCTGCCTATAGCACAGGTACTCACTCATGAAAGAGACTTGTCGCACTTGTAAGTCTCACCTCCTTAGGGCCTAGTCCTCTAGTGCTTTGGTCTACCTTATATTTATCTCTCTCTGACTTCCCCTTTGGTGTTTAGTGATTGAGTTCTTACAACGTACATCAGTCATACGATTAGCTCCTAACGCTCGCACGTTGGGGGGAAATCTATTACACCATTTTTTCATCATCTAACCTGTTACTATTAGATGGACCTAAGTACACCATGTAAGACCAATTTTACCCTAACTGAAATTTCTTTCACTATGAAAAATAACTTAGTAAACCACCCTTATTAATTATGGTCTAAACAGGAAACCCCATGAGGAAATATTAAATAAATCCAAATTTGTTTGATTTTACTGAAGGAATAATTAGTTAAGCAGTTGTTTAATTAATATTCCTGGTCATATTTAACCCAAAACAGGAAAATTAATTAGATAAATTATTATTTATCTTATTATTTTCTAGGAATAATTATTTAAACCTTATTTAAATAATATTCCTTGTTAAATTTGACTAAATCACTCATAAATAATTAAATAAATCATTATTTATTTGATTATTACTCAACCATATCCTTAAAATAATAAATAATTCATTTATTTATTTATTATTTACAAATAAAGGGATTTGACCCAACTCAAATTATTTTTTCCTCCAACAAATATAATAAAATATTCCATAAAATTTGGATCTAGAATTGGTTAATAATATTTTAATTATGCACCAATTTCTAGACTAACTCAATATTTTGTTATAAATAGAAGGTTTTTTCCATTCACTCACTACCTTTTGTTGCCTAAACATCACTCTGGGTCTATACTTTTGGTCTGACTTTGATCCACCATCATGCTCATATTTTTCTACCTTTTTTCGTGTGAGCTCCCTTTAAGTTTCATTTTTGTCTAGGTTTTCTACACCATCAAGTGAGAGAGGGATTTTAGATCTAAATTAATGGGGACTTACAATAACCCATCCCATTGAGGGGGACTAGTAACATCTTTCTATATTCCCTTCCCAGGTGTCAAAAAATACAAAAATTCTTTAAAACAATCTTGTCTTGTCTATTGGATGCATGGAGCAACTCTTGCTTTTATTTACTACTTAATGTCTTTTAATGCATAGATCTAGATTTTTGCAACATTTATCTTGGTCAAATAATTGCAAATCTAAAGATATTAGTAGCCATATTTTCTGTTAGGGTTGTTTTTTATGTGCGGCTAAAGTGAGCCTTTTTCGTACGTATGCGATTAAGATTCATACTAACAATTAGTTATCTATCGAAATAGTTCACATGGACATAATGATCTTTACCGAAAACACAACACACATTCAACATGATAAGTACCAAAGCCAATGAAATAGTTCAATTTCCTTAGTACATATGATCATAACATATACCAAAAACATTCAAAGAATATTCCTACAATATTCATGATACATGCTTGAAAAATGTTTTAGCTCATCGAGCTTCAAATATTAGGTGAAATATCCAAGTACATAGTTACAATGGTGAGGCACTAGTTCTAGTAGTGTACTATTAAGTCACTTATTGCTTAGCCAAAGAATAGTTTTCTCTCATATGCCAAGTTAGAGAAGCCAAGACAAGCTCTCCAAAGCCTAAGCCTCCAAAAGCCCTTTCCTTGAGTTATTAAGTGTCTTTGATAACCAAAGGAATGACCTTTCATCTCCTTATGACTCTTGAATTACCCTCATGACTCTTGGAATTCTAATATTTCTGTTGGACTTCTAAACAACTCTTGAACCTCTAAATGAATTTTGGACTTATAATAAAGGCTCTTTTGTCCAGATATGACTATGTGAATTTTCATATTCCACATATGACTCTTGGACTTCTACACATTACATTTTTTCCTTTTCTTGAAAATACATCATTTCATTCCACATGATGATTTAGCATGAAAAATGGACACATATTGACCATTATGATGACATTTGTACATGTCACAACTTGAAAAAGATGACATAGACTTCATGATGAGATGGTAATGCCAAGTTGTTCTTCGTGTTACTTTTTTTTTCATTCTGCATGAAAGATCTGATTGGTATTTCATATTCTCATATTCACCCTCCAAAGGGTCTTATATTAGTATTGGAATCTTCTGAGAAATCTTGCAATGTCTTCTTTTAGTCATAGTATAGGATGTACTTCATGTATTCATGACAATTCTCTTTTGTTCTTATTCTGTGCAAGTGCTTCTTTCTATTTTTTCCTTGCTATATTCCTTGATAAACTCCTTGTCATGCTGATAAATTACTCTTTCCAATGAAGATCGCTCATTAAAAGGAAAACTCAAACTTGAAATACTTATTCTATCCCTACCTAGCTTATGGAAGAGGTTTTTTATGATATGCATGTGGAAGGGTTGAAAGGAGAAGGCTTGAGAATGAAAGTGCAACTAAACTAAATAGTGGCCTAGGAAGGCATCATTGCTCACTATTACTGAAAGGAGAAGGCTTGAGAATGAAAGTGAAACTAAACTAAATAGTGGCCTAGGAAGGCATCATTGCTCACTATTACTATGCTATTCATTGTAAATAGGGGCTCTGCTTGGCCCAACGGAGTGGGGAGGCACAAGGAACAAGGTGGTGAGATTGTTGATTAAGATTGTGCCATGTGTTAGGAAGGAAAGAGAGGAAGGATATGCCAACATAATTTGATTGGTCAATGGAAATTAGGAGGACTCATCAATCCTTATTACTCTACTATGCATTGAGATAGGGATGCTTGACAAGTTTTCCACGTAGTGGGGAAGAACAAGGAACAAGGTTGAAGGCTTGTTGCTTGAGACTGCGTTATGCACTAAACGAAAGAGGAATCATTTTAGAAAGTGAATTTTTTGTCAAAAAGGGGTAATTTTTCATTTGGAATGAAATTTTCTTATTTTTCTAGCATACTTTGTCCCAATAGTGGTTGAGTGTTCATCTAGAATGTGATTTTCATTGAGGGAAACCATAGAAGGAAAGTCACTTTTCCTAAGATGGTTTTCACTGCACTGTGAGGATAGGAGGGCCTTTGCATTATATAGTTTTCTTCTGAAATAGGATTGAATGAGTCCTTAACATTATTTAGGATTACTCTATGTTCCATGCAAGGCATACATGATCAAAATTCGGTGCAGTGAGTCAGTATGAACAAGTATATATCAACTGTCGAAGTCACTCTCTCTCCTTCTTTGTCTCTCTATCTCATTTGTAAACATACACACTATCTCTCCATCTCTCCCTTGTCACTTACTCTCTCTCTCCTCTTTTCTCTCTCTGTATTTATTCTTCCATCCCTCTCTCCCATTACAACTCCATCTCTTTGTCTCTCCCTCCCTCCTCATCTCTCTCCCTTCCTTTATCGTCTTTTATTTCATCCTTCCTCCCTCTACCTTTATGTCCTACCTCCCTCTCTCTCCCCCCATCACTATCTCTCTCTCTCTCTCTCTCTATCTCTCTCTATCGCTCTCGCTCTCTGTGTGTCTTTAGCCTCCAACCCTATCACTCTCTCCCTCCCTCTCTCCTTCTCTATCTCCCCATATCTCCCCCCTCTCTCTCTTACCTTTTTTTCCCTCTCTCTCTTCTCTCCTTCTCTCTCTTTTAATTCCTCTTCTCCCCTCTCCTTCAATGAAAGCAATGAAATAATATTATAAATCACCATATACATTGAAATCAATCCATATATTGAAATAAATATTATTCTCTATCTCCCCCCTCCATATATATCTATATCTCCCTCCATCTCTCCTTCTTTATGTAGAAATTTTGAATAAGTGTTAAATTATTCACTGAGATTATCCTTATCACACACTATTTGAGCTTCATGAATAATACATAACCTCTTCTACTATTGATCATCAATTTGCGGAAATTAAACAATCGCATGCGCACATTAAAACCATAAACAATCACACATATAAACACAGTATTTATGGGAAAGCTTAAAGCTGAAAACCCCCAACCATCTGTATATTATAATGATAGAGATCATGTAACAATCATTGTACAAACTCCTCACAAACTCTCAGTACAATCTCCAATTGTTACACACTACACAAGCTCGGATCATACAAATCACATGCTCCAATCTGCTCCACCTGTTAGCTAGCCTCTATTGCGCAATCCAATATGGATAATTATGAGATCAAGGTTCAAATCCCACCGGTATGTACTACGCAATCCTCATTGGCTTCTCAATCAATGTGTGTGCAAATCTCATGCACCAGTATAGTCACAACTGATAGTCACACTTGCTCGTTCACCTACCTCTTCACTGGTCTCCACTGAAACTGTCCATGCACTGTAGTTAACTGTGTATTCTTTAGTTGATTTATGAGTTAATAATTAGTGAATTAATTAATAATTAATTCACACCACTCTCACTAATTGTATCAATCAGTTAGACTAGATACAACTAGCTCAACTAAGTTAAACTGAACACAACTCCATTAACTATCTCATCAACTCCACCAAACTCTGTAACATGAGTTCTAACTGAAGTCAACCATGAAATAGCTCCACTAAACCCTAGGAATAGCGTAATTCCTTCTGTCAGCTGCATGTGCCACATCCAGGCATCAAACTGAAGTGCTCCAAGAGGATAAGATAATGTTTAGAATCCAAATATTATTAAGAGCTAATAATATTCGACATATCTATTTTTAGACTGGCAATCTAAAAATAGATTCCGCCCAGTATGTCTAAAAATAGAAGTCCATCTATTTTTCCGACTTGACCAACCATCCACAAATAGCATCCTGCAACTCATAGAACATGATCCATATGTCTAAAAATAGACATAGTCTAAAAATAGACTTTGCGCCAAAAATAGCCTGCGAGCCCACTTAGTGAAGGCGAATCCTTTCCACTAAGCTCATCATCTTGTTGCAATCTCAACACTCCCTCTCAATAAGATATGGATTATCTGCAACCCCTATCCTGCCCTTGTGGTATTCAAATTTTCTCCTGGTGAGTGCCTTCGTCAAGATATCAACATCTTGATCCTCCGTAGGAATGTATGAAAGTAACATGATCTTCCGCTGCACACAATATCTGATATGATGATACCGGATGTCAATGTGTTTAGATCTATCATGAAATACTGGATTAACTGAGAGTTTGATGCAACTATGATTATCACAATAAATCACAGTAGGCTCTAAGTGTGAACCGAACAACCCGACCAGGATCTTCCTCATCCATATAGCCTCGCATGCAGCCAAACTCGCTGCCATATACTCGGCCTCTGTTGAACTGAGTGCCACGGATCTCTGCTTCCTGCTGTACCAAGAAACTACTGTCGACCCGATACTGAAAATCCCTCCAGATGTGCTCTTTCTGTCCGTTGGGCTCCCTGCCCAATCTGCATCCGTGAAGCCACACAGCTTCACCTCATCCGACTGTCTGTACCACAATCCATATCCTGATGTGCCTCTGAGATAACGCAATACATGCTTCCCTGCCTTCCAAAAGAGCTTGGTAGGCTTAACCATAGCTTGTGAAAGCTGGTTAACTGCATAGCATATATCGGGTCGTGTATTGACCAGATACATAAGCGACCCCACCAACTGTCGATAAACAGTGGCATCCACTACCTCCGCTGAAGTAGCATCCTCCTTCCTCCAAACACCAGGAAGAGGAGTATCAACAGGCTTGCAGCCATGCATGTTGAACTTCTCCAGTATCTCCCGGGCATACTTACCCTGAGAAACAAACAGTCCATCACTGCGCTGCCAAATTTCCAATCCCAGGAAATAATGAAGGAGGCCCAAGTCCTTCATCTCAAACTCTTTTGCAAGATCCTCCTTGCATGAGAGTATCAATAGCTCATCACCTGTCAAAATCAAATCATCTACATAAAGTACAATGATCAGCAACTTACCCTCCACCACAATCTAGTATAGGTTAGGATCCACCTCACTCTTGGAGAATCCAAGTCTGGTGAAATAACTGTCTATCCGTGTGTACCAAGCACGAGGTGCTTGTTTCAACCCATACAACACTCTCTTGAGCCTGCACACATGCGACTCGCTGCTGAAGATCTCGAAACCTTCGGGCTGCTCTATGTACACCTCCTCCTCAATGACTCTATTGAGGAATGCAGTCTTCACATCCATCTGATGAATGTGCCACCCCATCTGCGCTGAGAGAGCTAGGATCGTCCGTATGGAAGAATACCTTGCGACAAGTGCAAAGGTCTCCTCATAATCGATCCCCTCTATCTGTGAGAAGCCTCGGGCAACAAATCTTGCCTTGTACTTCTCCACACTCCCGTCAGCCGCCTGCTTCACTTTGTAGATCCATCTCGAACCCACCACTGATTTCCCCTCCGGCCTTAGGACAATCTCCCATGCACTGTTTCTGACAATCGAATCATACTCTTCCACCATGGAATCTACCCATGCGGGGTCCTCCACAGCTTCCTCGAAAGAGGATGGCTCTGTCACGATACACTTGCTCATAAGAGCCATGTATCCAGTATACCGGTCAGGTGACTGTCTCTGTCTGCGCTGTGATGTAGGTTCTCCTACAACCTTCTCTGCATCTTGAGCCAGTCACTCAGCTTCTGTAGTGCGCTTCCGCCCTCTGATGGTTGGCGCTGCATGAGTGGTCTCTTCCACTCCATGAACCTCCTCTTGTGGCTGATCCACATCCTGAGGCTCATCCTTAGGAACTAATAGCTCCTCCTCTACATGCAAGTGTGGCTCCCTCTCAAGCGAACACTTCATGGCTTTCTCCTCCTGAAATTTGATATCCCGTCACACAACAGTCTTACAACTGTCTGGAAAATACACACGATAGTTGTGGGGCATATCAGTGTACCCCACAAATATCCCAACCTTTGCGGTTGGCTCCAGCTTCTTCCTGGCATCCTTCATCACATGAATGTAAACAGGTGAACCAAAAATCCTCAAATGGGAAATATCAGGCTTCTTACCAGAAAATGCCTCCTCGGGTTTACTCATGCCAAGTATCCTATGAGGACAATGGTTTTGCACATATATTGCAGTATTTCATGCCTCCACCCAAAAGTGAATGGGTAGGCCTTGATCATGCAACATCGCCCGTGCAGCACCCACGATCATTCTGTTCTTCCGCTCAGCAACCCCGTTCTACTGTGGGTTATGAGGTGTTATGAGCTCTCTTCGAATTCCTTCTGCGCTGCAAAATTCCTTGAATTTGCCAGAGATGAATTCACCACCATTGTCGCTCCTTAAATCCTTCACCTACTTCCCCGATTCTTTCTGAACCAGTGCTTTGAACTCACAGAACTTTGAGTATGTCTCGTTCTTCTTATGCATGAAGAAGATCCAGCACTTACGAGAAAAATCATCAACAAAGATCACATAATACCTATGCTTTGCTGTCGAAGCTACTAAGAAAGGTCCACACACGTCTGTGTGAATTCTCTCAAGGATCGTCGTGGCATGACTATCCTTCTCGTGAAAGTGGCTTTCACAAATTTTCCCAAGGTACACCCCTTGAACTGATCTGACTGTGCAAGAGTACCCTTAGCAAGCCTAGTAGAAATCTGCTACAGTATCTTCAAAGCTCCATGGTGAAGGTGGCCCAATCTCTGGTGCCACAACTCGCCATAATCCCGGCTCACCACTCCTTCTACCTTGCCTGCCATTGCTGCGCAGCCATCTACCTGTAATTGATAAACATTCTTAACTTGAACCCCTATCCTTCAGGTCTCATCAGTTGCCTTACTACGCAGGAAAGCCTTTCCTTCGTTAATGACAACATTATATCCCTTGTCTTATAACATCACCACAGAGATAATATTCTTCTTCAATCCTGGAACATGCATCACTTCCTTCAATACGAAGGGTTTACCAGACTCCCTTTCAAAGGAAATGGTACCGATACCAGTCGCACAGTATCTACAATCATCGCCCAGCTCGATGTGCACTCCAAGATCTTTCTTATCCAGATCAGTAAACAAATCTCGATCTCCTGTCATGTGAAAAGACACACCATTGTCCAGAAACCACACTGATCCCGCCATACTTGAGACCAAGCATGCGATCAGTGAAAAATCCAGCTCAAAATACGAGGCTAAGGCCTCTCTAGCTACAGATCCAGCAGCCTGCTTATTTTTCTTCTTCTGCGGACAATTTGTGGCATAATGTCTGTGTTGGTGACAGTGAAAGCACTTCACCTTGGACATGTCCTGCTTCTTGCCTTTCGCACCAGAATGAGAAGCTTTCTTGCTCTTCCCATTCTTTGCTTTGGCAACCAAAGTGAAATTCTCTTCATCAAATTTATTTGATGATGATCCATCCCTGGTACTCCGCCTTATCTCCTCTTGCACAAGATTCGACCAAAGTCACTCCCATCCTGTCAATTTCTCCCGACCATTGACAGAGTCCTGATAGGAAGGCCAACTCTTCGGAAGCCCAAGGAGAGCCAAGCTCACCAAGTCCTCATCATCTACAGTCACCCCCACACTTCCTAGCTCATCCCTGCATTGGGTGAACTTCGTGAGGTACTTGGGCATACTTTCGCCTTTCTCCATCTTTATGTTTCTGAGTTTATCCTTGAGCGCCAACTTCCTCTGGTCGCTCTTGCTTTGGAATAAATCTGTCAAGGCTTTCCACATCAAGAATGGAGAAGCCTTACCACGCAGGCTGGACACTATGTGATCCTTCACGCCCTCCAATAGAATCCTTCGACACTTCGCTGTCTTCTTTTTCCAAGCCTCAATTACGGCAGCATCGCTAGAAGTAGGCTTTGGGACTTCAGCATCTATGAACTCCTTCAACCCATTTTCATCTAACACCGCCTCCATCCTATCCTTCCATGCAATATAATTCGAGCTACCCTCAATGGAATACTCCAATCGCAATATGTTGAAAGACATCTCAACTTCGACACCAAGAAAACACTACTGCAAATTCGAATTCCACCAGCACAAAACTCAACTGCTTCAATGTTTTGCAATTGATCCAATGATCAATACTGCTCTGATACCATGTATAAATTTTGAATAATTATTAAATTATTCACCGATATTATCCTGATGACACACTATTTGAGCTTCATGCATAATACATAACCTCTTCTACTATTGATCATCAATTTGCGGAAATTAAACAATCGCATGCACACATTAAAACCATAAAAAATCACACATATAAACACAGTATTTATGGGAAAGATTAAAGCTGAAAACCCCCAACTATATGTATATTATAATGATAGAGATCATGTAGCAATCATTGTACAAACTCCTCACAAGATCTCAGTACAATCTCCAATTGTTACACACTACACAAGCTCAGATCATACAAAACACATGCTCGAATCTGCTCCACTTGTTAGCCTGCCTCTACTGCGCAATTCAATATGGATAATTATGAGATCCAAGTTTGAATCCCACCAGTATGTACTGTGAAATCCTCATTGGCATCTCCATCAATGTGTGTGCAAATCTCATGCACCAGTATAGTCACAATTGATAGTCACACTTGCTCTTTCACCTACCTCTCCACTGGTCTCCACTGAAACTATCCATGCACTGCAGTTAACTGATGTATTATTTATTTGATTTATGAGTTAATAATTAGTGAATTAATTAATAGTTAATTCACACCACTCTCACTAATTGTATCAATTAGTTAGACTATATAAAACTATCTCAACTAAGTTAAACTGAACACAACTCCATTAACTCTCTCATCAACTCCACCAAACTTTGTCACATGAGTTCTAACTGAAGTCAACCATGCAATAGCTCCATTAAACCCTAGGAATAGCGTAATTCCTTCTGTCAGCTACATGTGCCACATCCAGGCATCAAACTAAAGTGCTCCAAGAGGATAAGATAATGTTTAGAGTCCAAATATTATTAAGAGCTAATAATATTCGACATATCTATTTTTAGACTGGCAATCTAAAAATAGATTCTGCCCAATATGTCTAAAAATAGAAGTCCATCTATTTTTCTCGACTTGACCAACCATCCACAAATAGCATCCTGCAACTCATAGAACATGTTCCATATGTCTAAAAATAGACATAGTTTAAAAATAGACTTTGCGCCAAAAATACCCTGCGGGCCCACTTAGTGAAGGCGACTCCTTTCCACTAAGCTCATCATCTTTTTGCAATCTCAACACTTTATTTATCCATCTCACCCCCCAAACACACACACTCTATATCTCTCCACACACACACACACACATACACATATATATTCCCTTACTTCACCTTCCATATATATCTCTATCTCCTTTTGTCTCTATTTTATCTTTCTATGTCACCCCTAAAACATACACAATATTTCTCCATATCTATCTATCTCTTCCTCCCTCTTCCTCTCCCTCCTTTCCCCCTTTTATATATCCTCCCTCGTACTCTCCTCTCTCCCACTCTCTCCATCTCCCATATCACTCCCTCTCTCCCTCTCCACCTTTATCTCTTTATTTATTTCATATTACCTCCCTCTCTCCCCCCCTCCCTCTATCCTTCTCTCTCTCATGTCCTCACTCTTTTCTTTCCTCTCTCTCCCTTTCTCTCCCACCTCCCTATGTATCTCCTCCTCATCTCTCTCTCTCTCTCTCTCTCTCTCTCTCTCTCTCTCTTCACCCTCCAACTTTTTCACTATATCCTTCCCTCTCTCCTTCTCTCCCCCATTATTTCCATATCTCCTCCTCTATCTCTCTATCTCACCCAAAAACATACTCTCTCTCTCTCTCTCTCTCTCTCTCTCTCTCTCTCTCCAAATTTGTCACTATCACCCTCCCTCTCTCCTTCTCTCCCCCATTCTCTCCATATCTCCTTATCTTCCTTTCTATATCACCCCCAAACATACACACTCTCTCTCCATCACTCCCTTTTGACTACCTCTATTTCTCCACTGTTCTCTCTCCATGTATTTATTCCTCCTTCCCTCTCTCCACCTTTCTCTCTCTATGTCTTTATTATTCCATCTTTGTATCCCCTTCCAAATCCACCTCTATATTCCTCCATCTCCTCCTATCTCTCAAGTCCTCTCTCTCATCCTTCCTCTCTCTCCCTTTTCCTCCTACCTCCCTCACTCTACCTTTCTCTCTCGTTATCTCACTCCTTCTATCACCCTATATCTTTGTTAGTCCCTCCCATATGTATCTAGAGTTAATATATATCATGATATATTGATATATATTATAATATAACAAGTTTAATATTCTATTAATACAAATTTAATAAGTTTAATATTTAAATATTATTAATGCTTTTAACTTCTATATGGCCGCCAATCGGCCCCCTCCTTCTAGGACCTGGTAGCAGGTCGCCCTTCCAAGAGTGACACCTCCTTCTTCACTAGGTTAACCTCTTGTTCAACCTTCACCCCTCCATATCAATGTACAGTGGAAAGGAATAGTCAACAAGGTAAATGGAAGGAAGTTATGGACCTCTCAAATGACCAAACCCAAGATATAAATGCTAACTCAGCTCCTCATTCAATAGCTAACACATGGGAAGACACTATTGTGGAAGACAAGGAGAAAAGGAAATCAAATAAGACCAACACATGTCACTCAAGGGCAAAAAATACACTAGAGCTGGTCATCCAAGACCCAGATGTAGCAGTCTACAGAGATTACATCCAAGAACACATAGTGATCTATAAATTCATGGGCATTTGGCCAATAGAAAGAGTCCTCAACAGCTGGATCCAATAAAAATGGAAACCAAAAGGAGAAATCCAATTGAAATTGGGCTCTAAAGTATTTTTCATAGTAGTCTTTCGCCTCCTTGAAGATAGAGATATAATTTTTAAAGGAGACACATATTTATTCAACTCAACCGACCTCTACATAGATTTTGGAAAGAGAACTCCACACTCAAAAAAGAGGATTTCACCAAAGTCCCTGTTTGGGTCCAGATTTACTCCCTACCCACAGATTACTAGGATCCCACATTCCTTAAAGGAATCAAAGACAAATTAGGAGAATGCATAAAAATGTTGGAGGGAACAATAAATGGGCACTACATCTCATACGCAATAATATGTGTCTACATAGACATCTCAGGTGCCTTACCAGAGGAAATTAAGCTCATCTATAAGCACGAAACTGGGATGTAAATAATTTACTACGAGCACATCCCATTCAGATACAGGAATTTCCATGAACATGGGAACCTCTTCCAGGAATTCCCTCAAAACAAGCCCCCCTCAACAGAAGACTAAACCAACAAAAAGAGGGACGATCAGGTATACACTAGAGCTGGTAAAAAGCATAAACACTGTTAGCCATCAGAAAATTTTTGTCATAAAAAATGATGGCTAAAACAAATCTTGAGCCTTCAAGAGATCATTTTCATAGAAAATTACTCATTATTGAAGCCTTAAGGTGTTTTATAAAAAAGGCAATCAATTGTTGTTCCTTAGCAGTGATGTTCCTTAACTGTTGCTCCATAGCCCTACTGTTCCTTAACCTGTTGTTCCCTAAGCTGTTGTTCCCTAAAGTGTTATTCCCTAGCAGTGTTGTTCCCGAACTGTGTTGTTCCCTAGAAGTGTTGTTCCCTAATGCTATTCCCTAGCAGTGATGTTCCTTAGCGCTGTTCCCTCCGCTCCTGGTCACCTTATCCCTCTGCGTGACCATACCCCAAGGCCTATTCTTAAGCCCCCATCGCATCGGCATTTCCATGAGGAACCCATGTTTTCTTTATAAACTTCCCACCCCGATATCAACACTCCGATGAGATCTTGGCCATAGATCCATGTGATCTAATGGTGGAAACTCACCCTCGTCGTCCCGTCCTTCCTTCCCCTCTTTTCCCTTATCCCCGCCTTACTACTCCACCAATAAATCTTAGCCATAGATCGTAGGCCTCAAGCCTTGATCTAACAACTATTGTGCCTCCCCTCCTATCCATTTATCGTCCGACACATGTATAATCATCACCCCTATGCACTAATCGTGGTCGTTGATCTACATGATCCAATGGCCCCGATTAAACCCGACTACCCAACTCCACTGGGCCCCATCTTCCACTAAGCAAACCCCTCATCCAATCATCGCTTGGCACCTAGCCCCCACTCAAACTCTCACTGTGCACCTCTCTCCATTGGGTTCCCCTGTAGCCGTTGGATCTTTCCCCCCAGATCCAATGGTCTACGTTATATATCGCATCAATTCACCGTCCGAAATTTAACAATCATAGATCGAGAGATACCACTAGTTTTACAAAGGCCACGTGTCTCCGCTTAATTGGATCGCGTTCGATCAAACAAAAACCACTCACCGCCCGAGGGTCACGCGAAAACCATTCACAGTTTCCGCAAAACTGCCAATCCCTAATTTTGTGCCAAATATAGTTTTGAACCGGTTTTTGCGTGTTTTTTCTCCATGAAGCCTTCTCCACCTACATTTCATCTCCTCTGCATATGTTCCTCCACCCACGCCCGAGCCCTCTGTTGCAACCAAACCAAGAAGCACGGGATTTCTTAACCATTTTTTCGTCATGTGCACGTTTAATGGTGGATTTATCCACAGGTCTCCAGCAGCCAAAGAATTAGTGTTTAAAGGGTTTGAGGGGTCGAAATTCCAAGCTTAATCAGTGTTTTAATGGACATGATCATACATAAATCCCTCCAGCATAGAAGAAGCCGAGCCACCTGTACACGTAGGAGATAAGACAGATCAGCATAAAAGGCTTCGAATGCCACGTCTACAACAACTATTACTCCACCAAATGACACCTGCGGTCTGCTTTGCTTTTCAAAGACACTATGACAGCCATCTTTGTGACAGAGACTTCATTAAAAAACTATCAGAACAGTTATTAAGCAGACGTGGGGCTTCAGAACCCAAAAACTGACAGTTTACTTGTCGTGGAGGTCAAACAAAGTACTTCATACCACGGTGTGCTTCAAAGAATACACTTCAGAGTTAATACCTACCTACCACATATGCATAAAAATAGGAAAAACTATCAAAATGATACAAACAGTTAATGCAGCGGTCATTAAGCGGAATGGGCATTCGAACATTTCTCCCACTCTGTCTTAATTCATATTTATTACCATTTCAGCAACGCTCTTCCTTTTGCACCTTTAAATATTCAAAGAAAATTCATTGTAATGGTTGGAACATTGTTAATTTCTGAACTGTTATTGAGTTAGAGTTACTAATTAGTTTTAATATAGTAGGCTGGGAAGAGAAGAATTGGACTGTAAAAGCTTTTGGGCTCAAATTATGTAACTGGTTTTGGACATCAATACACCAGCAGATTCACTGGATCCGGATCTAAATCATTGGTGATGTGTTTCATCTTTGTCTTTGTTTCTTTCCTTATGTTTTATACTCTGTTCACATTCTCTGATAAAGAGCAGTAAAATATAGATTAGGATTTACTTCTAAAGGTACCCTAATTGTAATTGATAAGCTTTATCTGTATGTTTTCCTCTAAGTCTGTATTTAAGAGTGATATCAATAGATTATAACTAGTCAAGAAGGTTGGTGAGCCCATGTCTTGCTGAGTAGAACTTGAGATGTTGTTTCTTGAATGTTATTTTCATTACATGCAAAGTAGAGTCTTAATCAAGGATGTTTATGGTTAGCCCTGTCCCTTGTCTGGTCTTAGAAAGTTGTTTTGAAGATTTCCCTTAAGAGTAGGCCGAAATTAGGCTAGGTTAAAATCCCTTGCTTGATCTTATGTTTCTTTTTATGTTTATCTTATATGTTTTCTCATGAGTGTGTGTTGAAGCACATTAGGTTAAAATCCCTCGCTTGATCTTAGGTTGCCTTTGTTTTTCTTACTTGTTTTCTTCCTTCATTTCACTCCTTAATGGTCCATACCACAAACTCAACTTAAAAGATCTTATGATATAGGTGACTTTCCCTTTGAAAACTCTTGGATAGTTGATGTGTGAGTAAACCCTTATATGACTCCATAGCCCAATGGTTTAGCACTCTTTTGACCTATCTTCCCATGCTGAAACATCCTTCCACTTACTTCCTTCTTCACTTCACATCACCTTCTCAGTTAATGATTCCCAACCAAAACAAAATAAACAACCCCTTAAACTTCATAACCAGCCTAATATCATAGCTAAGCATAAAGAAATATCTTTAAAAACAACACTTACATAGAGAGATCCCTCTTTGAATCCAGGAGGGCTAGATCCTAGGATTCCAAAGTGGTTCTGATGTTGCTTGGTCATTTGGTATGCCAGTCTGCCAAATCACTAGGACACCAACATAATGGCGACTCCACTGGGGAATTTTGAGTAAATTTCTATCTTAGACATCCTTAAGAACTCAGAAAACCCACAAAAGCCTTAGACTAGTAGTTAATTATTGTGGTGGACAGTAACTCATCTTGAAAATTTGAAATCATCCACCTGGCGACTCCACAACTCCTAAAAGATTAAAATAATCCACTGGTGATCAGTAGGCCTGCTGATTATTCCTGGTTTCACAAAGACTCCACTGGGGGCAGCCCACACTACCATAAAAACATTGTTCACACCCATGATTAGGAAACTCTAAGGATTAATTTTCTTTGTTAAAGACTAGTTTTCCTCTTAAATATTGTTATATCTGGCTAAATTTCTTATTTTTGGGTCTGAAACTTAACATACTAGCTTCAAGAAGAATCCATACCAGAGCTTATCCTGACCCAAATCTTCCTGAAATAGTTGATAATACTGAAAGCATTCTTTGGAAGTCTCTTGTATCTAGGGATCCAACTATTATCAGACCCATTCATAGAGCTAACTTAGTGCCCGAAAACCTTACAGCTCTATTAGACACTCATGTTGACTTAGATTTACCAAGTAATTTACCAAGAACTAAGTCACTTAGTGGTATAGATCAAACAGACTTTGAGCCTCCAAGTTCACCACCACATAGTGGTCAACATATTACTAGTAGAGAAACCCCTCCATCCACACCTCCTGATCTCCATTTCATTCATAACTTGGGTCTCTCTCACCCTAAATTTGCTCAACAGTCTCTTGCTGGTCCAAGCACTTCCACCATCCATATACCTATTGTTCAAGCCACTTCTTTACTCCCACAAAATACTATCATGGCAGCATGGTATGCTCCCCTAGTGTTACCATAGCCTCTCGTTCCTTTACCCAATTAATATCAGTCTAAAATTCCCCATTTCACTGGAAATTAATCCACTACTACTCAACAGCATGTAGACAAGATGAATGATGCCTTTGATTATATGGAAATAGAAGATGAGACCATTAAGATGAGAATCTTTGCCCAAATTTTAGGAGGAGAAGCCAAGAAATGGTTTAAAGGCTTAACTCCTCATAGTATTCATGATCTCCCTTCTTTACATCAAACATTCATAAACAAATGGGAAATTATGAATAATCCGCTCCAAATACTTTCAAATTACAAAAACCTAAACAGAAACCCTGGGGAGAGTGTTCAGAATTATTGCACCAAATTCAATAGTGTGTATAACGCACTACCCCTAGATTTAAAACCTCCACAAGGATTAGCTTTGGCCAAATTTCCAAAAGGATTTGATCCTGAAATGGCCTATTAGCTTAGAGAAAGGGATCCCTTAAATTTAGAAGACATGCAGAAGGGAGCTCTTAGTGTGGAAGCTAATATGATTGAAAAGAGAGCCAGGATGAGCACTGAAAAGAAAGTGAGATATAGAGAGGACACTGCACCTTCTACATCTGACTCAAAATTATACAATCTAGCCAAGAACATGGATAGGTTAGAAAAAATGATGGAGAGGTTAGTTGTCCAAACAAGTGCCAAAAATAGGAACCAGACTCAAAATAAGAACCAGAACTTTAGGAGAAACCACCCTCAGATGAAACAAAGAGATTTAGATCAAAAAATCAGACCTCCATTTCAAGAAAATTATGTTGATGAAGAGGAGGGAATGATAAAAGAGTCAGAGGGAACTATTATAAACATGCTAGGAGTTAATAATGAAGACCCTGCCTTTTTCACAGAGGATGACCAAGCCACATATACATATTATGATAATGAAGGTTTAGAATCTGAATATTATAGTCAAGGCTTTGAGAATGAAATCATGGAGGTCCACAAGCATTATGACCTCAAAATAAAAAATAAACAAGAAACTCCCCAAACAAAAACCTCTGAGACTGCTGTTAAGAACAAATCTGAAAAAGTGGTTAAAGGGGCTGCTGAGAAAAACAAAACAACAGCTGAAAGTTCTAGTAAAAAAAAAGGAAAAATCACGCAGAACGTTGATAAACCAAGTGTTGGCCCCAGCAACACTAGTACTTCAGCTAGTACCCCTAAAAGAACTGTTTTAACTAATGTACATATTGAAAAATAGCAAGCTAATTTTGTTGGTAAAATAGTGACTAACAAGATAGATTTAAACCTTTCAAAGAGTCCGTTCCCTTTCAGTTTATAAAGTGAAATTGCTAAAATCAAAATCTCTCTCCCCGTCACTAAGTTAGTCACTCAAGATGCATATAAATGTCAAGTTTTGAAAGCTTTAAACTTAGAAGAAAATAATGACTCTGTCAACCTCAATGATGATCATCCAGCCACACAGGCCACACGGTGAGGAAATTCTAGAGGAGATCCCCCCTCAACCTCTATGATTAAATATCCATGATAAGACTCTACACAATGCTATGCATGATTTAGGGACATCACATAACCTCATGCCAAAAATAATCATGGAGAGATTAGGCCTTGAAATAACCAGAGCATACAAATATTTTTACTCTTTTGAGTCCACCAGAGTAAAATTCTTAGGCCTGATCAAAGATCTTTATGTGAACTTGACCCAGATCCTAGCCAAATGCATAGTCATGGATGTGGCAGTGGATGATGTGACCCCCAAATATGGCATGATTCTTTCAAGATCATGGGGTGCTAAGCTGCAAGGTACCATGCAAATGGACATCACATATGCCACCATCTCGGTCTTCAGTCAATTTAGGAGACAGTATAGGGAATCACACATGAAATTTATGGTGAACAGTCAGGAAAAATCAGAAAACTCCCCTCTTTGTTCTGTCCATACTGACGTAGACTCGTTCATTCTCTGTAATGATGAAAGCTTTAGTGAACTAGAGTTGGATAGTGAGAAATCACCCAACATAATAGAAAATAGGGAGGGCGAAGATCTCAAACCGTTTTCCCACTCTGAAATTTGCAGCAAACAAAATAGAGAATCTGAAACATCCACTGTCCATTAGCTAAGTGCAAATCAAGGGAGAAAAGAAGAAAGGCTTGAACTCCATGAAAGCCTTAAGGAACAAGTCCAACCCAAACATGATGCAGAACCCATAGAACTGCATTGTGACAGTCAAAACACACAGGACAAAGAGGACAACAATGAAAATAACACCATGTCTGAAACTATCCCTCTTTGGAGTATGAGTTTTGATGGGTCTTGTAATAGAACTGGTGCAGGAGCAGGTGTATGGCTTCACAACACTGAGAACAATTATGCTGAAAGCCATGCATACATGCTAAAATTTCAATGCACTAATAACATATCAGAGTATGAAGCACTCCTCTTAGGACTGCAGTCACTATAGAAATTAGGAGCTAGGAGGATAGTTGTTCATGGAGATTCTAAACTAATCATTAGGTAGATAAATGGAGAATACACTACCAAACATCCAAGACTAAGAGCCTATAGAAATGTTTCCATGGACCTTTTGCAAACCTTTGAGGAATATGAACTTGTTTTTGTCCCTAGAAGCCAAAACATCCTTGCCAATGGATCGGCTTGTGCTGTCGGCTCATGTAAAAGAACCTATGACAATAAACAATTCAATGTCAAAGTGAAATATAGGTCAACTATCCCAGAAAATGAAAAATGTTGGCAGCTCTTTGAGGGAGATAAACAGGTAGAGGACTTTTTGTAGTTCAGAAATGAGTTTGAATTTCCTAATTCAGACTCAAAGTATGATAAAAACCATCTGGATGAGGAATAGCGTGACCAAAAAGAACCTCCTCCCATCGCAGAAATAAATCTGCTAACCAGTGAGTTCGAAAATCAAACAAAATAATACATAAACTCAGAAAAAGAAGACATAGAGGTATTACAGTCCAAAGACAAAGGCTTACCCAAAGGACTAGCACCTCTAGAAGACTTGTTTGATTTTAATGACGTTGCCAAGAAACCAACAATAGAACCCACTAATTCTGATATTGAGGAATGAAATATAGGCAGTAAATACAAACCTCAAATGATCAAACTGCCTAAAACATTGCCAGCTCACATTAAACTAAAATACATTGAGTTTTTTAAAGAATTTTCTGATGTATTTGCTTGGAGCTATGAAGATCTGAAGGCATATGACACAGATACCATTCAGCATAAGATACCTCTTAAACAAAACCAAAAACCATTCATGAAAAAACTGTGTAGAATAAACCCTATACAGTTACCTCTGGTTGAGAAAGAAATTAGGAAAATGTATGATGCTGGAATCATTGTCCCTGTGAGATACTCAGAATGGGTGTCTAATCTTCTAGATGTGAGGAATAAAACAGGAGAAATTAGGCTCTGTATTGACTTTAGAAACTTAAACAGAGCCTCATTAAAGGACAACTATCCCTTGCCCAAAATGGAGCACATCTTACAAAGGGTAGTTGGTTCCAAAATAATTTCTTTGCTAGATGGTTTCTCAGGATATAACCAAATTTTGGTACTCCCTGAAGACTAGCTGAAAACAACTTTCACCACTCCTTAGGGCACTTTCATGTATGTGAAAATGCCTTTTGGGTTAATGAACACAGGTGCCACCTTTCAAAAGGCCATGGACATTACTTTCTCAAAATAAATAGGACACTTCATCGTGATTTATTTAGATGGCATTACAGTCTATTCCAAAATAGATGAAGAACACCTAGCTCACCTCAAGAAAGTCTTTGAGAAATGTAAAAATTTTGGGTTATCTTTAAATCCCAAGAAGACATTGTTTGGTCTCCAAGAGGGAAAAATTCTGGGTCATATCATATCAGAGAAAGGGATTAAAATAGACCCAAAAAGGGTTGAAGGTATATTGAAAATCAGTCACCCCAGAAACATCAAATAATTTCAATCTTTCATTGGAAAGATTAATTTCCTTAGAAGGTTCATACCCAACCTATCAAAACTCCTTAGGAACATGACAAACGTGCTAAAGAAGGAGATAGGAGTTAAATGGACCTTGGAAGAAAATAAATCCTTTGAACTAGTTAAACATGCACTTACCCAAGCACCAGTTATTATTAGTCCTGATTTTACTAAGGAATTCCTCATATTTTCATTTGCATCAGAACATACTGTGGCCGCTATCCTATTACAGAAAAATCCAGAAGGACAAGAGCGGCCAATTGCATTTTTCAGCAAGGCACTAAGGGATGCACCTCTAAAATATAATATAATGGAGTAACATGCCTATGCATTGGTCAAAGCCTTGAAGGATTTTATATTTTATATCTTGCACTCTCAGATTATTGCATTTGTGCCTCATGTAGTGGTAAAGGAAATTCTGTCACAAGACCCTGATGGAAAAAGAGGAAAGTGGATTGTTGTGATATTGGAATATGGTTTATAAATTAAACCCACTAAACTCATCAAGGGTCAAGGCCTAGCATAGTTAATGGTTGAATCTAACTTGCAAGCACTTGACATAAACATGATAGATGCTCTAGATGAACGGGAACAATTACCAACTACACTTGTTGAAGATCATTTCCTCACTTCATCTTGGTATGCTGATATTTTTTATGTGCTTATTAATCTCAATTCCCCTCCTAGTTTGTCTAAAACAAAGGAAATATTTTTAAAGTTAAAAGTTGTTAATTACTGCATTTTATATAATTGTTTATATTGGAAGAATTCCAGTGGTTTATTGCTTAAATTTTTGCCTCAGGTTGATGCAGAGAGGATTAAGCATGAGTTTCATGAAGGAGAATGTGGAGGCCACCTCAATTGGAAAACCGCTACTAATAAAATCCTTAGAGTTGGTTATTACTAGCCCACCCTATTTCAAGATGTCCACAACATGATAGTTGCCTACCACAAATTTCAAATCTTTGAAGGCAAGGGAAAACTGCTTCCCTTACCTTTGCAACCAATCACTGTTGAAGCTCCTTTTCAGCAGTGGGGCCTAGACTTCATTGGGGAAATCCATCCTGCCTCATCTGCCTAACATAGATGGATACTCACAGCCACTGACTATTTCACCAAATGGATAGAAGCCATCCCTTCTAGGAATGCGACAAACTCAGTCATCATAAAATTCCTTGAAGATCATGTCCTGACTAGATTTGGCTGTCCTAAGAAAATTATCACTGACAATGCTGTTGCATTTGGTTCTAAAAGGATGGTTGATTTCTGTCACAGATACTAGATTGTGCTTGGCCATTCTAAAACTTATTACCGTCAACGTAATGGACTGGAAGAATCTTCCAATAAGAGCCTAGTAAAAATAATAAACAATTTATTGGAAGAAAATCAGAGATCATGGCACAACAAGCTGGTACATGCCTTATGGGCAGATAGATTGATAACAAAGAAATCAATTGGAATGTCTCCCTATCAGTTGGTTTATGGAGCAGACGTAGTTTTTCCTACCAGTTTACAAGTGCCAGTGATGAATTTGGTCCAGGAAATAAAATCATAGGAAGATAGCATGATGAGAAGGATAAATCAGACCATACATCTTCAGCAAACCAGAGAGGAGGTTTATAACAGAGCACAAAAAATACAAGAGAATATAAAAAAACTATTTGATAAGAGGACAAAGGCCAATGATTTCAAGATTGGTGACAAAGTACTCAAATGGGATTCCAGGAGAGAAGATAAGGGAAAACATGGCCAGTTTGACAATTTATGGAAAGGCCCTTACATTATTCAATATGTTATTGGTAATAATGCATTTTTTGTATAGGAGATGGATGGTACAGACCTGTTTGGGGGTCCTGTCAATGGTAGGATGCTCAAACATTATTTCTGCTGAAACTTCTATTTAAAGATTTCATTCTCCATTGTAAATATCACTACTTTGTTTTATTTTGAAAAATTGAAAAATACAAAAACAATATAAAAAGAGAAAAGAGGGCAGATTAGAAAAAAAAAAAGGAAAGGTACAACCCCATACCAAAAAGAAAGAAAGTCTGAAAGTGTGCAAGCTTAAATTCCACTACTTAAAGAAGTGCTGCTATCTAGTCTTACATACTAATCATGGCTAGATAGATTTCAATTTACTACTCATAGGTTAGTGAAGAAAGATCTCCCAAACATTTTAATCTTGGCTTATCAGTAGATTAGATTAGGATAGAAAAATATTGGTTCTAATACGCTCAAAATCTGAACCAAAGAATCAAAAGAAAGATGGCTCTAATTAGATCAAGACTTGAGACAAAAAAGAGGAAAAGGACTGGTTCTAACAGGCTGACAATTTGAACCAGGAAAAGAAGAGAAAGATGGCTCTAAAAAGACCAAAATCAGAGCTGAAAGAAAGAATGAAGGATGTTTTATTTTTCAGATCTTAAGCCTTCACAATTTTGTTTAAATTTTCTGCAAAATTTCAGTTCATGTGCAGCTTGTTTTTATGCCATAGACACTACAAAAAATCAGACAGCCTAATCCTGGTTTGATTGCCTTTTAAATTTCTGTTTTAGAATATAAAGAATAAAATCTGCCAGACAGTCTAATCCTGGAAGATGGTAGCTTAGGTAGATAATTTATGAGCTCAACTGTCTAATCTGAAATCATGGAAGAAATAAGGGTAGATTTAGATTATTTTTTCCTATTTTCAAAAGAATAAAATGTTGATGTCAAAGGTCTGCAAGTCTAAATGCACCTTATGAAGAAAAAACGTTATGAATTAGCCTACGTAGATAGGATGATGGGGAGAAATTTGTTTAATGATATGAAATACTGATAATCTTTTGTGAGCAGCATGATCAAGAAAGAAAGGTTTGTCAAGGATAAAGCATTGATCTACATTCCAGAGAAAAAGTTTCTGAAGTTCTTGACACCTCCAAGGAGCTACCATCCCCAAGTAGAGCCACTGTTAGCCATCAGCAAATTTTTTTCATAGAAAATGATGGCTAAAAAAAATCTTGAGCCTTCAAGAGATTATTTTCATGGAAAATTACTCATTCCTGAAGCATTAAGTTGTTTTCTAAAAAAATAAATCATATGTTGTTCCTTAGCAAGGATGTTCCTTAAATACTATTCCTTAGCCCTGCTGTTCCTTAACCTCATGTTCCCTAAGTTGCTGTTCCCTAAGCTGTTGTTCCCTAAAGTGTTGTTCCCTAGCAGTGTTGTTCCTTAGTGTTGTTCCCTCCACTCCTGGTCACCTTATCCCTCCGCGTGACCACACCCCAACGCTTATGCTTAAGCCCCCATCGCATCGGCATTTCCATGAGGAACCTGCATTTTCTTTATAAACTTCCAACCCCGATATCAACACTCTGATGAGATCTTGGCCGTAGATCCACGTGATCTAACGGTGGAAATTCACCCCTGCTGTCTCATCCTTCCTTCCCTTCTTTTCCCTTATCCCTACCTTACTACTCCACCAATCAATCTTAGCCATAGATCGTAGGCCTCAAGCCTTGATCTAATGGATATTGCACCTCCCCTCCTATCCATTGATCATCTGGCCCATGTACACTCATTGCCCCTCTGCATTAATCATGGTCATCAATCTACATGATCCAACAACGATGATCAAACCCAACTACCCAACTCCACCGAGGCCCATCATCCACTACACAAACCCCTCATCCAATCATCTCTTGGCACCTGCCCCCCACTCAAACTCTCACCGTGCACCTCTCTCCATTGAGTTCCCCTGTAGCCATTGGATCTTTCCCCCCAGATCCAATGGTCTACATTATATATCGCGTGAATTCACCATCCGAAATTTAACAATCAGAAATCGCGTGATACCACCAGTTTTATAAATACCACGCATCTCCACTTAATTGGATCGTGTTCGATCAAATGAAAACCACTCACCACCCGAGGATCACGCGAAAACCATTCGTGGCTTCCGCAAAACCGCCAATCCCTAATTTCGCTCCAAATACCGTTTTGAACCAGTTTTTGTGTGCTTTTTCTCCATGAAGCCTTCTCCACCCGCATTTCATCTCCTCTGCATATGCTCCTCCACCGACAACTGAGCCCTCTGTTGCATCCAAACCAAGAAGCGCAAGATTTCTTAACCAGCTTGTCGTCGTGTGTAGGTTTAATGGTGGATTTATCCACAAGTCTCTAGTAGCCAAAGAATTAGTGTTTAAAGGGTCTGAGGGGTCAAAATTCCAAGCTTAATCAGTGTTTTAATGGACACGATCACACATAAATCCCTCCAACACAGAAGAAGCCGAGCCACCTGTACATGTAGGAGATAAGACAGATCAACATAAAAGGGTTCGAGTGCCATGTCTACAACAGCTATTACTCCACCAAAGGACACCTGCGGTCTGCTTTTCTTTTCAAAGACACTATGACAGCCATCCTTGTGACAAAGACTTCATTAAAAAACTATCAGAACAATTATTAAGTAGACGTGGGGCTTCAAAACCCAAAAACTAACAGTTTCCTTGTCATAGAGGTCAAACAGAGTACTTCATACCACGATTTGCTTCAAATAATACACTTCAGAGTTAATACCTACCTACCAAATATGCATGAAAACAGGAAAAACTACCAAATGATACAAATATTTAATGCAGCGGTCATTAAGTGGAATGGGCATTCGAACATTTCTCCCACTCTGTCTTAACTCATATTTATTACCATTTCAGCAGCGCTCTTCCTTTTTCACCTATAAATATTCAAAGAAAATTCATTGTAATGGTTGGAACATTGTTAATTGATGAACTGCTATCAAGTTAGAGTTACTGAGTAGTTGTAATATAGTAGGCTGGGAAGAGAAGAATTGGACTGTAAAAGCTATTGGGCTCAAATTATGTAACTGGTTTTGGACATCAATACACCAGCAGATTCACTGGATCCTAATTTAAATCATTGGTGATGTGTTTCCTCATTGTCTTTGTTTCTTTCCTTATGTTTTCCACTCTGTTCACATTCTCTGATAAAGAACAGTAAAATATAGATTAGGATTTACTTCTAAAAGTACCATAATTCTAACTGATAAGCTTTATCTGTATGTTTTACTCTAAGTGTGTATTTAAGAGTGATATCAATAGAGTATAACTAGTCCAGAAGGTTGGTGAGCCCATGTCTTGTTGAGTAGAACTTTAGATGTTGTTTCTTGAAATTTTTTTTCATTACATGCAAAGTAGAGTCTTAATCAAGGAAGTTTATGGTTAGCCCTGTCCCTTGTCTGGTCTTAAAAAGTTGTTCTGGAGATTTCCCTTAAGAGTAGGCCGAAAGCAAGCTAGGTTAAAATCCCTTGCTTCATCTTAGGTTTCTTTTTATGTTTATCTTATATGTTTTCTCATCAGTGTGTGCCGAAGAAGGTTAGGTTAAAAGCCCTTGCTTGATCTTAGGTTGCTTTTGTTTTTCTTACATGTTTGCTTCCTTCATTTCACTCCTTAATGTTCCATACCACAAACTCAACTTAAAATATCTTCTGATATAGATGACTTTCCCTTTGAAAACTCTTGGATAGTTGATGTGTGAGTCAACCCTTTTATGAATCCATATCCCAATGGTTTAGCACTCTTTCGACCTATCTTCCCATGCTGAAACATCCTTCCACTTACTTCCTTCCTCACTTCACATGACCGTCTCAGTTAATGATTCCCAACCAAAACAAAACAAACAACCCCTTGAACTTCATAACTAGCCTAATATCATAGCTAATAATAAAGAAATATCTTTAAAAACAAAACTTACATAGAGAGATCCCTCTCTGAATCTAGGAGGGCTAGATCCTAGGATTCCAAAGTGGTTCTAATGTTTCTTGGTAATTTGGTATGCCAGTCTGCCAAATCACTAGGACACCAACAAACACAACAAGAAAACACTCCTAAATAAAGATCAGCACAAGGCTACTCAACACAAAAAATTTGAAGCTCTGAACACACAACAAGAAGAACAAATCCCTCTCAGCTTAGCAAAGGAAGACTACAAGAAAAATTAGCAAGCCCTAGACAACAACAAGCTAGCAAAGGGAGAACAGGATTAAAAAATGCAAGAAAACGAACAATCACGGGAAGACACAAAGATGGAATAGGTACAGGAACCTCCCACTCCATAATAAAATTCTATTTAAGAGGCCCTGGAAGGAGTTTAACTCCTAATGGTTGAAAAGGAATGGCCAAAAAAAGGAATAAAAGCAATTCCAAAAGACCAAATCCAAAAAATGGAAGATGTACACCTCCTATAGGAGGTATTGATACAAAACTTAGGAAAGGATGCTAAGGAAAAGGGAGCAGAGAAGGGAATTTTTGCAAACCTAGAGGTAGGACAATACTTCCCAAAAGGACAAAATTGGAAAATAGGTCAGAAAACCACCAATCAACTCCTTCAATATTTGGGTACCCATCTCATCAATGAAGGAAAGGTAAGAGCCATAAACATACCCCCTAAAAAATTTCAATGATTTGTACTTCATGGAATATTAGAGGACTATATAGTCCTCAAAAGAAATAGATCTTGAGAAATATACTCGCTACAGACAAGATAGATATCCTTCTTCTTTAAGAAACCAATATTGACTTGGACAACATTAACAGGATCCAAAAAAAATGCTTCAAAAATTATGACCATGGGGAAATATCTATTACCAGGACTGCAGGAGGTATAACAACTCTATGGAAGAGCTTGGTTTTTGAGGTTAGAGAATAGGTCGCCACTAAACATGCCTTAACAACTATTCCAAAAATTACAGGAAAAAATAACAGTATTTGCGTCACCAACATTTATGTGCCACACAGAGTGGCAGAGATAATCGACATGGTGCACAGTCTTAGCCCAACTCTAAAATTCTTCCACCACCCCTACAAAATCATAGCAATGGACTTCAACATGGTAGTTAACTTGGGGGAGAAAAAGGGGGGCCTTCACAAGTTGGAAAACTACTCCGTGGCACTCCAAGCAACCATCGACGATCTCAAGCTTATATACATCCCAACAAAAAGTGACACCTTTACTTGGAATAATAGGCACAGAGGGGAAAGATAGATTTCTCGAAGTCTGAACCATTTTTTCCTCTCAAAGGAAATATACCTCACCTCCTGGGAAACAGAAGCCAAGATTCTACCACAAGTAGGCCCAAACCACTGGCCTATATTTCTAACAGTCCATATCTCAACTGGGAGCAAAAACAAACCCTTCATATTTGAAGATTTTTGGCTCGACCATCCAAAATTCATGGACATAATGAAAGAGTGGTGGGATACCCCTCAGCCCCATCACAGAAATAAAGTGTAAAACTTTCAGCAAAAATTGAAATTCATAAATACAGAGATCAGGACTTGGAATAAGAAAACATTTGGCAACATCACTTATGAGAAAATACTATTGGAATTGAAGCAAGAGGCCCTCCAGAAACAAATCATAAACAAAGGACTCAATGAGAAAAGAAAACAAGAAGAACTCCAACTCCAGCACAACTGGGAGGAGAGGGCAGCTCAAGAGGAAAAATTGTGGCAACAGAAATCCAAAATTAACTGGTTTAAATGTGGGGAGAGGAACTTTGCATTCTTCCACTACTCCATGATCCAGCACAGGAGTCACAATAGAATTATGAGCTTAAAGATGAATGGGGGAAATATCATATATGCTCATGAAGATATGGAAGAAGAACACAATCAATACTTTGGCATGCCCCTTACATAAAATGGTCATGACAGGTCTGCAACAATAGGAAAAATAACCAAGAATATTCTGACTATCTGAAAAAGTAACATAAGAAAATGTTGTTGAGAAAATTCTCTCTACAGGAGGTCGAAGAGGTGGTGATGTCCATGCCCAATAGAAAGGAGCCAGGCCTAGATGGATTTACGATGTACTTCTTCAAGGCATGCTAGTCCTTGCTAAAGGAAGAGGTCTATGACCTCGTCGAGGAATCTCACATTCAAAAATCGATCCTAAAATCTTTGAATGCCACCTTCCTCACTCTAATACCAAAATTTGAAAGTCCTGATTCCCCTGACATATTCAGACCAATAGCTCTCTGTAACGTCATCTAGAAGACAATATCCAAACTCTTAGCAAACATGATAAATACTATTATGCCTCTCCTCAGCTCTTAGCATCAATTGGGATATGTAGAAGGTTGAAAAATCCTAGACAATATTATTCTCTCACAATAAATCACACACTCCCTCAAAGAACAAAGAAAATAGGACATGCTAATACAATTGGACTTGTCCAAAGCTTTTGACAAAATCAGCTGGGATTATATGAGGAAATTCATGGATGCCTTTGGATTCAACAAGGATTGCTTCAAATGGATTATGGCTCTGGTCTCTAGGGAATTCTTCTCTATCCTTCTCAATAGATCCTCCTCCCAAACTTTCAGTCCTTTCAGTGGCATTAGACAGGGGGATCCCATCTCCCCATTTCTCTTTTTAATCATCGTGGAGGAGCTTAGCCGCTCCATATCTACTGCATCCTCTCAAGGGGTCATCTTCGACATCAAGCTTTACAATTCTATACCCCCATATACTCACGAAATTTTTTTTGATGATACCCTTCTCATGGGCACTCCCACAATCAAAGAATCCCACTCTTTCAAATCCATGTTGGTTAAGTTTATTGATGCCTCAGGGACCTAAATCAACATGGAGAAATACAAATGGTTTTTCCTAAACACCAACCTGAACATCCAAAGAAACATTGTCAGGATTCTTGACTTCAAAATCTGTAACTTCCCTTCCAAATACTTGGGTGTCCCCCTCATAGAAAAACCTTTAGCCAAATCAAACTGGGAGACCCTCATTATTAAGATGGAAAAGATATTGGCCAATTGGACCTTTAGAACACTAAATTTGGTAGTTTGTTTGGTTCCAGTTCAATTTGTTTTGAAATCCATTCCTCATTATCTGTATTCAGCACCGGTGGCTCCTAGATCCATCTCCAGCCATCTAAGAAGCATATAATGGAACTTCCTTTGGAAAGACACTAAGAAAAAAGGCAAATGGCCGTTGGTTTCTTGCAACAAGGTTTGTAAACCCAAATCTGAAGGGGCCCTAGGCCTCAGAGACCCAAAAATAATGGGAAAATTTCTGGGGGCAAAAACCTGGTAGATATGGATAACCAACCCTTACTCCCCAAGGGGTAGGTTATGGAAAGAAAAATACACCCCTTCCCATCATCATGATCTTCTTATCATATTAATTGGCACACTCAAAGGCTCAAAAATTTCGATCCAAGCCTAGGATAATAGAGAATCATCTAGAACCAATGCTTCTAGGAAATTGGCAATGGTGAGAAAGCCTTATTCTAGGGATATGAATGGAAACAATGCCCAAATATGAACCAGGAACAGTTTAGCCAGATTAAGATAAATATGGAAAACAAAAGCAAGATGCAGATCAAACAATACTGGAAGACAAACAATGAGGAAACGTGTTGGAGGGATTGGCTCGCTGAAGAATAATGGGATCATAATGAATACCCTGCTGCCTAGAAAAAACTCTCTTATGAACTTAGGCAAAGACAAATAAAAACAGACAATGAGGAGGACAAGCTCATATGGGGGAAGATTTAGCAGGACACTTTAGTATCAAAGAGGCTTACGACTACGTGGCATCTCCCGATTTCACACCACCCGAGAAGAAATGGAAGATCCTATGGGAGCGAAAGAAATGGCCTAAAATATCCATATTTCTTTAGCTCATAATGCATGGGAAGATCCTGACCTAGGATAATTTTAAAAATAAGGGATTCATTGGCCCCTCCAAGTGTATTCTCTGTGGAAATAATGAGGAAACTACCAACAATTTATTAAATGAATGCCAGTATGCCAACAATATTTGGAATTGAGCTTATTTAGTCTTCAAAGCCATAGACAGAGATCCCTCCTCCATCCTCAGCAATATCAAACTCTAACGATATTTCTTATCCACTCATCCTTTGATTAACAGATCCTGGAATCTCCTCCAAAGGATTATTTGTTGGTCTTTATGGAAGGAGAGAAATGCCATAACTTTCAAGGGATCGATCAAGTTGGAAGAAAGGGTCATATCAATTATAAAACATACCATAAGAGAAATGGTGGCCCACACGAAAATGGATGCTCCCATTAACCCTTCATCCTAGGAGGATCTCAGAATCATATCAATGATGGATATAATTATCTCCATCATTCCCCAGATCTCCCAGATCTCTTCCCAACACCGCCCTGATCAACCCTAGCTCCCACCAGAGTCTGGAAAAATGAAGTTGAATTACGATGGGGAAGCCAAAGGAAACCCTTGGATAGCAGGTTTCGAGGCATTTTCAGGAACTCTAAAGGTTATATCATCTGGGTTTACATCGGTAATCTAGGCCACTCTACCAATAATGTTGCAGAATTAGAGGCTTTTGAACATGGCATTGAGATTTCTCACACTCATAATTTTTGGCCTCTTATCGTTGAGGGTGACTCAACGATTGCTACCCAAGCTTGCAGGAAACTCCAAAATGGAAAAAATTCCATGCTATTCTCCAAAAAATGGAGGCTCATCAAAACAATAAATATGATTAAGTTTCACATTGATCATGACAATGGAATCACCTTCCAAGTTGTAAGACGCACAACTAACCAGTTAGCTGACAGGTTGGAAAATGCTGGTGTGGAAAAATCCCAAAGTCTCCTCTCACTGACGTGGAATGAGCTCAAACAGGGCACATTGAAGGATGACTGTGCCTAAATCATGGGAAATGATATCCTGGACATAACTGACAAATATCAAATTCACAAGGCCTCCTCCCAAGAAAACAATCATGATTTTAACCATCGTCAAGATATATCTTTGTAGAGGGAGTACGAGTGCCTCATTTCACATTACATAAAGCCGCCCAAATGGCCTATTCACCCTTTGGCACACCTGCAACCTCAACCACCCTCTGAACCCCACTCATGTGATGATTATTCCCAACTCAGTGTCAACTCACCCTACCTCTCCAACATGCAACTATGAATACCCCTTCCTCTACTTATTCTCATCACTCTATATCTATGTTCCTTCTTAGATTCCCTCCATTATTTGTTCCGCTACCTCATTACCTTTCACCCATATTATATACTATGATTGTACACCCTGCAACCCCAATTACCATCTCAATATGACCAATCATCGATCCAATTCCTCTGCTCAGCGGGGGAGAGGTTGAGGCTGTGGTAAGGGAGCTCATTCCTCGCGTTGGTCTTCCCCAAGTATGGCACCCACCACGAGGGTAGAGTTTGTAGTGACGAAATATGCTAGGAACTACAAAATTGATGTCGATCAAAACACCAGTGAAAGGGTCACTGATTTGGATAACCAAGCAAGGTTGGTCTACCAGCGCATCATGATGGAGGAAGTAGACGAAGATTTTGACTGGATTATAGACCCTGGCCTAACGAGGGCAAGGTAAAATATTTTTAGTAGGGATATCGAAGTGTATTGGCAAAAATAAATAAATCTAGGTCAATCCATGTAGGCTCACCAGGAACACAACACTTTGGAAAGAAAAATTGATGCTCTTGTTAGCACAGGATAAATTTTAAATTTACACCTTGACATGCATATTTTCTAAAATATTAGCGAAAATGGGAAAAATTTGAAATGTATTCATAAAATATTATTCCAAATGAAATCAAATTTATTTAAAATATAGAATTAATTAATTAATTCTATGTTTTTAATATTATGCTAAACCTCACACATATTCGGCTTATGGATGATGACCTTTGGTTAAAATTTATGGTTGAAGTTGATTTCGGACCCCTTCTATGCATCAAAGTTTAATGAATGAGGGGGGTCTGAAATGGGCTGTTTTCATTGACCACATGGAAAGAAGAGGATAATTCTCACGCCCCCCCCCCCCCACACATCCGATACCACAAACTAGATATCCCCACCTCCAAAATCCGGTCTCAGGTTTTTTGCAGGAGAAACGCAACACTGTTGAATTTTATTGTCAAGATTGGATTAAAATCGGCCTCCACTTAAATTTATTTATGGCTAAGGGTGAAAGGATGGAGATGTAGAATGATTTTAAAAACAAAATATCGTTCTGGCTTCGATTCGAATGTATCTGTAAATTTCACAGCGTATGCAAGGAATGGAATGTTATCCTTTTATCAACCAAATTCATAAGTAAATGTGCCTTCCAACAGTATGTCATGGCTATCTCTGCAAAATGCCCAATTAAAAAATTCCTAATTATTTGATTTACGGTTTCTTCACACATATATGGAAGATGAGTTCTTCTTTTCCTTCCTAATGAACACCGAAATACAATGCGTTTGTCATGGGTCTGTAGTAAGCTTGTTCTCGATGGGAAATTTTCCATGATTCAATGTTACCAATCCTCTCACAAGAAATTCAATAAAACTTCCCCCATTATCACCCATATATTCAAGTAGGAGCATAGGCATCATTGAAGGGGAGTAAGACACTCGAGAGACATATAAAGTTAAATAATTTACAATCTAATTTGATTCTAGCAGGGTGTTTTTGCTCATGGTCCGCAGTCAGAGACATTAACGTCAAAAACCTACAGTAGGCAAAAGGGGGTGAAATTTGAAAATATGAGAGAGTTTTTTGACCATAACTTGGCAAAGAACAATAATCTCTCTTTTATTTTACACAAGTGTCAAGAGCAGGGAGAATCGAAGACATGCTTGAGGGCCTTTTTTCAAGATTTCGGTTTCCCTATTTAAGGCATGATTTTGTGGCGGTGGCTTTGGAGAGATGGAGATGAAAGTTTAAAATATTAGAGAGGTTTTTGACCTTAATAGGGAAAATACCAATAAAATCTCTCCGATTTTTCATAGGTTTCACTTTTGGGGAGAAACAAATGTCAAAGTGTGCCCCTTTTCTCAGCAGATTCAGCCCATATTTTAGTTCAGATTTTTAGGGATTTACTTGCTATTTTCGGCCAGGATGATTGATTTTGATATCCTAAGCCTAAGGATTGTATTTTATATTTATATATGTGTTTTTAATAGAGAAATGGGAGTAGGATTAGAGAAGAAGCAGTGCCAGCGCTGCATTAGAATTAATGATCCAGTAAAGGTGGTCCGAATGGCAGAGCTAGATTTCATAATCATTTATCATTGCCTCTTCGAGACCACCCCAACCTATTTTGGGTCCGCTTTACCATCCATGAAAGGTTGTCGAAGTTAAAAGCCATAGGCGGTGATTTCCAGATGTATTTTTATTGGCCCTTTTCATGGCCACACTTGTCTAGTTTTTACTCGATTGTAATTAATGAGAATTTGTCGAAGTATATAGGGAAACTCATGTATTTTTTAGTTCAATACTGCATGAACTAACATTTTTAGGGGTTGGACCTATTTGGACCCTGCGTTGTAAGAACCGACTGTATTTGAGCACTGTAAGTTTTGGAAGCTGGAGCATCAATAGTAAGAAACCATTTGCAGGATACTTGGGTTGTGTTTCGTCTGGTGATGTGATTCTCTTCTCTATTTTGAATTTTTCCATTGTTCTTTCTCACTGCGTATCATTTTAAGCTAATTTTAAAATAGAAATTTTAGATTAAGATTTGTTGTTGGAGCACCTTAATTCTGTTTGTGATTACAATCTGAAAGTTTTCTTCATGAAGTCTGGTTAAAAAATTCTTAATTTCTTTTTAACCACTACTACAAATTCATTACTTCTTTCACCTCACAATTCTTGCTGCTTTAAGATCTAGCACACGTAGTTAGCTTGCCCTAAGATTCTTTTGAACTTTTGATGCAACAAAACCAGCCTTTTTTTGACTCCATTAGCCCAATGGCCACTCTCCTACTATCTCAAACACAAATTTCAAACAAACTCCTCTGCCCTAATAACTCGCCTAAAATGCCAAATCAAACAAAGCTATATTTAATAGAGAGATCCCTCTCTGAGCCTTGGAGGGATAGATCCTAGGCTTGAAGCTGTTTTTATGTTGCCTCTGGGATTTTTCCTTTAGCCTCAGAATTAGGGAGCGCTAACATAGTGGCGACCATACTGGGGATGAGGTTTTTTTTTTCTCAGTAACACTTATCAAGTCCAGATCTGTTTGTTGATGGTGGAAAAACAACCAAACACAAGAAGGTTGAAATCATCCACCTGGTGACTCCAATCCAGATCAGTTCCATTCAAATACTCCACTGGAGGAAGGACTTGAAACATGACTAATTAGCCTGGAAAGAGCAGGTATTCAATCCCAAATTGTATTCAAGACATTTTTGGTTTTATCTCTAATTATGTTCTATCTTACTCTAAGACTGATCAAGAGTACGTTGTTGAAGTTTACATTGATCATTTTCAAATTGATGAGCCTCAAGAAACTAAGCCCCAAATTGTAGATCATGCACATATTCATACACCTGTGAACATCCCGAATATACCTGTAGAAAGCCCAATTACACAAAAGCCTCCTATTTTGTCTCCTATTCTTGTTGAAATTCCATATAATTATAAGCCTCTCGCTTTACCTCCTATACCTGTAAAAGTCCCAGAAATTTACAAGCCTCTGGCTTTGCCTCATATCCTCCATGACCTCCTTGCAAAGTATAGAAATAATCTACCCAGGTTTGATGGATAAAATGTGAAGTTAAGAGTTGAAAAACACATTCAAAATATTGAGGATTTCTTGATCTGTTTGAAGTAGAAGAATATGATGTATGTATTAGGATGCTTTCCCTATCATTGCAAGGAAAAGTTAAAAATTGGTTTAAAAATCTTCCAAATGCAAGCATTAGCAATTTTCATCAATTTGTACAATTTTCCTGGATATATGGGTGATCATGGGAAATTTTTTCCTCATCTTAGAAGAGTATAACCATTTAAAAAGACAACCAGGGGATACAGTACAACATTTTTCAGCCAGGTTCAATAAGGTGTATCATTAAATGTCTGTTGTTATAAGGCCACCTCCAGGATTATCTCTGATTCACTACCCAAATGCATTTGACCCAGAGATGGAATTCCAATTAAGGGAAAGGAGCACCGCAACCCTCGAAGGAATGAAAAATGTTGCAGTTGATGTGGAAGCGAATCTACTGAACAGAGAGGCAAAGTTAAAAGTAGTGAAGAAGGGAAAAATAGAAAAATAGAAATTGATATCTTCAGAAAGAAAACTAGATATATTGACAAATAAAGTTGATGAAATGATGCATAAGATTAGAAGAAAATAGGAACTTGTTGTTCAAATACCTCATGTTTCATTAGTTTCAGAAAAGAAAAAAATCAATGTACCCAAGAAATTTGTAGCTCATCCTTGGGATCCTAAAGTAGAAAATGATTATTTCATGTACTCAATCCACAACACAGCCGAAGATGAAGCTCAAAATCAGATGATGGTGGAAAAATCTCTCGAGGTGATGTGCATGTTTGATGACCTTGCATATGTAGATGATTTTACCATAGATGATCATCAGAATGATGATTATGTGGTTGAGGTTGAGTTTGACTGTTCAAAGCATCCAACACCATTTTCTTGGGAAGAACAAACCCAGTTATCACAATACAAAGATGAAAATCAAACTCTGCAAGTTGAACAATATTTTAAGGAGGAAAATGCATAAAGTTTACAAGTAAGTAAAAAATGCCTACCCATGTGTTTTTCCTCACTCTTGAGCGAACATTACAAGTAGATTGTAAATAGGAAGAATGAGGAAATTTCGAATGAATCAATAGAGGAAATGAGGGATGATACAGAACCTTTCTCAGATCTAGAGGTTCGGTCCCTGAATCATCTTGAATGTCAAGTCTAAGATGAATTTACAAAGTCTGAAACAGATGATGAATTGATCAAGTTGGATTCCCTACCTTTATGCTTTAATTCATTTATGACTATGACAGAGAGTCTTGGTCACATTTTAGTTGATAATAATAGGAGAAAACATGAAATATCATTGGAACCAATGCTACAACCATCTAAAGCACTATATGACCAAATAGCAGACACGTTGGATGGTTTATGCTTTCAAAGTCAACCTTCATGTACCCGTAATAATTTCACAAGCTACTATTATATGGATATGATCAGACAGTCTGCCCCATTGTCTAGTTTGGTAGAAGTATTGACACAAAATTCGCCAGATAACATGTAAGCATGTTCTGAGTTGTTTGAAGACTTGGAGAGTACATCTGCAGTACCAGGATATGAACTTGAACTGGCTAAGTCAGAATACCCATAAATAGTTCAAGTGTATCTTGATCCAGTGACTATCTTTATGGAGAAATTTTTCACCACAAAGTCACAATACATTTCTAGCATTTTTGTTGTTTTTCAGGTCCACCTAGCTCCTTGTAAAGAATATCAAGCTGGGAATATTTATCAAATACCATTAAAAAGTATGTTTCTGAGTTTGGTGAAAATTAATGAAACAAAAAATACATTAAAACAGTTGCTTGACTAGATGCACTGGCATTATTTCATCATTTAGAACAACAGTGATTTCAGTAGGATAGGGTAGGTAGGTGTGTAAATAAGCTTAGTACTCTCAGCATCTTTCCAGTTTTAGTTTTAGATCACTTTTTAGTTTTCAGTTCAATTTTGTTCCAAACTTCAGTTTCAACATAGTTCAGGTTTCAGCATTCATATTTTCAGGGTGTGGCAGTGATTTAAGTTTGATGGTTTGCAGTACATAGTTCAGCTCTAGTTTCAGTTCAGATTGCAGTACGAGGATCATATTTTTTCCTGAGGTTTAGAAAAAATGAATAAGTGTTCAGTTGTAGGAGTTTTATGGCATATTGGATTGCTATCATCTCAATCACCAAGGAAATGGTCTCTGAATTCAAAGATCTATGGTTCTTTGCTGCCTCGCTGGGAGGACAACATCCCCAGAAGGTGTCGATGTTAGCACAGGATAAATTTTAAATTTACACCTTGACATGCGTATTTTAAAATCCATTAGTGAAAATGGGACAATTTTGAAATGGCTTCATCAAATTTTATTCCATATGAAATCAAATTGATTTAAAATATATAATTAATTAATAAATTCTATTTTTTGTATATTATGCTAAACCTCACGCACATTCGACTTATGGATGATGACCTTTGGTTAAAATTGATGGTTCAAGTTGACTTCAGAACCCTTCTATGCATCGAAGTTTAATGAATAAGGGGGGTCTAAAATGGTTTTTTTTCATTGACCACGTGGCAAGTGGAGGATAATTCGCACCCACCCATTCGATACCTTAAACAAGATATGCCCCCCTCCGAAATCCAGTCTCAGGTTTTTTGCAGGAAAAATGCAGTACTGCTCAATTTTATTGTCAAGATTGGATTAAAATCGGCCTCCACTTCAATTTCTTTATGGCTAAGGATGGAACGATGGAGTTTTAGAATGATTTGAAACACCAAATATTTTTGTGGCTTCCAGTGGGATGTATTTGTAAATTTAGCAACGTACGTAAGGAATGGGATGCTATCCTTTTATCAACCAAATTCATAAGTAAATTTTCTTTCCAATAGTATGTCATAGCTAGCTCTGCAAAATGCCCAATTCAAAAATTCCTAATTATTTTATTCAAGTTTTCTTCACATAGAGATAGAAGATGAGTTATTCTTTTCCTTCCTAAGGAAAAGCGAAATACAATGCGTTTTTCATGGGTCTGCAGTAGGCTTGTTCTCAGTGGGAAATTTTCCATGATTCATTGTTACCAATCCTCTCATAAGAAATTCAATAAAACTTCCCCCAATATCATCCATATTGTCAATTAGAATCATAGGCATCATCGAAGGGGAGGAAGAAAGTCGAGAGACATAAAAATTTAAATAATTTACAATTTGATTTTATTCTAGCAGGGTGTTGTTTCCCATTGTCTGCAGTTAGAGACATTAACTTAAAAAACAAACAATAGGAAAATAGGGGTGAAATTTGAAAATCTGAGAGAGGTTTTTTACCAGAATGGGGTAGAAAATAATAAAATCTCTCTGATTTTACACAGGTGTTAGGAGTAGGGAGAGTCAAACACATGTTTGAGGGCCATTTTGCAAGATTTCTATTAGTATGAATCTTTCGTTGAAAAAATACCACTTTAGCTACGCATAAAAAATAGCCCTAACATAAATTATGGCTGCCAATATCTTTAAATCTGCAGTTAGTTGATCCAAATAAAGCTGCACAAATCCATATCTAATCATAAAAGACATTAAGCAGTGAAAATGAAATGTTGCTCCATGCATCCAATAGACAAGACAAGAACAATATATTTGAAAGAATTTTTATATTAAAGGGGCACCTGAGAGGAAAACAAGAAAGGTCTTTCCAATTCTCCTCAATGGGATGGCTTCTTGAAAGTCCTCAGCATTTCAGATCTAAAATTTCTCTCTCTTGTTGGTGTAGAAAACCTAGACAAACATAGAACTCAAAGGGAGCTCACAAAGAAAATGATGGGGAATGTGACAATGATAATGGCTCAAAGTTAGACCAAGGATATAGATCCAGAGTGATCTAATATGCAATTAAGGGTGACTAATGAATGGAAAAACCCTTCTATTTATAACAAAATACTAGGGTGGTCTAGAACTTGGTGCATGAATAAAATATTATTAATCAAATTCTAGAACCACCTTTTAGGAATATTTTATTATATTTGTTGGAGGGGAAAGAATTTTTGACTTGGGTCAATTCCTTTTTTTTTTCCTCGAGAAAAAAGCGTAATTTCATTACTGCAGGTGAGTTCAAAATTACATTGAGAATCACAAAAAAATGTGTTAAAAAATATACAAACCTAAAATGTTTGTGATCAAGCTCCAGTTACAATAATTTAAAAGTATACCTGTACATAAACAGGTTCTGGCAGATACCCTTTCCTAATTTGAAAGACATGTTGTTCAAGAAAATAGACAGATAAACAAGACTTTGCTTTCCACTAGCTGAACTGCACTAACTCGTTCAGAAACAAATATAACAAAAACTCTGCTTTCCACTAGCTGCACTGCCCTAAAATAAAAAGTTCCCAGAGTTCCTCAAAGTCGTAGTCATAACCCAATCTATCAAAATCCCTTATAAATGCACCCACTGTGTAAAGAAAAAACACAGCACAACAAAATATATAGTGATGTAGCACCGCCCAGATGTAAATGCTGTCATCGTATGACCAATTTCAGTTTTGTTCAGCCCGATGTAGTGACCCTTCTGGCAAGTGAAAAATAAATAAAAGACCATGTTTTTGCAGTCATCAACACGTGATTATAGTGTTAAAACACTCACCCAAAATATCAGTCCATAACTGGGTAGGTGTTATAGCTGTAGAGGCTTCGATCCCACAGCAGACCACCCCTTGTGCAAGAAGACCAATGTAACCAACAGATAAATCTCGTTCACCTTCACATAAACTTTTGTGTTAAGGCACACCATGAGCATGCAAAAATAGTTTGTAATTTGTTGTTTCAGGCCAAAAAACTTTGGAGACTGTTAGCCTCTCAGTCAAATAAGGATGGATGGAAAAAATCATTAGTGCATCCATCCAGGTGTTCTCTGATCCTCTAGATCCCCTCGTCCTGCAGAAGTCCCCTCTTTGATGCTCGATCAGCATTATCATTATTTTCTCGATATATATGCTGGTAGGAGAAGGAGTCAAGTGAGCGGAGGATCTCCTTAATGGAGCAGAGCAGATTTTGTAGGTGATGAACTCTGCACTGTTGAAAACCATTAATCCAATTTATCACATTCAAGGAGTCTCCATAGAAATTTAACACTCTGCAGCCTTGCTCCACAGCGAACATCAGAAGGATCTTGAGGCTCAGCATCTTAGAAAAGTTATTTGAACCTTCTCTGAGCCCTACAGATATCTCATACCAATGTGATTCCGATAGATACAGCAAAGCTCCCCCACCACAGACATTTTGCTGCATAGCCCCATCAAAAAAACCCCAAGGTTTCCTCCTATCAATATCCAACAGAAGGACCTCCCTCTGATTGGCAGCCCTAATGTGGATAGGAAAAGCAGTGTGCAGTCCTATGGTCATTGCACCAACGATATCTGGTGTACTGGCCGTCCCATCAAAAAGAAGCTGATTACGAGCCAACCAAACACCACAGATGACAAGGAGAGGTAGAGCTTTTATATTTTGTTCAGCATAAGACCTCCACCATGAATCCCATGCATGAGACACAGATAGGCCCTCCCATCTACAAAGTAAACCCAGTAACCTGGAGCATTCTAGCCAGACACATTTAATGAAAGGACAGCTGAGAAAGAGATGGTTAACAGTTTCCTCATCAGAGTTGCACAAACTGCACCAGCCAGGGCCCTAAAAACATCTATGTTGAAGTACGTCCCAGGTGGGGACTTTATTTTCAAGGACACACCACATAAAAAGGCAGGTCTTAGGAGGACAATTAAGTTTCCAGAGTTTCTTCCACCACCACCGCTCCTCACCCAAGACAGCCCTAGTACTAAGTTTTGTGTAGCCAGCCCTTGGGGAATAGATCCCCGAAGAATCAAAATCCCATGCAATCATATCCTCCCTATCCTGCAGCAAAAAATGAGCCTATTTTAAAGCACGGATATAAACAGCCAATGCCCTTTCATCATGTTCTTCCAGCCCCAAGGAAGAGGCCAAAATCCAAGACTGAATGCCCAGCCTTCTCCGAACCGGATCAGCAAGTTGGGAGAGGAAAGTAATCCCCCTCATCCTTAAAGCTTCAACCGTACGCCTGGGAAGAAGGTGTTGAATTTCACTACCTATCCAAGGGTCCTCACCAACCTGCAGCTTCCTGCCATTACCCACATCCCAAGCCAGACTTGTTTCCAAAATATGAAATGGCTTAACAAGTGCCTTCCAAATCACCGAGCCCCCAGCAAAGGATTTTCTGGGATTCCTTATCCAATCAAGAATAGAGAAAGGAGCAATATATTTCTGACTGATCACCTGAGTCCAAAGGCTATCAACATTGATGAGTCTCCACCCACTCTTTGCAGCAAGGGCTTGAGCAAAGAGAAAAATATTTTTCAATCCCCATCCTCCCATCCCTTTCGGGACAGCAATTTTTTCCCACCGGACCCAAGGGGTCACCAACGAATCCTGTTTCCCACTCCATAGGAATCGAAAGCAAATCCTCCGGGCAGCCTCCAGAATACCCTTTGGAATCCAAGACAGGGACAACCAATAGACCGGGACAGCCTCCAATACGGACTTAACTAAAGTCAACCGCCCAACTCTAGACAGCCATTTATGGGACCAAACTCTTAAACGTTTTTCCAGCTTTTCCAGCAACCAGCTCCAGTCATGTTTCCTATAATCATTAGGTTTTAAATGGAACCCAAATAATTCAGCCCATCATCCAACCCAGCATGATTATAAGGAAAGATCCTCTCGAACTCACGTCTCTCTTCAGCCCTCAGAAGATGAGTAGTGATGGAAGACTTACCAGCGTTCACAATCATTCCAGTGGCCATACTTAACAGGTCCAAAATCTCACCAATAGTATTTGCATCACGCACCGATCTAGAGCAGAAAATTAATACATCATCAACAAATAGTAAATGTGTGATGAAAAAATTTGTAGCTACCTGTATGCCCTTCAAGGAACCTTGTCTCTTTGCATCCTGAAGAGCTCTGCTCAAACCCTCAGCAATCAATAAAAACAAAAGGGGAGAAAGGGGGCAGCCTTGGCGCAGGCCCCTTTCAGCATGAAAAAAAAGGGAGGCAGCCCCATTAAGAAGGACAGAGAAAGAGACAGTAGTAATACAACTCATAATCCATCTTATGAAATCAATGCCAAACCCAAGGTGAGACAGAAGCATACGAATATATAACCAGCTTACCCGATCGTATGCTTTGGAGAGATCTATTTTCAGCACAGTCCCTTTAAGGTTCTTTGTCTTCATGCTGTGGAGAGCCTCTTGAGCAGTTCTGATTGCTTCATGTATTTGACGGCCTTCCAGGAAACCAAATTGTTCTCCGGAGATATGAGTAGACATAATGCTTTTGAGTCTTCTCGCAACCACCTTAGCTATCACTTTGTATATGCAGTTGCATAAAGAGATAGGGCGAAAATCTGCCAAAGAAATGGGATTATCCACTTTCGGAATTAGAGCTATGAAAGTGGAGTTAAAGCAAGCGGGAATCCGCCCTGAAATTCTGATATCCTCCACAACTTTCAGCAGATCTAACCCTAAAACATCAAAAAGAGCCAAGAAAAACTCGATGGACCAGCCATCTGGCCCAGGACTTTTATCTTTTTGGAAACTGTGAAGTACCTCCTTTAACTCCTTCTCAAAAACCTCAGCCATTAGAAATCTGTTATCAGCCTCCTCCACAAATCTTAGAAAGAACTGAGCAACTCTTATTACTTCCGCAAGTGATGCTTGAGCTGGGGCTTTAAATAGATCCTTAAAGTGTTCAACTCTCAGCTTAGCTTTAGCCTCAAAAGTGGAGTGCTCAATGCTCTGACCATCTCTTAAATGCCAAATAGTATTAGCCGCCTTATGACCACGAGCATAAGCATGAAAAATTTTTGTATTATCATCCCCACATGCCAGCCATGTGGCCCTACTTTTCAATCTCCAGGTTTCCTCCTTATCCATAAGTAGGGAGTTCCTTCTTTTTTCTAGGGCAACAAGTGTGTCTTTTTCCACTTGGGATTGAAAACCCCCTCCATTCCCTTCATATATCAACCAAAGATCCTCCTCCACCTGCTTCAAATCCACATCCTCCCTCTGTCTCTTAGTAGCCGACCAGACTTTCACGGCTTCCTTAATGCGTTTTAAATTTTCAGCAAAATGATAAGCTGCAGAAAGAGTACTATCCTCCCGATAAGGGATCCACCTAGCAAGGACAAGAGCTTTGAAAGAATCATCCCTTAGCCAGATTTTGTTGAACTTTAAAGGGCTAGGAGGCTGCCTGGGCCCAAGCTTGAATTCAAGAAAAATAGGGAAATGATCAGATGCACCCGCACATCCGATCCACTGCCTAATCTGAAAAGGCCTTTCCACAATCTGCTCAGCCAACAGGAACCGGTCCAATCTCTTCGCTATTCTTTCTTCAGCACATCTATTGTTCCTCCAGGTGGGTTTCATCTTTATGGGCTCAATATCGAGCAAATGATTCTCCTCCAATTTTTGAGTGAAGTATCCAGTCAAGGAGTCAATATGAGCATGCAGACCCCAGACCTCAGACTGGCCCAAAGTAAAGTTCAGGTCCCCACCCAATATCACCGAGTCCTCCTTGAGTAAAGAGTTACCCAGGAGTGTGTCCCAAAAAAGAATCCTATCCTGATATGGTCCATAGATATTATAAATAGTAAATGCTTCACCAAGCTCCAACGACAGAAAATTTAAGCCCAATACCGACTCCATACCCCAGAAATTCAGTGGTTTAATTGTTCTATCATTCCAACCAACAGCCAGTCCGCCCGACCTTCCTCTAATATCCAGCGACTCAAAAGTCCAACCTGGCAACCAAACTTCCAACCTAGCATTGACCACAGTCCCTTCACCTAGAGTCTCTTGTAGTAGAATAATATCGGGACCCTCCAGCACAATGATTCTCCGGAAAGCAGATTTTTTAAGGGGACCTGCCAAGCCCCTACAATTAAAAGACATAATCTTCATAACACACCAGGCTTCAGGGTATTGCTTGCTCTAAGCGCCCTGTCAATCAAAATCTGCCTCCCATCATGTACCTCTATCATAGCTCGATCCTGAGATTTCGCCAAAAGAGAGATCCTACCCCTGCCTCGGACTGAAGGAGATCTTCCCCTCCCGAAACCTCCTGCTCCTTTTTTAGCACTAGATCTCAGATTGTAGCCAGTGACCAGGGGGGCTGAGATTTCCAAAGGGGCCAACAGCTCTTTACCTGGTTTGTAAACTGTAGCCTTCTCTTGGAGAGCTGGCAGTGAAAAATGTGTAGGAACAGCAGTAGGTAATATTCCCCAGTCTTCAGACCGAGCCTCAACTGAAGTCGATGCCAAATTAAATGAAAAGTTGATGTTGGGGGGGAAAGGGAAAGATCCCAAGAGTGAAGAATTTAACAAAGATAAAACTTCTTTCAACATACCATCGTTCTTCAACTGGAAATCTGCACCATAGTGACAGCTATGGATCTCTATATCAGCCATTCCACAATCAGAAATCTGAGAAAGAAAATTCTGCCCAAAGAAAAAACCAGGCTCAGTTCCCAAACCAGACTCCGCTCCCACCTCCTGGACACCCAAAACACACGGAGAGTTGGAAGTAATTGCATCATGGTTCAATACGCTTGTGGAAACTGTAGATGGCTCTGTTTGTGTTTTGGGAGGGCCAGAGCCAACCTCCTTCAAAATAGAATCCTCCGCAGATTGACTAGTTCTCCGACTATTAACATTTCGAAAGGAGAGGCCACATACGTTGGCAGGGTGTCCATAAGCATGGCACCGACGGCATCTAAAAGGGACATTCTCATAGTCAAAAATCTGCTTAATATCAAATCTCCCCCACTGGAGATTCAGATATTCTATAAGGCCATCTCTGATATTAATCATAACAAGTATTCTAGCTACCCTCCTGTGATTTGTCTTGAAGAAAGAGAGATCTGCCTCTAAGAAATCCCCAATCGTATTGCCAATACCGCGGAGGTGTTCCTCAGTCCAGTAGTGTAAAGGACGGCCAAGCAAACGAACCCATAGAGGGACCGAATCCACCCTCTCCCTACTAGCATCAAAGAGTGGATGCCAAGGTTTTAGAAGCATTGGAGAGTGATCTACAGCCCAGCACCGGTGCATCACCCACTGGATATGGTCAGGGTGCAGAAAATTGAAGGCAAACCACCCCTTAGAGAGGGACACCACCTCAGGGACATAACCAAGAGCAGCTTTCCATTGCACATCAACCCATGCTACAACGGTTTTCAGTACGAGAGACCTCCCCACAACCCTACCAACTAGTGTTCTGCTTGCCATTTGAGAAACCTGTTCCCAACCTATGTCCTCACCCAAGACATAGTTGTATTTTTCTCTTTTGGCCTTGATCCATTTCTTTTTACGGCCCCCCTTCTGCAATGCGCCAGCCTCCTTTACCTTGTTTAACTCCGACTCTTTAATACCTTCAGAGGAAAGAAACCCACTCTGTTCTTCCCAGCTAATGTGGGTTTGTTCTTCCCTTTCCCTGAGATCCTCCACCCTACGAAACGTGAAAACAGAGGGATCCTGAATTTTTTCATACCCAAAAACGCAGTCACTCTGGTTCCCACCTCCTTCATTCTCTCCCGCATTCAAACACTGATGAATGACCTTCCCTTGTAGAGTAGGACCCTTTGCCTGTGCCGCACTCCAACTGTCTGCCAGGCTGCCTCCCTCCCTTCCAGCATAAACACCTTTGAACTGTAAGGGCGAAAGGCTTCTATCCGATAAAGAATAGACCTCCTCGTGACCTGGTGGGCGCGTCCCAGTCTGCACATCAGAAACGGGTTGATCATCGCAAGAATGGGCTCGAAACCCCTGGACATTCTCCTTCGCAGACCAGGTCTGGTCATAGATTACTATAAACTGCCCCACTCCTTTCAAATTCGCCAGTCTCCCGCCCGGCGCCATCTTCACCCCTCAACTCATGTTTTTCGGGTCAATTCCTTTATTTATAAATAATAAATAAATAAATTTTTTATTTATTATTTTAAGGGAATAGTGGAAATATAATTAAATAAATAATGGTTTATTTAATTATTTATAAATGATTTAGTCAAATTTAACTAGGAATATTATTTAAATAAGGATTAAATAACTTATTCCTAGGAAATAATCAAATAAATAAGGATTTATTTAATTGATTTCCTTGTTTTGGGTTAAATATGACCAGGAATAATAATTAAATTGATGTTTAACTAATTATTCCTTGAGGAAATATAAACAAATATAGATTTGTTTATTATTTCCTTTTGGGGTTTCCTGTTTAGACCATAAACAACTTAATAAAGGTGTTTTACTAAGTTATTTCACATAGTGAAAGCAATTTTACTTAGGGTAAAATTTGTCTTACATGGTGTACTTGGGTCCATCTAATGATAATAAGTTAGATGACCAAAAAATGGTGTAACAATTTTAGTTTTCGTATTTAAGGCATGATTTTTTCGGAGCTGTTTTGGAGAGATGGAGATGAAATTTAAAAATAGGAAAGAGGTTTTTGACCAGAACGGAGAAAAGAAGAATAACCTCTCTCCGAGTTTTCATAGGTTTCACCGTTGTGGAGAAAAAAATGTCTGAGTGTACCGCTATTCCCAGCAGATTCGACCCAGATTTCAGTTTAGATTTTTAGGGATTTACATTTCTATTTTCGGCCAGGATGATTGATTTTGATCTCCTGAGCCGAAGGACTGTATTTTATATTTATATATATGTTTGTAATGGAGAAAATGGAGTAGTATTATAGAAGCAGTAGTGACATCACCACATTATAATTTATGATCCAGCAAAGGTGGTCCAAATGGTAGAGCCAGATGTCAGAATTATTTATAGTTGCCTCTTCGAGACCACCCAAACCTATGTTGGGCCCGCTTTACCATCCATGTTTCCAACGTTAAAATCCACAGGCGGTGATTTCCATATGTATTTGTCTTGGCTCTTTTCTTGGCCACACTTTTCTATTTTTTACTCGATTGTAATTAATGAGAAGTTGTCGAAGTAGATAGGGCAACTGATGTAGTTTTTAGTTAAATACTACATGCATTGGCAGTTTCAGGGTTTGGACCTAATTAGACCTTGCATTGTAATAACTGTCTGTATTGGAGCACTATAATTTTTGGAAGCTGGAGCATCAATAGTAAGAAACCATTTGTAGGATACTTGAGTTATGTTTGTCTGGTGATGTGATTCTCTTCTCTATGTTGAATGTTTCCATTGTTGTTCCTCACTACATATCATTATAGTATAATTGTAAAACATAAATTTTAGATTAATATTTGTTGTTGGAGCACCTTAATTGTATCTGTGATTACAATCTTAATGTTTTCTTCATGAAGTCTGGTTAAGAAATTATTAATTGTTTTTTAACCACTACTGCAAATTCACTGCTACTTTCACCTCACAATTCTTGTCGCTTTAAGATCCAGCACACAGTTAGCTTTCCCTGTGATACTTTTGCAAATTTGATGCAAAAAAACCAGCCCCTATTTGACTCCATTATCCCAATGGCCACTCTCCTATTGTCTCAACCACAAATTTCAAACAAACCCCTCTACCCTAATAACTAGTCTAAAACACCAAATCAAACAAAGCTATATTTAATAGAGAGATCCCTCTCTGAGACTAGGAGGGCTAGATCCTAGGCTCGAAGCAGTTTTGATGTTGCCTCTAGGATTCATCCTTCAGCCTCATAATTACAGAGCGCTAACAGCTCTCACATAGAATTTTACGCTGTGTGTGGGAGTAGCCCATCGTCGTCATTTTGTAACCAAAGACTCACCACGCTATGCTATTCTAAAGAAAAGGATGGCCATAATTGAGGCCATGCCTACTGTCAAGGGAGAAGCAGCGGAAGCTACAACCAGTTGGCTTGTCCAGGATGCTATCATCCACGACAACACCCCCGAGAGGCCGATAAGCCTCGAAGAAAATTCAACCGAGGACACGCCTTAATCATAGGCTCGTCTTAGGTTTTTTTCATGGGATTCATCTACCTTAATACTATCTAAACATATAATCAATGTGTTTCTCAGCCCACGAAGACCCTCAACTCAACTGAGGCTAGTCAATCCACTAGTTTGAGGCTACAATGTAGCTCAATTTTTGTAACATTAGTTTTTCCCTCCGGAAAATCTCCATTACATACAATTCTAGGGGTTTCTATTTATGTTTCTACTTGTTTAGTTTTGTATAACCACTTACACCTTCACATAAAAATTTCAACTATGCTTAAATATTTTTGGGCTTGGTTTTTGAAGCATGTTTCTCACACCAGCTCTACATTGATGTAATTAATCGCCTCTTTTTGTTAATAGAAATATCTAATTTACATATATAAAAAATAAAAATAAAATTAAAAATAAAAACTTGGCATGATAACATAATTTATAATAAAACTACATCAAATTAATGTTGTTAGTTTTTAGGATTCTGTGGTTATCATTTGTAAGATAATTTCTAGGATTATCCACAATGTTATAAGAATCATGTGAATGTTTCCAATCCCAATGGGGATCCATCTTCAGGACTAATTTTTGAATGAAAGATTGAAAGAAGAACCAGAGCAGTGATAAATAGGGGAGAGAGAACAAAAGAAAGAGCTAACTAAAACCTAAATAAATGGATTTAATTATTTTTAATGATTTTATTTTAATTATTTTTAATTTTAACAATAAAACCTTTATGTAATACTATATGGAAATATGTAATGTGATAGATGTCAATTCCCTAATTTCAGATGACACATATACAAATTATTTTTATTATAGAACCATGTTTTCTTAGGATACATTCTTTTTCATAACAACCTATATATAAATGTGGTTCTTGAAAGGTTTAAATATAATAATGAAAAAAAAAATTATCTTTTTTTTTACATCATTTGCAATCAACATCTTTTATCAAATAATAATAATTTATTTAATAACTTCAAGGCTACTACCATCGTAAAACAAAATGCATATTAAGATAGTTTATTGCTATCAATGCTCATATGGATGTAATTTAATGTCTATTACAATAATGGACAATTTTTCATGCAAATGGTTGAACCAATGGATGTTTACATTGAATAATCACTTATAATATTTGTATATAGTGAACCATTTTTTATGAGAACAAAAGAAAAATGAACCTTCAGGTGAGACTCAACGGATTTCTAATATTTGCATATATTTTCTTAAAACTATCTTTCCAAGAAATAGAATCCTTCCCCGAAGATATAAATTTATTTGATTTACTATAGTGAAATTTTATCTCGTATAAAAAGTTTTTATTGTTTTTGAAATGTTTTTATTGTTTGTTTGAAATGAGTAAATGAAAATTTTTGAAATATTGTTTACTTAAATGAATTTAAATTCTTAAAAAAAACATTAATTATATAAATTAGAAAACTCAAGTTTACCATTCCAATGCGATGAGATGATGGGTCGAAACCATAACCATGGTGGTGGGAGACATTTGCAGGAGCCCTGGACCATGATACAGGCAATGATACAAGGGAGGAATCAATGTGACAGGCCTCCCGGGCTATCAGCGTACGACAGACACTTGGGTCCTCTGCATCTATCCACACTGTGCCTGGGAGGAGGTGAAAATAAATGGAATGTAGTAGGGTTAGGATGGAAGTCTTAACACTCACAAACCCTAAACCTGTTTCCCTACAGAGGAGTAAGCATGTGGTTACGAGTTTGAAGGAGGTTTTGCGATGTCAGAGGTTTATTTTTTCCACTAACGCTCACAGGAACCATGGTTAATGAACATGATTCGACAGATTTAGACCCGATGCTAAGATCTGTTAGCAGTTTGGGGACACGAAGTGTCAGTGAAGAACTTGGAGTGGTATATTTCGGATTTTGTTGAAGCAGGACTGAAAAGAAAAGATCCAAGAGGGGCCTGGGGCATTTTGAATGGTGCATCACTCCTAGGGGAAAGTTTATAGAGCACTTTCAACTGTGCCTAGAAGGAAGAGATAGATCCAAGGTTTTTTCAGCACCTGAAAAATCCTGGGAAGGAATGAACTCTAGAAGTCTCGACAAACCTTGTAAGACCTCTTCTGCCAGGTATTTCTTCGATCCCATTTTTTTCTGGGGGGCTGGAAGACATAGTAGAAAATTATGGCACTCAAAGTAATGTAGGTCTCAAGGGTTTCTTGGGAGAGAGCCACAGATTTCAAGATCTAGGAATAGGAGCCTATTTGGATGCTCCTAGTGCCCAAAAAAACCCCCATCAATGGCGAGGAACAAAATTTCTCGAAAATCTCCTCTTTTCATAGGGCAGTGAAGCAGCGGGATCATGGTCAAAGGTAGATAAGGGTTTGCTCAAAAACCCTAGTGTATTGAGGCAGACTGTGTTGGGACCTATAGGATTTCAGCTTTTTCATCCTCAATTCTAGGAACAGGGAAGGTGCTCATGAACCCACAGAGGTGAGGAGTTATAGGAGGTAGCTGGGGCTACCAGAATTCAAGAAGAAGGAAGCCCTTTTTGGAAGACTACACATCAGTTTTCGGAAGGGCAACCTGGGTTTTCTAAACTTGAAGGACCGGATTCTAATGAAAAGCCATTGGAGGGTGAGGAATAAGGAAGAAGTGGGGTTGCAGGAATCAAGAGAAAGAATAACAAGCTGATTAGAAAGAAGGAGGAGAGTCCATGCTATGTTTTTGGAGTGTATATCCTCATAGACAAAGTTATGGAAGCTACAGAAACTATCCTAGTAGGCAGAGTTAGAGGAAGGAAATACTCGTCCAATTACATTTCAGACTGGGCAACTTCAGCATGCGTGGATGCCCCTGGGAGTCCTTCAGAAATCAAAACACTAGCCTAGGGTTGGTTCATGATCGAGTTTGAGAAAAAGGAGCATCTGGAATGGGTAATGGAACAAAACTGGAATTTTAGGAAAATACCTATTCTATTTAGGAAATGGACGTCGTTGTTTGATGCACAAAGGGAAAAAATTGAAGAAAATCCTATATGGTTAAAGCTTCTGGGGTGACCAATCCCATTCTAGATGGATTCATCTTTTAGATCAATAGGGAACACTCTAGGAAGTTCCTCGAAGCAAATTAGTATTTCCAACAGACTATGTACTTGAGTGCTGCTAGAATTTTGGTCAATTTAAACCCAAAAGAAGGCGTAGCAGAAGAAATGTGCCTCAAATATAAGGAACTAGAGTTCACTCAGACACTGGATTACGAACACATGACCTTTCAATGCCATGGATGTCATAAATATGGCCATATAGCAAAGTATTATCCACTTGGACAATGAAGGAGAAGGAAAAAGAAGAGGACAAACTGAGGGCCAGCTAGGCCCCTGATTCTAGAGGAGCCCAGATTAGGAATTGATGGAAGGGGTAGAAGGAGTAGACGACACCTAGACAGAAGCATCTCCTATCGAATTACTAGTCGAGCATAACATTCCTATCGCAATGGAGCAATCTGGAGCAACCTACATCATCCTCCCCCTCCATGAAGTAGAGTGTTTGGCACCTATTCAGGAGGGTACGATCCTAGTCTCTTCTCCCCCTCCTTACTCCTCTTTCTGCACTTTTGTTTTATCTATTTCAAGGTCTGGTCCTTCCAGGCCATCATAAATGGAATCTATGAAAATTCACGATGTTATAAAGTCTCTAGATAGTATCATAACCTCCATCCCTGATATCCCCTTCGAAGCCCCCTCTGTATTATGGCATGGATCTCCCCCTCTTTATTCTAGTATACCTGAAAAACCCCTTATAATATAAGATATTTGATGAAGAAACCCGTGAAGGAGGAGGTAATTGGAGGCTTAGAGGCTAAACCTATTTCGATATGCCCTAGAAAGATGAGGGGTAGGAAATACAATCTCTCCAAAGCCTAGGTTAGGGCCAAAATTGACATAGTAGATGGGAAGTAGACCCCCTCCCTGGGTTATCAATGATCATCCTCTCCTTCAATTGTAGGGGTTTTTTTGGTCAACCCAAAAAATTAGCATTAAGGGCTCTGATGAAGTCCTATGAGCTGGAGGTTCTTATTTTACACGAGACATTGGGGATGGGGGAGGAAGTTGTTGGAGCATTGTCCAAGATGTTCCCGGGGTGAAAATTTCAAGCTCTGGATGCCCAAGGAAGGTTTGGGGGTTTGGCAATGGGAATAAAATCTGGAAGGTTGAAGGAAATATCCTCTTGGGGTTTCGAAAATGCATTATTCATGGAGGTCTATTAAAATGACCTTTGTTACCCTATTCTACTTTTAAATGTGTATGGCCCATGTCTGGATAGGGTGCAACACTGGAACAATCTCTTCGCAAAGACTTGTATGAAAAACCCTAACCTCATTCTGGGAGGAGAACTAAATTTTTCCTTGGGGATATCTGAATCATAAGGCCCCTCTTCTCATGCAGACCCCCTCAATGATTTTTTCCTCAACAAGCTGGTATCCTCTCACCTAGTCAATGCAAACCTGATTAAACCCATGCCTACTTGGAGGAACAGAAGAATAGGGGAGGATAGGGTGGCAAATAAGCTGGACTATTTTCTCCTTAATGAAGAGTCAGTTTCCCGATCCTTTATTTTTAGGCATTGGGTTGGGGAAGGTGGTATCTCTGACCATATTCCCATTCTCCTAGATCTCAAATGTACTTAAAAGAAACTGGGGGTGCCCTTCAAGTTTAAATATTCCTGGCTCAAAGATGATTCTTACAACCTTTTGTTCCATGATACTTGGAGGAATGGAGGGGTAGACGAGCCAAGTAGTATGAGCTCGCTATTTATGGAGAATCTCAAGAGAATGAAAAAATCTACACTGGAATGGGAAAAGGCCAAAAAAATTAAGGAGGAGGAAGATTTACAGAAGATAAATGAAGAACTTGACCTCCTTGAAAGCTTGGAGGGTGCGGGTTATGCCTCCATTTAAATGAGGAACAAAGTAAAGAGCCTTGAAACATCAAGGAAGAAAATATTACTAGAAAAGGAAGAAAGTTGGCGACTCAAAAGCAGGGCCATTTGGTTGGCAGTAGGGGATGAAAATACGAAATTTTTCCAGAAATATTCCAAAGGAAGGAAAAATATTAATACTATCTAGGGGATGCAAATGGAAGAGTGAAGTATTGTTCAATATTTTGAGGATTTATCATATTTAGAATGTAAGTATTTCAAAACCATATTCAAAGCCCCTACAGAGATTTCTATAGCTGAAGTGATCAGGGAAGCCCAATTTTTTCCCAGATATATTGAAGAATAAGGGAATGATAGTGTTATCACAAAATTGTACCTGATGGGCTGCTCATCAAACCAATCTTGTGCAACTATTTCAAACCAATCTTTTGGTTGAGGCTTAGCCTCCTCAACCTGAGAGGTCTCTCTCAAGGGTTTATGATTTTTGATAAATATGTAGATGGCTAACTCTATATGAGATAAAAATAGATAAATGATGTAAACTGGTTGTAAATCACATTAGCAAGTGTACGTTTGGCTTATGGAGTCATGATAGCTTCAGAAAAACCAAGATAATCTACCTAGCATGGAAGTCAAGGCATATCAGAGATCAAGTCAAGGAATAAATATGAAGAACAATGAAACACATAGTCAGCTTGTCTATGAAGGAAGTCAGAGCATCATTGATGAATTCTGAGTAACATAAGAAAACACCACTACAATAGAATATTGAAAATATGCCATTAGAACAAGAACATACAAGAACTCCTTATGAATCTTGATTTGTCTAAGTAGAAATTCTGTTTTAGGCTGAAAACAATCACTTACATAAAACAGAGTCTTTTTGCTAACAAATGTCCAACCCATAGAATTTCCACTTATTCCTCTTTACATATCATTTAAAAACATAGGATAACCTTATCCTCATCTAGATACATTGAATTCCTACTTCTTGACATGTTGCCTAACCATGAGACATGGTATTTATTACAAAATGACAACTGCAAACCTAGTGAACAGTCCTATTACAAATAGGACTCAAAATCATTAAATATACTTATAAAAACCTTATCTAAGCTATATTACATCATTTTCCACCTATATCTCCATAAGTTCGAATCCAAATGATAAGCTCCAACACTTAATGTCCACAATGTTGATCCCCTGCAAACTAGGAAACTGTCTCTTGTTTTCTAGGTTTAGGATTTTTTGTGTTCTTGAGACACTTTAACCACCATGAACCCATGAATTCTAAGCTATTTTTTGTCAAGAACTGAAATAAAATATGCCAAAAATAATCCATTAGTGCCAGCTGTGCAAAATCAACTTCGAACTCCCAAAATAGCAAAAACAAACCTGCGTTATGAAAACAACACAGTTTCGTAGCACTTTTCGTAGCACAGTATTTTTAACCATTTATCTTCAAAATTTTGGCATATTCTTTTCATATTTATCTTCATTATCACTTAGCACAGCTTCCCTAGAAATTTCAGGTCTTCATACACATATTTTCCCTTCCAAAAGTTTAAATAGAGAGTGAAAAAGCATGCTATAACAGTTTTGTAGCACTTTTCACTGATTTTGCACTGTATGCGCTACGAAATTTTTGAGTGAGAATTTTTGTCCAATTTTTTCCAAAATGTAAAGTGTGAATGTGCCCAAAACTGAAAATAAACCGTATTTCATCATATCACTTGAAAAAAAGAGTTATTCCAACCTTCTTGAGGTCCCTCCTTCATTTGCAATAGGTTGGCCTATTGGTTTTTCCTATTTTTTCCTGAAAAATAGGTCTTGGGATAGAGCCTATATCTCCTACACCATGATGTATTTTGAGAAAATGAAGGATTTTTTTGTATTCCATGATTGCTTGAATAAAAACCTCTCTTGGTTTTTTGAAACACATCTCCTATTGTCCAAAATATTCCTTTGAAAAACATGTGTAAAATAGGAAAGCTCTGTTTCTGAAAATAGGGCTTCAATTAAATCCTTTTATCTCCCAACTGATAACACATATGAGAAAAGTGAGAGATTTTATTGTATTTGAGGCTGTGATGAAGAAAAACCTCTTTCGGTTTTCCAAAATATTTTTTAATTTGACCATAAAATGAACTTGAATTTTACTACTAAACAGTCATGTGCAGGAAATTTTGTAACAATAGCTTCGTAGCGCGTTTTAATTTATCCATTTCTCCCACCTCCTAATTAATTTGAGGAAACAGAGAGACATTGTTGTATTTAGGTCTGTTAGGAAGAAAAACCTCTTTCATTTTTCCTAAATTCATTTTGAGTTTCTCAGAAACTGCCTTGGAAGTTGACTACTTAAAACTAGAAAACAGAGTTCTTGCTTCCCATTGCGCTATGAAAGTAGCAGCGCTTTCGTAGCGCATTTCCTCTTTTTTGAAATAGTAGTGCTAAGAAACTGTGGATTCCTGGCTAATTGTATAAATTTAGTCCAAAGCTTAATGTAATGACTCTTAAATGAAAAATATGAATCTTTGATCATGGAATGGACCTAGAAGGACTTTATTTGAACTTAAATGATGACCTTTAAACTTATAAAAACTATGACCTGCCCTTAACCAAACTAAAAATGACTTTTAGACCCTATTTTGACCCATGATCAAAAAAAATCTTGACACAATGATGTTTTGAAAATTTATGGGTGATAATAGTGGCTCCACTTGGGATAGTGTGCCCCTGTGGTACACTAAGAACCAGTAGTTCCAGTGCTGCTATCCATCTTTCTTGACCAAAACAGAAAAAAATTTGAAATTTCCAAGCTTTCTCCTCAGGCTCTAATGGCCTACACCTCAGGCTCAAGCTTGATGATCACTGCAGAAGAACCAAATCTGTACCTACTAAAAATATGCTCAATCAAATTTGAGCTTATTCATACACTCCTACCTACCCTATCAGCTGCAATCTCCATTTGTAACTCAAGGAACATGAAACTTCCAATGAAGCTAGTTATTGATCTGATCTGACACTTGAATCTCATGACTGTGCTTGAACCAAAAGTAAACATGATACAGAAATGACCAAGGCAACATGAGATGTAACTGATCTTCAAAATGAAAGTGTAACTGGAAATCTGGACTGTATAACTCTTCCATGTATTCAACTACAGGATCAAAGAAGACATGATATGTTTGATACTCCTCATGATGTTCTGCAACTTTGGACAACTCATCCATGCTTTGATCAACCACATAAGACTTCAATTGTGTGCTTTCAAACTGCTTTTCAATTTGATTTTCAAAAACAATGTATTCTTCCTCAAACTCAAAGTAGAAAGGTGGCAACACCCTCTCTTTGTTTTCTGGCATTAAAATCATTTGAAAAAATTGATCTTGATCATGAATACTATGAGATTGAATTTTATCTTTTGAAACTTGAATGTCATTTTCAATGTTCTCTGCAACTTCATCCACAAACTGAATCTTATCTTTTGACTTGCACTCAAATGATTTTAGATTATAAGACACAGATAAAGAACAATTTTCACCCACTTTTTCCTTAGTGTGATCATTATTTGATGCAGGCTGATATAAGAAAAGACATGAAAAACCAACACTTTCCTTAACTTGAGGGTTATAGAAACTATATTCTAGTATTTCCTCTTGTTGTTTGCAATGATTCTCATACTCATGATGATCAAAGGACTGACAAGTTTGCTGCAATTTTTTGTCAAACTCGAAGGATGCAACATGATTATCATAAATATGCTCCTTATAGGTTTCATTTTCATCTAATAAAGAGGCTATCTTTTCTTCTTGGTGATGAAAGGGATTGTCATGAAGGGCTTCTAAAATTTCCTCATCCATGAACTCATCATCTTCATAACAATTTTCCAAATATTCAATAAAGCTCACACAATGTTTACAACAGTCTTTGACCAGAAATAAGGATGTATGACACTCTTCATACATCTCATAAAATACAACATGGAAATCAACAAAAGAATATAATGAACCATTTGGCAAGCTTTCTTACCAAGACCGTGTTTTTCCTTCTAATGTGGCCATAAACATCTTCATGAGACAATCTTCAGAGAACTAAACCTTAAGTCTGTGTAAATGCATATGAAATCTAACCAAATGAAGAGTAGCATTGTATTTATTTTCATCTTTGAATATAGGAAGATCAGTTAACCATTCAACCTTTGGCATGGGATTTGGAAAACCAAGGATATGAGACCGATTCATAGGCCATACATGGCATTTATTATTGCAATGGAACTAATTTTGAAACTTCATCAAGCTACTGATATTCAAGCAGTGGAGTCACCTTCCAATTGATTATTTGATGTGTGGAGTCACCAAGGTAGATGTAGCCTTGAAAAGCTTCTTGATCTCCTCCTACCTTCAGAAGTTCAGCTTCAAAATCTCGGGAAAGTATAATCTTCAGACTCCCAGCAGACACACCAAAATGTTATCACAAAATTGTACCAGATGGGCTACTCATCAAACCAATCTTATGCAACTATTTCAAACCAATATTTTGGTTGAGGCTTAGTCTCCTCAACCTGGGAGGGCTCTCTCAAGCGTTTATGATTTTTGATAATTATGTAGATGGCTAACTCTATATGAGATAAAAATAGATAAATGATGTAAAATAGTTTTAAATCACATTATAAAGTGTACATTGGGCTTATGGAGTCATGATAGCTTTATAAAAGCCAATTTAATCTACCTAGCATGGAAGTCAAGGCATATCAGAGTTCAAGTCAAGGAATAAACATGAAGAATAATGAAACACACAATCAGCTTGTATATGAAGGAAGTCAGAGCATCATTGATGAATTTTGAGTAACATAAGAAAACAACACTACAATATAATATTGAAAATATGCCATTAGAACAAGAACATACAAAAACTCCTTATGAATCTTGAGTTGTCTAAGTAGAAATTCTGTATTAGGCTGAAAATAGTCACATGAAACAGACTCTTTTTTCTAAAAAATGTCCAACCCTTAGCATTTCGACTACTTCCTCTTTATATATCATTTAAAATCATATGATAACCTTATCCTCATCTATATACATTGAATTCCTACTTCTTGACACCTTGCCTAACCATGAGACATGGTATTTATTACAAAATGACCACTGCAAACCTAGTGAACAGTCCTATTACAAATAGGACTCAAACTCATTAACTCTAATTATAACAACCTTATATAAGCTATATTTCATAATTTTACACCTATATCTCCATAAGTTCGAATCCAAATGATAAGCTCCAGCACTTAATGTCCTCAATGTTGATCTCCGACAAACTAGAAAATTGTCTCCTGTTTTCTAGGTTTAGGATTTTTTATGTTCTTGAGACACTTTAACCACCATGAACCCATGAATTCGAAGTTATTTGTTTTCAGGAACTGAAATAACCTATGCCCAAAATAATCCATGAATTCCAGCTGTGAAAAATCAACTTCGAACTCCCAAAATAGCAAAAACAAACCTGCGCTACGAAAACAACACAATTTCGTAGCGCTTTTCGTAGCGCGGACTTTTTAACCATTTATCTTCAAAATTTTGGCTTCTTATTTTCATATTTATCTTCATTATCAATTATCATAGCTTCCCTAGAAATTTCAGGTCTTCATACACATATTTCCCTTCCAAAATTTAAAAGAGAGAGTGAAAAAGCATGCTACAACAATTTCGTAGTGGTTTTCACTGATTTTTCACTGTATGCGCTATGAAACTAATGAGAGAAGTTTTGTCCAATTTTTTCCAAAATGTAAAGTGTGTGTGCCAAAAACTTAAAATAAACCTTATTTCATCATATCACTTGAAAAACAGAGTTATTCCAGCCTTCTTGAGGTCCCTTCTTCATTTGCAATAGGTTGGCCTATTGGTTTTTCTTGTTTTTTCCTGAAAAATAGGTCTTGGGACAAAGCCTATATCTCCTACTCCATGACGTATTTTGAGAAACTGAAGGAGGTTTTTTTCTTCCATGATGTCTTTAATAAAAAACTCTCTTGGTGTTTTGAAACACATCTCCTGCTATCCAGAAATTGCCTTTGAATAACATGTCAGTTCAATGATTCATGATGCAAAAAGAAAGGGAGAGGTTAAAGGCATTTAGGTAGTTTATTAATGGAAGCATAGAATATATTTAAAGGATAAAATCGGTGTTGGACCTCTTCTTAAAGGCTACTAGCTTAAGAATAAAAAATCATAAATAGTCCATTACCATACAAGGTCTATCATGAGCCTAAGTGGGCAGAATATCAGATGTACTACCTTTTGAATTTAAATCCCTACATGATAGTTTCAAATATTTGGGATTCCATCTAAAGCCAGACTCTTATCGAATACAGGATTGGCACTGACTTGTGGAAAAAATTGAGTCAAGGATGAAGCAGTAGAGCTTTAAATGTCTTTCTCGGGCTAGGAAGCTTGTCTTGATCAAATCCATTGCCATGGCCATCCCGGTGTACTAGGAAACCATTTCATGGGTACCAGAAAGCATCCTCCCTTCAATCAATAAACTCTTCTGTAGTTTCTTATGGTCGGGATAAAATTCGGAACAAGTAATTCCATGGGTGGCATGGGAGAAAATAGTGCGACCAAAGGCCTGGGGAGGTTGGGGAATTAAGGAGCTCACATATTTCACCATTTCTCTAGTAGCAAAACTGGGCTAGAGATTCATCACCATGGACAACCTATGGTCATCCGTAAGAAAAAGGAAATACATTGACCTGATGCCAATGAATGAATGGTTGTGTCTCCCTATCAAGAAATTGAAAAATGCTTCGATTTTTTGGAAAGAAATGTTGGCATTGGTCAATATCATCAAACAGGGTCTAGCTTTGCATGTTGGAGAGGGTGCTCAGGTAAGATTGGGTTAGGATCCGTGGGTGGGGTGTAATGGGGGCTACACTTTCTCTAGAGAACTAATTAAGCATTTGGATTATCGAGGCTTCAACACTCTGATCCATATTTCTCAAACTGGTCAGTCAACCATGTGGAGACAAGCTTGGATGTCAGGAGAGGATCTTCATCTTGAAGACAGGTGGAAAGAGGAGTGGCAAGTTTTCATTAGTGAATTACAGAGATCAAATGTCAGAATTTAGGAGAGACTGGATGAGATTAGGTAGGTTCACTCCCCATCGGGTCAATACACACCAAAATTTAGGTACAAATGGATGATGTCACAGAAGGGATGGGAGGAGCCGGAGTGGTGGTATAAAAATTTGTGGGAGCTAAAATATCCAGAAAAATCAAAACTGTTTTTCTGGTGCATCCTACAGAACAAAGTTCCCTCCTAGGATTTCCTTCAACGAAGGGGCAATATTGGTCCTAGATGGTGATCTTTGTGTAAGTCTAACCAAGAGTCTGTACACCATATTTTTCTCACTTGTACTTTTAACAACAGTCTTTGGACCGAAACTTTGAGGCTCCTAAATTTTTCTTAGAAATGGGAAGGTCAAACTATCTTAGAATCATGGCAGAGATGGTGGAATGAAGCACCAAATGACAGTGTGACGAACATTCCACTTATTGTAGGATGGGGAACTTGGATTGCAAGAAATTGATTCATTTTTCAAGACATCATGTTTCCCATCAATCTTCTAGTAGCGGAAGGGGTATCTATCTTTGAATTTATTCCCATCCCAACATAATCCCAACATGTCAGAGTCATAAAAATGGAAGAAATTAGGGGAGACATTGCGTGGGCATATTTTTATGGGGCATCTGATCCACAAAAAAAGTGTGGAGAGGGTCTCACCATACACCTACCCTTCAAGAAAGTGTACAAAGCTTCAGTGGGTCTCGGGCCTGGAACAAATAAATTTGAAGAACTAAAATCTCTTCATCTCCTTCTGTGTTGTCTCTCCTCTTTTGAGCTGAGAGAAGCCAAGATTTTTAGCGACCCTATGAACATCATAAAATGGTTTAACGGAACTCAAATATGCCTAAATTACATTCTGAATCCTTTATTAGATGAGGTCCTAGTTTTAAAATCCTATTTTAATCAAATCTCTACTTTTCATATTTACAAGGAATGAAACTCTGATGCAAACCTCCTATCTAAGGAGGGTGGTTAGCAAGATATGGGAATCTGGGTAGCAAAAGAGTATGAGGGAGAGATGGTTCTAACTATGGAACAACCTCCTTTTTCTCGCTAATAACTTATTTCCAGTTACTTTTTTTGCTTCTCTGTATAGCAGGGAAATATGTCTCAAACTTTTTGTTTTCATCTTCAATTGTATAATTTTACAACAAAATTGGACTTTACTATAAAATTCACACCATCTCTGTTTCAGATTGTTTTCCTCTTAAGAGGAGATCCAGGAGACAAGTGTTGTTCTCTTTTGTTTTTTGGATTGTAAAACACAATATATCTGGGAAGGTGTCTACCATTCAGGTTTTTTTTTTTTTTGAGGCAAACAACAACATGTCTATTTTCCACCCCTGTTTAGGGAATTTTTTCCTATCATTAGGGAAGCCCGGGGGGCAGAACCAGATGCTCTCTTTATGATATTTTTTGAAAGGGCTGGGAGGAACGGTCAAAACTACTTCCTCCTAAACAGCCGCAACTCCATTTTCTTCCTATTTTTAAAAAAGGGGGGAAACATGCAGTTCATTGAATGCCTTGCACATATATTATGTAACCTTCTATATACTCAATAGAAAGTTTGATTTTTTCTTTTGGAAATTTTTTTTACCATTCCAAAACAAATTCACCAAATTTGAAACAAAATTAATATAAAAATATACCACAAAAAAATCAAAATCTTATAATAATTAAACAAACACTATTTTGAACTGTATACATTCAAAAATGTATCGCAATCAATGTCCTAATGTATTTTTTTTATTGATTATTCCAACCATTATATAGATAACAATGATCAATCATCAATGGCAATGGAAAGGATAATTCTAGCTTGAAACACTTGTTATAGATTGATGTTTTGATGTTTATCCACCATTTAATTTATATGGATGCACTAGTATTAATTCTATTTTTTATAAAAACAATTTATATAAGAGTTTTCCTTACATAAACTTAAGAACAATATATTTAAAGATTCCTGAGAAATTAAGGTAGCATCCCTAATAAGTATAAAGAAACTTTGAACACCTTACCAAGAATTTATTCTATATGTCTATTTGCAAAGGGATGTTATAGCCTACCTTTTTGTGACTCTAAGAGCATTGAAGATGAAAGACACTTTCACCTAAATTTCCCTGAGTACACTTGAATTAGAACCCAATTTCAAAATATTTATTAAAATGTTAGGAAAAATAGTGAGAGCGGGGGGGAATCATTATTTTAAACTACTTAAACTTTTCTTTTATTGTTCAAATATCTGTAGGTGAATGTTATGAAGTAAAACTATGTATGTACTCAACTGTGATGAAAACAAGTGGCATATATCTAGTTCACTAACATTTTCAGTTAATTTATGATTTGTTTAACTTGAACCAATATACTAGTACTTCATTAAACATTAATTAAACAATAACCACGTGGAGTAAGAATAAAATAATCCATCACACACAACTAACACATGAACACTAGAATTTTTAAGTGGAAACCCAATGTGGGAGAAAGCCACCATTGTTGTTGTCTTTGTCTTCTTCCTTTAGTATAAAGAGAAAATTCTTACAAACTTGTACTAACTCAGACTCATACCAGTAAGTAGGAACTCAACTATATAAGGATACAACCTTCTCCCATTCTCCATGTTCAACTTGAAGGGTGCTACAACCCCCTTATACTTTTTTCTTTGTGAATAACTTCTCGGAATATTTCAAACTAGATATATTCCAAATATCAAACAACAATACTGAAACCAACACTGTACCAAGTCGCTTAAAATTTGAACCAACTGTATCACCAAGTAAATCATAGAAAAAAATTGTTCAAACAACTAGACCAACTTATATTACTATATACCCATCATCAGAATACCATACCACATATTGTTCATCACTGAAACCATAATTTTTCACTCCAAAACCTATCTAAACACATGTCAGAATACATACACTATTGTTCTTACTCATACCTACGTATGTACATGTTTACCCTAAAGCATACCCGTGTACAGATCTCAAAATGTTAATAGCTGAATTTGTATCACTATACCACTAAATCAATCACCCAAACAGATACTGAAGCCAACATAAATTATTGAACCACATACAAATTATCACATAGCATCATCATCGTAATTCAATACTTTACTTCATAGTCAATTCATCCAAAAAAGTATTGTCAAACACAAATAATTATAAGAGACTTCATCAATAGACAACAATAATTATAACATAATATATCAACAATTATCATCAAATCATACGGTAAAACCATAGCATATGTACGTGACCCTTATAAAGCACTTATGTGTCTGTATGCACCTTTCATACTTGACACCCACATACTGATATGTCTATACTGTATAATTTATATGTGACCACCCAAAATTAGATACGTGTATGTACACGATATTTCTAAAGCAAACCTGCATACAAATCTGTAATTAATTAGGAATACATTCTTTTCACAATGGAACTTTATTCGAACCCAAATATTGGCATACATAGTAAAAAAAAACGTCATAACATTACCATCACATATCAAACCATAAGCAAATTATGTAGTCATTTCAGATCTAATAGGTCTGATCCCTCATCATACTCCTTATGCACACTTGTTTCAGATCAAACAATTCATTAACAACCTGTTACATGCACACCAACTCTTTGATCTCTATCTCATTTTATAACTTAGCCCTAGCCAATACCTTGGGTCAAACCCATACTAATGTTGATGGTATTCTTTGACGGGATCAAATATCCATTGTTGTGCTCAATAATATGGGTCCATACCATGGTAAAGACCCCTGGTATTTAGAATACCATGGTGTGGAAACTGTACATGAATTTTCTTCACCATACCCATGTATGTACACAGCTTTGCTTCACAAAACCTGTGTATACTTCCTCGTACTTTACCTTCATCATTACTCTGTCTTTGAACTAGTATTTCTTTATCTCATCTCTCTATCACATATATACTTACCATGTTGACATCTTTACCAAGTATATTTCCATCAAGGAAAACACATTAGTCATAGTTCCAGCAATCTCCCCCTTTGTACTTTATGGCAACCATTTTGATGTTTGGTCATCACCATTTGTAGATACATTTGTAGACATACCAAGCTACTTTACAAAGTCACCAAGCAATCTCTAAAAACCAAGTTCTCTCCCCCTTTGACATCAAGGGAAAAGTGTTGACCAATGTTGAATGAAGGCATCTCTTCCCTTTGTTGACATGAGCATTGTAGATTTGATCTGCCAATGATCTGAAAATGGATTGTACTTGAAAAGGGTGCAAGTTATCCATTTTCATTTATGTAAATGAGTGCAAATACTCCAAATTTTAAATCTGAAAATGTGAGAACTTCTTATTTCTAATACAGAGATAGACTGTAGGGGCATTTACCGGATATGTCACATTTCAAAGAAAGGATGAATCCAGAAGCTACCTGGCCCTCTTACAGACTCTGCCTAAAGAAATAATAGAAGTAAACACTCAGAATTAATTAAAATGACCTTACTCAAACTTGACATTATGTGGAATTTTTGCTTGGAAGAGGTGTATGTATTTTCTTTTGTTTATGTGTTTTAAGTTTATTTGTTTTTTCTGAAACTTGACATGTATATCGGCAACATAATTCAGCCATAGAATAACAAAACACAACAACAATATAATATAGGAGTTCACCCCAACTCTTGGGCTACATCTCCTTTGAGCTTCGTCAACATGACTAGACTCTTTGGGATTAAGGTACTTAAATTTTTTTACAATCTCCACACTTAACCACAATTAACATGAAAATGATTCAAAGGGTTGAGAATACCATTTTAAATCCCTTTAATGGCTGTCCAATTCCTACAAACAGCTTTAGGCTTCCATGGACACACATCCTTCTATCGATGCAATAAGCTTCTATGAGCTTCTAAATGGCACAAACTCCCTCAGATTTCTGTTTCTGCTCCTAAAACCACTACTACTACATCCAATAATGATCAAAAATCAAATATCAATTGATAATTTGCTTACATTAAGCACAACATCCCCAAAAATGGCCCTCCTCCACAGTTTTCCCAGGGCTGCCCACAATTTCATATCAGCTTATCGAGCTGTATAATTACTAAAAATGATCTGAAAGTACTTCCATTGGTTCCATAATGACTGAAATAGTTAAGATAGAGTTTTTTTTCATCAAAAACGGCCTCCGGCTGCTCCGGTTTCGCCTACACACTTTGTTTGGAAAATGGCCTCTAGAACTTAAACGAAGCTTTTTGGCTTTCTAAAGTTCTTAACAGGCTCTGAAAACCATCTAAACAGATTCAAAATGCATTAAATAGCTGATAATTCCAATTCATTTACCTTAAACAGAGAAATACAGTCCAAAACACAGCCTTCTCCTTCTAGGCACTGATGGCTCCTTGATCTTCTTCGATGCTTAAACCTATGAATATGACCTCTGTTAGATTTAATACCTACTCCATTGAGTCTAAAATGTCAAAGAGACCCAAAATAAATAAAAAATTCACTTCAAAAGGCCTTTCCTAGCCAAAGTTATGGCACATTTACTCAGATTGCCAATTTGACCTAAACAAGCTCCACTAAATGTGGAGACACTGCTAGTTAACTTAACTAAACTGGCACATCCGCCTAATCTGGTGGAACTGGCGCTAAATTGGTGGTAGCGTTAAATTTTTCAGTTAACAATCTGTGCATTCACATGCGCAATTTTAGCTAACCTTTAACCGTTTGAACGTTGCCACATTAAAGTCAAATATAATTTTTGTGGTTCATATGTCAACACCAAAGGCGGTGGGCCAATGGTAAAATGTTGCACTTGTGAATCACAGGTCATGGGTTCAAACCACAAATACACATAATCTTTAATACCCCATTTCACCGACCAGGGTGCCACGTGGCGCTCTCCAGGCCTGCCACGTGGCAGCTCGTAATTGGTCAAACTTATGAAAAGTCAAACATGTATCAAATGACAGATTTCCACTTGTCGCAATGCAATTGGTCCACAAGGAATATTCCATGGAATATTCCAAAGAATATTTTTAGAATATTCCTGGAATATTCTTTTTTTAATATTTGCCAATTTCTAAAGTCAAACTGACCTTTTTTTTTTACTGAAATTGAAGAACTTCAAAGTTGAATAACTTCTTCATACAGCGTCAGTTTTTAGTGTCGTTCACGGTGTTGGGATCGTATCGTTGAGGTCTATCCCGCCACTCAGGTTCCAAATAAATTTGAGCACTTTTATTTTTGAGCCTTTTTCCTAAGCTCAGATTTGAGCTCCTGATCACACCTCCCAAATGAGAGGCTTTTGGTCCCCAAAAGCTTACTGAAATGAAGAAATGAACTGTAATATAGAAAATGAGAAAATAAAAATCCTCTTCTCTTCAGCCCTTCAAACACTTTTGCCTTACAAAGCAAGTTAATTTGAACCACAAATAAAAAGAAATCGACATTTCCCTTTCTGAATGCGCTTGTCCACAACTGTCCACAACTAACCTTCTTGAACTCACACAGAACTTTTTGGCGAGAAATTTACAGAGTGAAACTATACAATGCAGCCTTGATCAATGATCTAAGGTGGCTCAAAACAAAAAATATATTACAAAAAAATACATGCATACATCCGAAATTTGCATATGTACAGAAGGAGTACATCTTACTATGTCAAGAAGTCCATCCACTTCTCACCAAGCCACTTCCATGGTGACTTTTGTTGCTGCAACTTTTCCTCATGTGAAACTTCCATTTCCACATCAATAATGGAATATGAGGTTCCAACTTCGCCAATATTTTTTTCCTCTTGTTGCATGTGCGTGGGACGACGAGTTGGATGCAAAGTCCAACAATGAGAGACAACATGTCCCTTCTTTTGGCAAAAAGTGAAAATCATATGCACCTTCTTTGAAGCTAGTCTTTAATTCATCTGCTTCTTGTGTGCCTTCTTCCTCATCCAACATCTCGAAACATGATGGTTAAATCGACAACAATATGTACAAGAAATCCTCTTATGTTGCTTTGCATGCTTGCCATAAGATGCATGTCTACCATCTTCTTGCTGCAACAAAGGCTTCAAAGAATGGTAAGGATGATTGCTATCATGACATTGATGTAATTGAGAACTTGGGAGAAATGTTCTCTTCAAATTTGCATCACATTCTTGAATGCATGTGCTCAAAGCTTTGAGATTAAGTTGCTCATAGCCAAGACCAATATTCTTGGGATGCTCCACAACACAAATAGGCTCAACAATGCCTTGTGCATGCTTGCCCAAACCTTTGCCTTCTTGATAGCCCATTTTCAACATCAATTTGGACCCAATACCTCTTGTATGCCTTTCAGAAGAACCAACACACTTTTCAATAGAGGAAATTGAAGACAAATCTGAATGATTTACCTCATGATTTACATCCTGAAGATGAGGTATTTTCTTGGACAAAGCTTCTTGAGCTTGAAGAAGCTGCAACTCCATATCATGCAGTCTTTGAAGAATGGCTTCTTTCTCTTCCTGCGTAGCTAGAAATTGTGCACGAAGTTGAACACTTTCCCTTTGATCCTCAAGGAGAATCTGCACCATATCCTTCACCTTAAAGAACTCATTCTTCATGTCATCATTGAAGAATCTCGTGAAGGAGGAAACTTCACTTGTTGAAGAATTTTACATTATGTAAATGGTCAAAACAACCAAAAGGAACTTCCAAAGAAAAGCCCTCAAAGCTTTCAAACAAACGACAAGCTTTTAGCCAAATGTCAGTAAAGACCCCTTCTCATTCAAGCAGCCATAAAACACAAACTATTGGAGTCTGTTTTCCAAAGACAATATTGAGGTAAATTGGGTAAGGAAAATAGTCTTCAATCCTTTCCAAGACTTAGCTAACAACAACTATCCTTCCAACTCAAGAAAACTCATACATGCAACCATTTTGCAACCAATAAAACAGTAAATCTCTTAAATTGTTTTAAAACCTTTTGCACAATAACAAATGCTGAACCCCAGATCCGATACCAATCTGATCTGAAAATGTATTGTACTTGAAAAGGGTACAAGGTATCCATTTTCATTTATGTAAATGAGTGCAAATACTCCAAATTTTAAATCTGAAAATGTGAGAACTTCTTATTTCTAATACAGAGATAGACTGTAGGGGCATTTACCGGATATGTCACCTTTCAAAGAAAGGATGAATCCAGAAGCTACCTGGCCCTCTTACAGAATCTGCCTAAAGAAATAATAGAAGTAAACACTCAGACTTAATTAAAATGACCTTACTCAAACTTGACATTATGCAGAATTTTTGCTTGGAAGAGGTGTATGTCTTTTCTTTTGTTTATGTGTTTTAAGTTTATTTGTTTTTGCTGAAACTTAACATGTATATCAGCAACATAATTCAGCCATAGAATAACAAAACACAACAACAATATAATATAGGAGTTCACCCCAACTCTTGGGCTACATCTCCTTTGAGCTTCGTCAACATGACTAGACTCTTTGGGATTAAGGTACTTAAATTATTTTACAAGCTCCAAACTTAACCAAAATGAATAAAAAAATGATTCAAAGGGCTGAGAATACCATTTTAAATCCCTTTAATGGCTGTCCAATTCCTGCAAACAACTTTAGGCTTCCATGGACACACATCCTTCTGTCAGTGCACTAAGCTTCTATGAGCTTCTAAATGGCACAAACTCCCTCAGATTTCTATTTCTGCTCCTAAAACCACTACTGTTATATCCAATAATTATCATACATCAAATATCAACTGATAATTTTCTTACATTAAGCACAACATCCCCAAAAATGGCTCTCCTCCACAGTTTTCCCAGGGCTGCCCACGACTTCATATCAACTTATCGAGATGTAGAAGTACTCAAAATGATCTAAAACCACTTCCATTGGTTCCAGAATGACTGAAATAGTTAATATAGAGTTTTGTTTCATCAAAAACGGCCTCTGGCTGCTCTGGTTTCGCCTACACACTCTGTTTGGAAAATGGCCTCTAGAACTTAAATGAAGATTTTTGGCTTTCTAAAGTTCTTAACAGGCTCTGCAAACCATCTAAACAGATTCAAAAGGAATTAAATAGCTAATAATTCTGATTCATTTACCTTAAACAGATAAATACATTCCAAAACACAGCCTTCTCCTTCCAGGCCCTGATGGCTCCTTCATCTTCTTCGATGCTTAAACCTCTGAAGATGACCTCTGTTAGATTTCAGACCTACTCCATTGAGCCTAGAATGTCGAAGAGACCCAAAATAAATAAAAAAATTAACTTCAAAAGGCCTTCCCAAGCCAAATTTATGACATATTTACTCAGACTGCCAGTTTGGCCTAAACAAGCTCCACTAAATGTGGAGACAATGCCAATTAACTTAACTAAACTGGCACATCCGCCTAATCTGGTGGAACCGGCGCTAAATTGGTGGTAGCATTAAATGTTGCAGTTAACAACACCAAAGGCGGTGGGCCAATGGTAAAACGTTGCACTTGTGAATCATAGGTCGTAGGTTCAAACCACAAATACACATAACTTTTAATACGCCATTTCACCGAACAGGGTGCCAGGTGGCGCTCTCCAGGCCTGCCACGTGGCAGCCCATAATTGGTCAAACTTATGAAAAGTCAAACCTATATCAAATGACAGATTGCCACTTGTCACAATGCAATTGGTCCACAAGGAATATTCCATGGAATATTCCAAAGAATATTTTTAGAATATTTTGAGGAATATTCCTGGAATATTCTTTTTTTAATATTTTCCAATTTCTAAAGTCAAACTGGCCTTTTTTTTTACTAAAATTGAAGAACTTCAAAGTTGAATAACTTCTTCATACAACGTCAGTTTTCAGTGCCATTCATAGCATTGGGATCGTATCACCGAGGCCTATCCCATCGCTTAGGTTCCAAATCAATTTGAGCACTTTTATTTTTGAGCTTTTTCCCAAGCTTAGATTTGAGCTCCTGATCACACCTCCCAAATGAGAGGCTTTTGGTCCCCAAAAGCTTACTGAAATGAAGAACTGAACTGTAGTACAGCAAAGGAGAATAAAAATCCTCTTCTCGTCATCCCTTCAAACACTTTTTCCTTACAAAGCAAGTGAATTTGAACCACAAATGAAAAGAAATCGAAATTTCCCTTTCTGAATGCGCTTGTCCACAACTGTCCACAACTGACCTTCTTGAACTCACACAGAAAATTCTGGCGAGAAATTTACAGAGTGAAACTATACAATGCAGCCTTGATCAATGATCTAAGGTGGCTCAAAACAAAAAAGATATTACAAAAAAATACATGCATACATCCGAAATTTGCATATGTACAAAAGGAGTACATCTTACTGTGTCAAGAAGTCCATCCACTTCTCACCAAGCCACTTCCATGGTGACTATTGTTGCTGCAACTTTTCCTCATGTGAAACTTCCATTTCCACATCAATAATGGAATATGAGGTTCCACCTTCGCCAATATTTTTGTCCTCTTGCTGCATGTGCGTGGGACGACGAGTTGGATGCAAAGTCCAACAATGAGAGACAACATGTCCCTTCTTTTGGCAAAAAGTGAAAATCATATGCACCTTCTTTGAATCTAGTCTTTGCTTCATCTGCTTCCTATGTGCCTTCTTCCTCATCCAGCATCTCGAAACATGATGGTTAAATCGACCACAATATGTACAAGAAATCCTCTTATGTTGCTTTGCATGCTTGCCATAAGATGCATGTCTACCATCTTCTTGTTGCAACAAAAGGCTTCAAACAATGGTAAGGAAGATTGCCATCATGACATTGATGTAATTGAGAACTTGGGAGAAATTTTCTCTTCAAATTTGCATCACATTCTTGAATGCATGTGCTCAAAGCTTTTCCATTAAGTTGCTCATAGCCAAGACCAATATTCTTGGAAAGCTCCACAACACAAATAGGCTCAACAATGCCTTGTGCATGATTTCCCAAAATTTTGCCTTCTTTATAGCCCATTTTCAACATCAAATTGGACCCAATACCTCTTGTTTGCCTTTCAAAAGAACCAACACACTTTTAAATAGAAGAAACTGAAGACAAATCAGAATGATTTACCTCATGATTTAGATTCTGAAGATGAGGTATTTTATTGGACATAGCTTCTTGAGCTTGAAGAAGCTGCAACTCCATATCATGCAGTCTTTGAAGAATGGCTTTTTTCTCTTCCTGTATAGCTAGCAATTGTGCATGATGTTGAACACTTTCCCTTTGATCCTCAAGGAGAATCTACACCATATCCTTCACCTTAAAGAACTCATTCTTCATGTCATCATTGAAGAATCTCCTGAAGGAGGAAACTTCACTTGTTGAAGAAGTTGACATTATGTAAATGGTCAAAACAACCAAAAGGAACTTCCAAAGAAAAGTCCTCAAAGCTTTCAAACAAACAACAAGCTTTTAGCCAAATGTCAGTAAAGGCCCCTTCTCATTCAAGCAGCCATAAAACAAAAACTATTGGAGTTTGTTTTCCAAAGACAATCTTGAGGTAAATTGGGTAAGGAAAATAGTCTTCAATCCTTTCCAAGACTTAGCTAACAATAACTATCCTTCCAACTCAAGAAAACTCATACATGCAACCATTTTGTAACCAATAAAACAGTAAATCTCTTAAACTGTTTTAAAACCTTTTGCACAATAAAAAATGCTCAACCCAAGCTCCGATACCAATCTAATCTGAAAATGGATTGTACTTGAAAATGGTGCAAGGTATCCATTTTCATTTATGTAAATGAGTGCAAATACTCCAAATTTTAAATCTGAAAATGTGAGAACTTCTTATTTCTAATACAGAGATAGACTGTAGGGGCATTTACCAGATATGTCACCTTTCAAAGAAAGGATGAATCCAAAAGCTACCTGGCCCTCTTATAGGCTCTACCTAAAGAAATTATAGAAGTAAACACTCAAAATTAATTAAAATGACCTTACTCAAACTTGACATTGTGTGGAATTTTTGCTTGGAAGAGGTGTATTTCTTTTCTTCTGTTTATGTGTTTAAGTTTATTTGTTTTTGCTGAAACTTAACATGTATATCAGCAACATAATTCAGCCATAGAATAACAAAACACAACAGCAATATAATATAGGAGTTCACCCCAACTCCTGGGCTACATCTCCTTTGAGCTTCGTCAACATGACTAGACTCTTTGGGATTAAGGTACTTAAATTCTTTTACAAGCTCCACACTTAACCACAATGAATAAAAAAATGATTCAAAGTGCTGAGAATACCATTTTAAATCCCTTTAATGGTTGTACAATTCCTGCAAACAGCTTTAGGCTTCCATGGACACACATCCTTCTGTCGGTGCACTAAGCTTCTATGAGATTCTAAATGGCAAAAAATCCCTAAAATTTCTATTTCTGCTCCTGAAACCACTACTGCTGCATCCAATAATGATCAGACATCAAATATCAACTGACAATTTTCTTACATTAAGCACAACATCCCCAAAAATGGCTGTCCTCCACGGTTTGCCCAAGGCTGCCCACGACTTCATATAAACTTATCAAGCTGTATAAATACTCAAAATGATCTGAAACCACTTCCACTGGTTCCAGAATGAATGAAATAGTTAATATAGAGTTTTTTTTCATCAAAAACGGCCTTTGGCTGCTCCAGTTTTGCCTACACACTCTGTTTGGAAAATCTCCTCTAGAACTTAAATGAAGCTTTTCAGCTTTTTAAAGTTTTTAACAGGCTCTGAAAACCATCTAAACAGATTCAAAAGGCATTAAATAACTAATAATGCCCATTCATTTACCTTAAACAGATAAATACAGTCCAAAACACAGCCTTCTCCTTCTATGCCCTGATGGCTCATTCATCTTCTTCGATGCTTAAACCTCTGAAGATGACCTCTGTTAGATTTTAGACCTACTCCATTGAGTCTAGAATGTTGAAGAGACCCAAAATAAAGAAAAAATTCACTTCAAAATGCCTTTCCTAGCCAAAGTTATGGCACATTTACTTAGACTGCCAGTTTGGCCTAAACAAGCTCCACTAAATGTGGAGACACTGCCAGTTAACTTAACTAAACTGGCACATCCGCCTAATCTGGTGGAACTGGTGCTAAATTGGTGGCAGCATTAAATGTTGCAGTTAACAATCTCCACGTTCACATGCGCAATTTTAGCTAACCTTTAACCATTTGAACGTTGCCACATTAAAGTCAAATATAATTTTTGTGGTTCATATGTCAACACCAAAGGCAGTGGGCCAATGGTAAAACGTTGCACTTGTGAATCAGAGGTCATGGGTTCAAACCAAAAATATGCATAACTTTTAATATGCCATTTCACCGACCAAGGTGCCACGTCGTGCTCTCCGGGCCTGCCACGTGGCAGCTCGTAATTGGTCAAACTTATGAAAATTCAAACCTATATCAATTGACAAATTGCCACTTCTCGCAATGAAATTGGTCCACAGGGAATATTTTGTGGAATATTCAAAAGAATATTTTTATAATATTTTGAGGAATATTCCTGGAATATTATTTTTTTAATATTTTTCAATTTCTAAAGTCAAACTGGCCTTTTTTTTTTACTGAAATTGAAGAACTTCAAAGTTGAATAACTTCTTCATACAACATCAGTTTTCAGTGCCGTTCACGACGTTGGGATCATATCGCCGAGGCCTATCTCGTCACTTAGGTTTCAAATCAATTTGAGAACTTTTATTTTTGTGCTTTTTCCCAAGCTCAAATTTAAGCTCCTGATCACACCTCCCAAATGAGAGGCTTTTGGTCCCCAAAAGCTTACTGAAATGAAGAACTGAACTATAGTACAACAAATGAGAGAATAAAAATCCTCTTCTCTTCAGCCCTTCAAACACTTTTTCCTTACAAAGCAAGTGAATTTGAACCACAAATGAAAAGAAATCGACATTTCCATTTCTTAATGTGCTTGTCCACAACTGTCCACAACTGACCTTCTTGAACTCACACAGAAAATTCTGGCGAGAAATTTACAGAGTGAAACTATAAAATGCAGCCTTGATCAATGATCTAAAGTGGCTCAAAACAAAAAAGATATTACAAAAAAATACATGCATACATCCGAAATTTCACTACTACATTTGGCGGAAATTCCGACACTTGGTTCCGATGCTTTTGACCAAATGTCGGAAATTTCCCCAAATTTTTTCCATCTCACCTGAAACTGTCGCTATACCGACGTTTATAGAAAAGTGTCACAATACCGACACTTAGAAAAGTGTCGCAATTGCGACGTTTGGAGGAAGACGTCACAATTGCGACACTATGGCCCAAAGCGTCACTATTGCGATGACTGCCTCCAGACGTCGCAAGTGCGACACAATGTCTAAGTGTCACAATTGCGATTTTTAGAGGCCTTCGTCGCAATAGCGATGCCTTTTCCGCCGTCGGTATAACGACATTTATATGCGTGCTAAATAAAAATACGAAATGTATATGCACGCTACATAAAAATGATTTTATTGTTTTGTATCCGTCGCAATAGCTACATTAACATCTGATATCACGCGTGCATTCGCCCTCCGCTCTTGCAGAACAACATTCATCCTCAGCATTCGCCCTCAGATCTTGCAGAATAGCATTTTCCCTGAGCATTCTCCCTCAGCGTTCACCCTCAGCTCTTGCAAAACATCATTCGCCCTCAGCTCTTGCAAAATGGTAAGTTCTTACTGCAGGCCCTTCCTCCTATAGTAAGGTTGACTCTATTTGGGTTTTTTTGGTCAATTCCATTGGATTGTGTTAGGCTGTAGGGTTCTCTCTAGATGTCAAGAATCAAGATTCAATACCCTCTATTATCTTCATCACCCAATACAAGATTTAAATTTTTCCCAAAGAAACGCTTATTAATTTGGAAACCATTATTTCTCCCTTCTTTAAAAACCCTACATTTAAATGAAAACAAGCATTGCATTTCAATCACAAAATCAATATGTTCAAATGTACATGTGCTACATTAACATCCGATATCACGCGCGCATTCGCCCTCCGCCTCTCGTAGAACAACTTTCGCCTCAAAGATTCACCCCCGCCCGCAAAATGAACATTCGCCCTCACCATTGGCCCTCCCCAGCCCCCCCCGTGCACCCATTCGCCCTCGCATTCGCCCCTCAAGCCCCGCAACAACATTCACCCCCGCATCCGCCTTGGTCTTGCAACAAAGAAATCCAATCGCCCTCTTGGGTGCATCATACATTCGCCCTCAGCTCTTGCAAAATGGTAAGTTCTTACTGCAGGCCCTTCCTCCCATAGTAGGGTTGACTCTATTTGGGTTTTTTTGGTCAATTCCATTGGATTGTGTTAGGTTGTAGGGTTCTCTCTAGATGTCAAGAATCAAGATTCAATACTCTCTATTATCTTCATCACCCAATACAAGATTTAAATTTTTCCCAAAGAAACGCTTATTAATTTGGCAGCCATTATTTCTCCCTGCTTTAAAAACCCTACATTTAAATGAAAACAAGCATTACATTTCAACTACAAAAATCTATTAGTGTTCAAATGTAGATGTGTGCATCACTTGTGTAGGGTATTCCTTTTCCACTTTCACATTATCCAAGAATGTGTGCAGTATAGTTCATATTTTTTTTTATTTAGATTATCTTGAAAAAGGAAAGGTAAATTATTTCCCATGGAAAAAGAAGGTTTTCCCTTTTTACTACTGGAAATGGTACAACAAAGTTCCATTTCTACTCGAAACTCCTATGAAACAGGAACCAAATAAAGGCCATGTCCCCAATGGACATCATTTGGCTTTGAAAATGGCCATTGCACCGTGTTGTTTCTTATATTACATCACGATAGTTTCTTAGGTCATTTCTTGTTTCTTGAGATGAAAAACAACCAAAGAATTTGTGAAGATCCTTTCAAGAAATAAATGACCATTTCTCAATCATATCTCAACTATTTTTATTTTATTCAGTGGTTGCTTACTTTGAGAGAAATTTGACACTTTTATAAGGAATATAACATAAAAACACAAAATGGGAAGGAATTGATGAGGTAGATGACCTTTAGTTGTTGTCAATTAAGAATTGATAATACACGATGCATGTTCCGTACTACAAACTAGATTCCTTCCTGGAGTTAGGACACAGAGTATTGAATCAAATTTGTAGTTTCTAACTTCTTGTATTGGTTCATCAATCTTGAAATTCAGACATTGAATGTCTTCATTGCTTCATGTTTGAATAATTTGCATCATATCGTACAATAGGAAATTAGGAATTATGATTATTATTACTTTATGGATCCGTTAAGTTACTTTTAAGTTTGCATGGTTTAGTGTGAAATTATTCTAGTGTGCCCCTAGGCCCAGGTGAAGGAATGCCAAGGACTGAGAACCCTACTTTTTAAATGGTATTGTTTCTTATACCCAAAAAACCCTCAACATCACTTCTTATTAGTTCTTAACAATAGTGTTGTAAACAATTTGAGAATTGATATAGAAAAATTTCACACTTCTCAAGATAAAGTCCCAAAGCTAAAGTGTGATACCATGTGTAATTCAATAGCCCCATTGTCACCTCACCAACCTCTTTTCACTTCGGGCTAGCTCTCCTCCAACTCAAGGGGGGTTCTCCCTAGTAGATGTTAGGGATCTAATGGCCCAACCAAACCAATTCAAGAGCCCCCTAACTCTCTATGTTTACTACTATCAATCAAAATATTGAATAATAGGGTCAGACATGCATCCTAAAGATAAAATTGCAAGGGCATTTTTGGGTAATTTCAAATGGAAAGTCCCCAAACACATATAATAAAGGAATTATAACGTGATTTCAAACATTAAATATCAACAAAATCATTTAAAGGATATTCAAATGAAAAAGGTGATGGAAGATAGAAAGTGCCTTACTTAAATGCTCTAAGGATTTTTCAATAGTTGCTCCAAAAGCTTCACTTCAAGGCCCTTCAAGATCGTCTCCAACAATGCTATACCATCAGCTTCAACAATGTTGCTCCAAAAATGTCCTCAAGTTCTTCACAACAAGTTTACTAGAAGTTGCTCCAACAATATATTCAATAAGGTCTTCATTGTCAACTCGTCTCTTGTTTGGGTGCCTTAATGTGCAATGACATGTTTCCAGGACTGAATTCAATGCAAGGCATATTTGAAACTCTAACTCTGTCGTCCAGTGTCTTATTAGAAATTATTTCAGTTTTCATTTTGTGTTTTCAAGTTAGATATTATTTTCAAGTTTTTACATTTATAATTTTATTTCAATGTGGCAGACTGATCAGAGCAATGCAGGAACCCCGAGACGGGATGATCGCGGAAAGAGGCCAGCGGAAGAACATGTAAAGTGCCAGCATTGCTCTATCTTCAGGTATTTTAGTTATTTACATAATTGAAATAATATTAATTTTGTTCAAATATGCAGACACCTAGCCATGGTACGCCCGATGATTCCCTCTTTGAGGAAGAGCTTTCTTCATCCCTATCTCCAGTGTTCTTGTTGCAAAAAAAGGCACGAAATGCAAGGTCGGAATTTAATACTTTGATAGACGCACCTCAAACACCTGAAACAGAAGAGAAGATAAAACAACTTATGAGCCAGCTAGAAAGATATCAGGTTATAATAAAAAGTCAAAAGGATATTTTTTTTGTTCTGCATGAGATGAATTGTGATAGTTTGATTTTTAATTTTTACATTGACTAAACTAACAAAAAGTTATTTTGTATGTAGCATTTTCTGGCACTTGCTGAACCCGGTGTTGGTGGTAGTGGGACACAAGGGCAAGAGATTGCCCAAAAACCCTCTCGTACACCTTCTACTCCTTTAGGTGCCAGCCAAGAAACACACCCTGCCCAAGCAGACACCCAGCCAACCGCTGAACGTGTTGGCAATGATGAGGTTGATATGGCCAACTACATTATTGTGTTTCCTGGAGCTACACGTGTCAGCTCCACAGGGACCATTAATGGCACGTTGTTGGTGAACGATGAAGGTGTCCTTATAAAGCATGTACAACTCCCAGGTAAATTTTAATATTTTAACTATTTCATGTACTTTATCTAAAACATATTTATCATGATTTTTATTTTTAAATTAATGATAATATCTTCTTTTTTTTTTTTTTGGTTTTATTCTGTGTAGGAAACAATGAGTTCTACAGGATTCTGGAGAGCCATGCGTTGGTAATTTTTGGCCCAACCATACGTACAGGGTGGAATTCCCAGAATTCCAACCTGAAAAAGAACTTCTAGATTATCTAGAAGCCATTTTTGGGGTCGGCACATTTGACAGAAAAGCGGTGGCTCAGGTAGCCGACAAATATTTGAAATATACCAGGGACACCTATAGGACGCAATTGCAATTTAACCCTAGATATGAGCGTCCTCTCGCAGTTTCAGAGAGTGAGTGGAGAGCACTCATCCATGACGAAAAAGAGAAAAGGGCAAAGAAAGAAGGAAAAATGCCAATTGGACCCGCAAGGTAAATTACAACTTTAATTCAATAGCTTTAATTTTCTCTATGTCTAAAATAAAAGTGTGCTACGTCATATCTGACTTTAATCTTTTGATGCTAGGTTTCCTGACACCTCAAAGGCAACCAAAGATAGGATTGAAAAAAAGGGCCATCACAAGCTAGGCCAGGGCGGCTACTTGAAATTAGCCGCAAGAATTGTAATTAAGTAGCTAAACATCTTATAATTAATTGTATCGCCTTCCAACGTTTTTGTAATCCTATCAAATATGATTAAAA